>JADRCH010000122.1:2833060-2954419 GCA_019843965.1 Rhynchomys soricoides
TTTCTTTCTTTCTTTCTTTCTTTCTTTCTTTCTTTCTTTCTTTCTTTTCCTAGATCTTTCAGGTGTACTTTTAAATTGCTGGTATGAGAACTTTCTAAGTGGTTTATGGAGGCACTTAATGCTATGAACTTCCCTTTCAGCACTGCTTTAATCATGTCCCATAAATTTGGATATGTTGTGCCTTCATTTTCCTTGAATTCTTGAAAGTCTTTAATTTTTTTGTCTTTTCCCTGACCCAGAGATCTTTAAGTAGAGAGTTGTTCAGTTTCCATGAATGTGTAGACTTTCTGGTGTTTGTTGTTCAAGTCCAGCTTTAATCCATGTTGGTCTGATAAGATACAAGGCCTTATTTCAATTTTCACATCTCTGTTGAGGCCTCTTTTGTGATTGACTACATGGTCAGTTTTAGAGTAGAACCCATGAGATACTTGAAGAATGTATACTTTTTTGTATTTGTGTGAAATATTCTGTAGATATGCTAGATCCATTTGATTAATAATATCTGTTGGTTTCATTATTTCTCTGTTTAGCTTTTCTCTAGCTGACCTGTCAGTTAGTTAGAGTGTGGTGTTGAAGTCTCCCACTCTTAATGTGTGGGTTTCAATGTGAAATTTTAGCTTTAGCAATGTTTCCTTTACAAATGTTGATGCCCTTGTGTTTGGGGCAAGGTGTTTAGAATTGAGATGTCATCTTGGTAGAATTTTTCGTTGATGAGCATGAAGTGTCCTTCCCTGTCTCTTTTTATTAATTTTAGTTAGAAAGTCTGTTTCTGTAGATATTCAAAAGGCTACTCCAGTTTTTTTATTGGGTCCATTTGCTTGTAAAAATTTTTCCAGCTCTTTACTCTGAGGTAAAAATCTATCTTTATTTCTGAGAAGTGTTTCGTGTATGCAGGGGAATTATGGATCCTGTTTTCACATCCATTCTGTTAGCCTTTGTCTTTTTATGGGGAAATTGAATGCATTGATGTTGAGAGATACTTATTACCAATGACTGTTTACTCCTGTAATTTTGATGTTGGTGTTGTTAGTGTGGATATTTGAGTGTGCTTCCCTTAATGTTGCTCATATGGATTCACTCATTTCCTGAGATTTTTGGGATGCATTTATCTTCCTTGGGCTGGAGTTTTTCTTCTAGTATTTTCTGTAGGGCTATATTTGTTGATAGGTATTGTTTAAATTTGGATGTGTCTTGAAATATCTTGTTTTCTCTTCCATCCATTGCATTCCGTTAATGATGCAACATCTGCTGGTGAGGCTGATGCTGGCTGGCATCTGTTGTTCCTGTTTTCTTTCATAGGTTTCCCAACTCCAAGATTCCCTCTGTTTGTATTTTCTTCATGGCTTCTTGAACACTTTCAGGTTTTGAACAGTTTTATTTACTTTACCTTTGTAATTGTATTTTCCTGTATTATTTTAAGGGATTTATTTGTTTTTCCTTTAAAGGCAGGTATCTAACTGTGTTTTCCTGTATTTCTTTAATGCTTTTATTAATTTGTCTCTTTAAAAGCCTCTATCATCTTGATAAGACTGGATGTAACATTAGTTTCTTGTGCTTTGGTTGAGTTAGGATATCCAGGGCTTCCTGTTAGGATACCTCTGAAGGTATCATATTGGCCTGGCCAATTATGTTCTTTCAAGGGACTTAGTCCTCCAAAAGGGCCCAAACCTCTATGATTCTGGTGTGGCAAGCCTCTGGTGGGTATCCTTGGGCTTTATGGTTCTGAATCATCAGGTCTATATGATTTCAGAGCATCAGTTCTGATGAAAGTGGACAGAAAGGTGGTAGGACAATTAAGGTCTGGCAGGGATAGCAGGCTACTCAGGGAAGCTAGGCATTTCCTGGGGAACTCGGCTGGCAGGAAAGCTGGGTACAGGAAGGGAACCTAACCTGTATGTTTCCCCATCAGTAGGTCTGATGAAGGTGGGCAGAGGGGTGGCAAGACAATGTGTTTTGATTTGTTTTGTTTGTTTTTATGTACTCTATGATTCTTGATTGTCAGCCCAAGCCACTTAACCTTATTTAAAGTATATATACACATACATTTCTATTATGTGTAGATTTTGGTGAATGGAAAAATTATGATTCTTAAACATGTCTTTGTTTCTCAGCACTTGGGAGGCAGAAACAGGTGTATCTTTGTGAGTTCAAAGCCAGCATGGTCTATAGAGTGAGTCCAGGCCAGCCACAACTATGTAGAAATTCTAAGATCCAGCATATGGCAAATAGATGCCATTCATTTATAGCTCATTTCACTGTTTATGGATTCTCACAGGTATGCATGTTTTATCCGGTTTTAAATTCCTAGTTTTGTTTGGTTGATAAGTTTGGTTGCTTTTCTTATTTGTTTATTTATTTGGTTGGTTAGTTGCCTGTTGTTCTCTTCAGAACTGAGGTTGTGTGGGTCTTTGGTTAAGTGGGAAAGGGCCAAGTGTTACAGCTCTCAGAATGGAACCCTGCATAGGACAGGTATCTAGGGTCCCAGGTCTTACTTGCTACTGTAGCAGTCTACCACAGGCAGCAGCAACTGGTGGCAGGCAGGTGGTAGCAGCAACAGTGGCGGCACTGGCAGAGGTGGCAGCGGCAATGGTAGTGGTGGTAGCTGTGATGGCTGCAGTTGGAACAACAGCAGCAGCATGATCCCTGCCTGCTAGGTCTAGGGATGAATGTTTCTGCAAGATAAAACACTTCCCCAAAGTGTTACAGCTCAGTAAAACAGCCACTCTCATACCATTCTTGGTGAAATAACTTGTGAGCTTTATTTCATGTGGATAGGGACTTCATAAATCCTGAGTAGGGGATCCAGAGGTGGATGCTTCCCATTGGCTCAGTTTGAAATGGTAGAGATGCTCTATGAGCATGGGGAAAGGCTTCAGGTGTTTTCCTTAGGGGACTAAATGTTCTGGTCTTCTCAGTGGGGTGTCATGTTCCAGAGTAGGTGGAGTTAGGGAGCTGGCTCCATTTTTATCCTTATTTCTGAGATTCATGGGCTTTTGGCTCACTGGACCTTACCAACTCTTCTGTCTGGTGGTTACTCTTCACTTGCTCCCTGGTTGTTTTTGTTTATTTGTTTATTTATTTGAGAGTTTTGTTAGTTTGTTGTTGGTTTGGTTTGGTTCTTGAGACGGGGTTTCTCTATGTAGGCCTGGCTGTCCTAGAACTTGCTCTGTATACCAAGATGTCCTCTAACTCACAGAAATTCTCCTGCCCCTTCCTCCTGGGTGATGGGATTAAAAAGAAATGTACCACCGCCACTTGCTTATCCAGTTTAAATAATAGGAGAAAATACAAGACATTTCAAAGGAAGGACTAGATGTAAATGTCATTCGTGGTAAAAATAGAATTATAAAATAGTTAGCAATTTACTAAACTAATGTATTTGGATTCACTGAAATTAGCCCTTGCAGCATGAGGTATTATAGGGGTTGTATAGGAAATGCTATAGTGAAGATTGCTTATTATGGACTTCTTAAGCCCTCACCCTCAAATTCCTTACTCTGATGTCCTCCTGGTGATCAGATTCTAGAATTATATTCCTCATGAGAAAGCTATCTCTCCCCTTTGCCACAGGAAGGACACAAAAGATGCTAGTCTGAATCCTATGAGCAGTTACCGAAGACACCCAATCATGTTGTCATGCTGGCTCCAAATGCCCAGTTTCCAGAGCTGAGGAAAGTGGTTATTCACACGACACCTATTCCACTCTGACACAGTGGTCCAGGATGAGAACCACAGAAGTGACATAAAGTTCAGAGTACTCAAAAATTATTACTGTAAATCGGGCATAGTGCCACATGCCTTTAATCCCAACACTCAGGATGCAGAGAAGGTGGAGGTAGAGTTGGCTGCTAACCTGATCTATGTAATGAGTTTCCTGAAATCCAGAACTACATAGAGAGATAGGAATATACACATACATACATACATATATACATGCATATGTACACATATACATATATACATACATGCATATATATGTATACATGCATGTATATACACACATATATGTATATATGTATGTATGGGTAAATGTGTCATCATCTGATGATCATATACATATATATATGATTATATACATACATGTATGCATATGTGCATGTATGTGTCATGTGTCATCTTCTGACAATCATTGCCACATGCTTCCTAAAATTTCTAAGTTGAAGGATGTAAACATGTGGTGTATTAATGTTTAAAAATGAGAATTCACACAAAACTCAGGATTCCATTATCTCTTCAAACAACTGTCTGTCTGACCACACTTCCAGTGGAAATCATCAGCTAGAGGTGAGTGGTGGCTAATATTATCCATATGGTCTATCTATAAATCCCTTTAATGTCAGAAGTTACCTGAACATGCAGTTTATCTGTCCTAGTGTGACCTCTGCCTTCTCATCAATATGACACTGCTTATCAAGTTCAATAAAAAATGGAACCCCTAGGTTAATTAACAATTATAGTAGGAGAAAAGGCCAGCCTGAGGCATATTAATATTTTTATCCTAGAAAAAAATTCTAATGGTCAAGTGCAAATCTAAGGAGGAAGTAGCAATGTGAGTAACAGTGCAAAGCCATAGGAGTCATTCTGAAGGAAAACACTGGCTCTGCATCACAATACCAAACAGCACTGAATAATCCCTCAGGGGTATTCTTAAATAATAAATGACAGACATAAAATTGTACTCACTATGACTCTCCAAAGGATGGGTAGTGCTATGAACAGGCTTGTATGGCACCTTAGTGTCCCTCACAAAGAGTGCTAAACACACTTTACATAAAACACAAGTGTATATGTGTAGAGAAGTTATGTATGTATGTATGTATGTATGTACGTATGTTTGAAAAATTGCAATGTGTGTACAACATAACTTAAATTTAAACGATCCAGATAAAGTGCCCATCTGTCTAATCCTTTATCACTGTCATTTCACAGAAACCCTACTACTCTCTACCCCACCACAATGTGAAACTCTTGAGAGCGAACCTGTAAAACCTATGCACAAATCCCTGGCATTTCAGGAGTGCCAGAGTCACAATGTAAAACCAGGACCATCCACACATGGTGATGCCAACTAGCAAACAACTTAGATTCTTATAGTGTACAGACATGTAAATTCTATGCAACTTAAAGATTTAAGGGGGAAATAATTATATATATTGCAACTATTCCAACATAAAAACACCATTATCTTCAAGAGGAGTACATGAGGATGTACACAAAGTACATGAGGATGTACATGGGATGTACAGAGTACATGAGGTTGTACCTGGAGTATGTGAGGTTGTACATGGAGTACATGAGGATGTACATGGAGTACATGAGGGTGTACATGGAGTACATGAGGATGTACATGGAGTACATGAGGGTGAACATGGAATACATGAGGATGAACATGGAGCACGTGAGGTTGTACATGGAGTACATGAGGATGAACATGGAGCACGTGAGGTTGTACATGGAGTATGTGAGGTTGTACATGGAGTACATGAGGGTGAACATGGAGTACATGAGGATGAACATGGAGCACGTGAGGTTGTACATGGAGTACATGAGGATGAACATGGAGCACATGAAGATGAACATGGAGTACATGAGGTTATACATGGAGTACGTGAGGTTGTACATGGAACACGTGAGGTTGTACATGGAGTACGTGAGGATGAACATGGAGTACATGAGGTTGTACGTGGAGTACATGAGGTTATACATGGAGCACATGAGGATGAACATGGAGCACGTGAGGTTGTACATGGAGTACATGAGGTTGTACATGGAGTATGTGAGGTTGTACATGGAACACGTGAGGTTGCACATGGAGTACATGAGGTTATACATGGAGCACGTGAGGTTGTACATGGAGTACATGAAATGTACACGAGATGTACACAGAGTATATGGGATGTACACAGAGAACATGTGGATGTACAAGAGAGTGGAAACAAATGATGGTTAAAAACACTAAGCTAAGTTCAGCAGCCCCTTACAAACAGAAGGAACAATGGAAATGTACACAACACACAAAGAGAAACACAGTTCTCAGTGAACGCCATCCAATGTTTTGTCTTTCTAATGATTAGTCAGGCCACCTGAAGAAAATAATAACACATGTGGCCAGACTGTAATGACCAGAAAATCTCTGAAAGTCACAGCATAAAGGTAAATAAAAGTTCAGTTTGGAAAACAATACTTAAAATGTGACTGACAAGAAACTTAAGTTTGTGTTCCAGGGATGCCACTCCAGAATAAATCTACACTGATGTAGAAAAAGTCACAGTCATATAGTTGGAATTGTAACATTTCTATAAGAACCTGAAAGTAATTTAAATGCTCATTGAAAATATTGAATTATCTTATTGTGTGATTGTTGTGCTGGCTTGGTTTTATGTCAACATATTACAAGCTAGAGTCATCTGAGAGGAGGGAATCTCAATTGAGAAATTGCTTCCATAAGATTGGGCTGTAGGTGGGCCTGTGGGACATTTTCTTAATTACTGATTGATTGTGGGTGCTGTCACCCCTGAGCTGGTGGTCCTGGTAGACCTTTAAGAAAGGATGAACAAGTCATGAGTAGCAAGCCTATAAGCAGGATCCCTCCATGACTTCTGGATCAACTTCTGCTTCCAGGCTCCTAACCTGCTGGAGTTCCTGCTCTGACTTCCTTTTATGATTAACTGAGTGATATGATATGAAAATGTAAGTAAAATAAACTCTTTCCTCCCCAATTTGCTTGGGGTCACAGTGTGTCATTATAGCAAAAGAAACCCTAAGACAACTGTCTAGATGAATTTTTAAAACTTATTGAACATTAATATTTGTGAGCCAATGACATGGTTCAGTATAAAAAGGTGCTTGGTGTTTGCCCCACAAACCTGGCAACTGAAGCTCAATACCTGAAAGCCATGTGGTGAAAGGAGAGAGTCAATTGTGACCTCCACACTAACACACTACACTAACACCTTTGCACATGCACACAGATAGACAGACAGATGTTCAAAAGACTAGACTAAAGTATACACTGCAGATAGTAGCACACAGCTGTGACAGATGATGAAGGAACAGGTACTCAAACCCAGCCTTGGTTACTTCTAGAGTTCAGTGGCAACCAAAGATACCTGATACCCTCTCTTAAAAACAAAAACAAAAACAAAAAGCAGCTCCAAAAGGGGTACTGTTTACATAGAAAATATAAGAACATTTTAGAAGTAAGATGAACTATGTATAGAAATGCACACATTGTATGATTAAGAATATATTAAATGTGCAATTATGGGAGATAGTGTTGTAGAGAAAATAAGCAAACTGAATTTAATAATAGCACTATCTGACATTCTCCTGAACTGCCTGGTTTTTACAACCCAGGATTGCACCTGGTAGACCAGACCTCAAGTAAGTTCAGACCAGCTTCTTAGTCTATACACTGATTGCCCATAAAGGGGTGAGATGGTGGGCAAACAACTGTTCTTGTCCAGCTGGGGTGACCTGTTCTGGCTTTGGCATGCCCATCAACATTGCTTTAACTTTACATGACAGTGTTTACTTTTGCCTGATGCATAGGATAGCTCCTTGCAAATTATAAACTTTGCTTTTCCTGCCCTGCAATGCTCTATGTTCTTTCCCAGGCAGAGAAGCACTTGAGGAAAAATCCTGTACGCCTTATCCCTGCCACTGCTCAGTACCACTTTACACACAACTCACTATGCATGTAATGAGAATGCCAGCACCACACAGTGTGCTGGGTTTTGAACTTTAATCCTTGGCTGCCATGCCTTGGCTCCCCCAGCTGGGAGTTCCTCATCTCTGTCTTCTGTGGTCACCACTTTCTTTGGTCAAATCTGAGGGTAGTGGGATGTGGTCTTGGTCATCCTAGCTAACAGGCAGACATCAGAGCTGTCACGCATGAGGTCATTGATGGCAACAACATTCCACTGATTCTCCCAAAGGACCAGCTCCAAAATTTCATTGGAGATAACAAAACAGCCATCTAAAAGGCAGCAAAGTCAGAAGACAAAACAAGGGTGTGTTGAAGTCAGGCTGTCCTCACTCTATCCAGCTGCATCCTCTTTGAGGGCCAAGGATTAATCAACAAACCACTGAATAAGGTACTTTAGTACACTGAAGGACGTGAGTCCTGGTACTTACGAATTTAGAAAAGACTGCCAGGACTCACATTAAAAAACTCCGTATGGCTGGAGAGATGGCTCATCACTTAAGATCACTTTACTATTCTCATAGAGGACCCAAGTTCAGTTCCTAGCACCCACACTGGGCAGTTTGCAACCACCTGTAACTCTAGTTCTAGAGAATCTGACACTGCCTCTGGTCTCTGGGGACACCAGACACATACATGGCACCTATGCATACATGCAGGCATTCACTCATACACATAAAGTAAAAATAAATAAATGCTTAAGAATTATTTAAGTATTGACAGAATATATCACTGTCTCAAGTTGAAAGGATGTTCCACTGCCATGGAGCTGCCCCGATTTCTGTATGCACAAGAAGAAGCACAGTCTGAGTGGTGTGACCTTGACTCAGCCATCGCCTTCCTTGGGCATATAGTTGGGGCAAATAGTGACACTCAAACAGGATGTGGGCAGGAAGCAGATAGCATGAGAACCCTGGGGAACTTGAGAATTTAGTAAAAGGGGCTTGAGAAAGATATGTGCAGGGTTTAAGAAGACTTGACATAGATGCCACAGTGTTCCTGGACTGATAACAGGAGAGTTCCACAATTATCAGCAATGGGAATTCTAGGGTACTTCCTCCCAGGAACTGGAGCAGGTAGAAGATAGATGCAATAAAACTTGGCAGGTTGCAGTGCTGAGGCAATCGTCCTGTGATCTGTATGTCTTTATGTGATGGTCAGCTAGGCATGGCCAGGAGGAATTGGAGGAGGAAAATAAACCTAGTGTAACCATGTTCTAGAGGTAGGGAGTGAGGTACGCTATGTAGGGTTATGTGGTAAAGACACTAGGTGGTTATGGAATGGAAGGCCGGGGTGAGGGCACAGGTCAGACTTTTCTCTAAAAATAAGGTGCCTACCTTTACTGTCTAGGTGTTTTGTTTTTACGTGTGTGTGTGTGTGTGTGTGTGTATGTGTGTGTGTGAGAGAGAGAGAGAGAGAGAGAGAGAGGAGAGACAGAGAGACAGACAGAGACAGAGAGAGACAGAGACAGAAACAGACAGACAGACATGTGTGTATGTCTACCCACAGAGGTCAGATGAAACCATCCCAGAACTGGAGTTATAGGCAGTTGTGAATGGGGGTCTCTCAATGGGAGTCCTGGGAACTGAATTCAGGACCTCTGCAAGAGCAGCAAGTGCTCTTAACTTCTGGTACATCTCTCCACTCCCATAATGTAAAATATTTTTCTATTGATTTTTCCATATTCTTTAATTAGGTAAAAGTATTTAAAATGTCTTTTCTTTTACCCCCTTTTCCAAAAATATCAACTTTTTTCTTTTAAAATGTTTTTTCATATAAAATATATTTAACATAAAATTTTATATTATATTCGAAATAAAACATAACAAAATTTTACACAACTATATTATAAATAAAACATTGATTTTATAGTAGTAAAAATAATTTTACAAAGAAATCATAATTTTTCTTAGAAAAAGGCTCCCACATAAAATTTTTATAATGAAAGTACCCTCTTTAATAGAACTTTAGCCTGATACTGGTTCTGGCCTGCAGATGGCGATAAAGGCAACAATTCAAAATGCAGGCTTGCTTGCTTTGTTTAGTCATTCATTCGTTCGTTTACTGACTGGTGCTGTGGATTCCTAGAAGCCAGGGCCTCACACATACTAGGTTGAGCTCCACTGAGCTACACCCCCCTCTCAAAAACTTTTCCAAAAATCGAACTACTTAAGCTCTAAGCATTTTTTTTTTCCGGTCCTTGTTCATCTGTTCAGTAATCTACACACATGCTGTACGCCTTCACTTTATTTGACAATGGGCCTTGGTTCATGCATGTCAAACTACTGCTGGGCTCTGAGGCAGATGACTTTCTTGTAAGGGTGGCCTGGTGGCCATTTGTTCCTCCATGCAGGCTTGGCTGATAGTTTCTGGGTGGGTATGGATTCAAAGCTACAGAGAACTGATCTGCAGTCTGGGTACCAAGGACAAGGGCAAAGAAAGTGGACTGAGTCAACTTTATTTATCCTTTCTGATATTTTAACCTTGAGGGAATGAATCACGTCATGTGTGACTGAGAACCCAAACAGAGATTACTCAAGGGTGATGAATGGATGAATGAAATTCTATTATTTTGCAACAAACAAACAAAAAACCAAAGTCACTGACCCCCGATGTACATCAAAGCCAGAAGGTTCAAATTAGAATATGTCCAAGCCAGAGGAAATGAAAGGTAGAGCCTTCAGTAGGCAGTAGTTGCCTACTACTAGGACAAGAGTTGAGAAGCCTCAGTTCCCCAGGAGTAGCGAGTCCAGACAGGCAGGTGTATCCCCGCTTCTCATTCAGGCCTACTCATAGATTGTCTTGCTACTATAGATCCTCACTGATGCAGTATTAGACTAAAAGGAGAAGATTGGAGACAGCCAGGCAGAGGTCAGCCAACGGAGAGGTGAGAAAGCCAAAAAGTAAGGAGCATAGGATGAAAATTCAGGAAAGGCACTGTCTGTCTGCTGTGCTTGGCACATGGGGATCAGGACCCGGTCTGGTCTGAGGCCAGGTAGGTTATGGTTTTCACCCCTAGATCACTGTGTCTAGGCACCCTTCTAATCCAATGCACAAAGACACTTGAAGTATGAGTAATGTGCATGACAGAGCTTAACTAATGTAGAAGCAAAGGCAGACAGAGATGTATTTGGTGAATCTTCATTTGGGAAGGGAGTGACTAGGGACAAAGTATCATTGTTCTGTGCCTCTTTTCATTCTCTATAATGTTGACCTCAGAAGACAGACTCAAGTGTCACATGAATAACTATGTGTGCATCACAGTTAAAACATGGGTTTTATTGTGTTACACTGTTTGACTTTTTAAAGGGCCATTTGATTTGCCAACTTAAATTTCATTTAAAAATCATTAAATGAACTTTAGGCTTGGGATTAGGACAGAATTTCTAACAATTTCAGAACTGGACTTAAGCATGCCGCTGCCATTGTGTCTTATGTGTTTATACAGATGACTGATGGAAATAAATCCAAATATTAACTCTGAGAAATGCTGGAGATGATTGATATTGGCAACCTGACAGGCCCTGGGTCACCAAGGAGACAAACCTCTGTGCATGTCTGTGAAGGAGCTTCTAGGCTAGCTGGGCTGAGCTGGGAGGATCTCCTTCGGGTGTAGGCAGTGCCATCCTATAGAAGGAGAGAGTGACCTAAGTGCCAGCACTCATCACTCTGCTCCCTGACTGTAGATGCAAAGTGACAGCTGCCTCACACTACTGCTGTCTCTCCTTCCCTGACAAGATGAACTGCTTCTGAACAATGATCCAAAGCAAACCCTGCTTTGCTCACCTACGTTTGTCAGACATTTGAGCACAACTATAACAAAAGAACTAGTACACAGTATGTTCTGTCCTGCTGTATCAAATTCCCAAGCAAGATTTAATCCTTTACATAAACACAAATGAGCACATGCATCTCATAATCAAATTGACCTTCATCTTTAATGATAGGTGCTTAAAAAATATGCCTGCCAAAGAAATGTTTTAAGTGAACGTCTTGATGGTTTGTTATGAGTAAGTTTTGATTTGCGTACCTATTTTAGGTTCCTATACCTAGAGTCATGTCAATTCTCAGGTGAAAGGGCTGCAAGTGGAAAAGCAGGCTTGGTATAAAGTCTGTAGATATGTGCAAGCTATGCAAACTATTATGTCATATAAGGATTTGATCATACAATGAGTTGTGGACACGTAGGAGTCTGCAGTCCACCCCTAAGGATGCCAATAGGAAGATAAGATGGTTGCTGAGAGAAAATCTAACTAAACCCTCCACACTTGTACATCATTGATTACAAATCACTATTTTAGGTGTCATACAGATGGTGATGTGTCTTAGTTTCCTATTAGATATGCTGTATAGAATGCCTATGATGTGGGTGATGACCACGTCAGCTTAGTTACTGTCAGAGTTCTGGGGCCACTGGTTGCCTGCCTGAAGTTGGATTCATTTATACAGTAGCCTAAGAACCAAACACCTTTCGTTTCTTCCTGACCCTTGTGCTCATGAGCAACTTGCAATGCTGTTTCATGAATTCTTTCACTTTCTCATAATACTTCTGTATGAGAATGTATTCGATACAACTCTGGCTGGACTAGTACTGTGTGGCCCAGACTAACCTTAAACTCATGCCAATCTTCCTATCATAGCCTCCTAGATGCTGGGACTACAGGGTTATGCCACTGTGCTTGGCTGTCTTCTCAATTTCTTCATGTAGAAAGCAGAGATGTGAATTCCACAAGCCATCTCCTACTGCTGGCTGTCTTCCTTGTTAGTGTGGCTAAATCTCTACAGGGTTATAGATGCTTTCCTGACTTGAATGGTACCAAGATGGCTCAGTGGTCCCAGACATCTTAAGATTTGGGGTTCATTTTGTCAGACATTGGGGGTAAAGAATTCTGAACTCCAGTGACTACCTACTTCCCACAGAGTTTTCCTTTTTCTCTCTGGGCTATTTCTGATGCTTTTTGTTTACTACCTTGAGAACATCTAAATAATTCTTATTTTGCAAACTGCAGGGATTCTAAGTTCACACAATTAACTTAAAAGTCATCCTGATGAGAGGAACTGAATGCAATGGTATAGTTGATGAGGCAGAGGGATCACAGCCACACAGAAATTCAGTACTAGCCTGGGCTGAGCAAGAACTTGTCTTAAAAACAAACAGAACAAAACAAAGAACAATATAAGGCTACATTTATATACAAACTGTTTCATTTGTGCAAGGTTGTCTAAAATGACTACTCAATAGGCACTAATAGGTACATTAACATTTAAAATAATCAACTAATCCTTTGACCAACCACCTCAGAAACATCTACAGCTTTCTTCATTCTTGTGAAGGTAAAAGGTCCAGACAAGGTAATTAATTTGTCCATTTTACAGCCCTTGGCACATAAACTCCACTATTTAACACTGCTCTGCCGGAGGTAATAGCATGGTCAGTAAGTTTAACCCTAGAAACACTGTGCCAAATAAATTTAAAATATCCATCCACCCAAACGTATCTAGAGTATAAACGTCATGAGCTTGGGCAAAATAAAATCTCATTATATGTTCCAGAGCAGAAATTACAGAAGCTGTGTACCTGACCCGAATATAACTGAATTCATATTTCACAACAGAAGGGCAAACGGCAGGATCAGGATGTGAGCAAATGCATGAAAAAGGCTCCCCAATGCCAACTGCACTGAGGTGTGGAAGGGGATTTGCTGATAGTAAGCAACACTGTTGGTCAGCAGATGATGGTGAATTAACATATCTACCCAGCCAATGATGGATGCTGAAGTATCCATAGGCAAAATGGCCTGATTTTTACATTTCTTTAAAGGTACTTCAGACAAAACCAAAAAGAAGGCAAATAAAAATATATTTAGGGCACAGATAAAAATGTCTAACTAGTTTACATGGTTACTGAAATACAGACTGTTTCTGAAGTCTTTCTGGAGTAAGCACTCCAACACTAGTGTGGGTGGAAGTGAGATGTCACCACTGGACCACCCCTAGGACATCTACTGAAAATTTTTGATGTCTGGTCCTGATTATATTTCCATTTTGTATTCTGAAGCCATTATGTAAGCAAGCAAGCAAGATTTTACAGAAGCATATATCCAGTCAGCAGATTGTTAAAGGCAATGACCCATTGTTTCAGCCGTTTCTCCAGGTCACTCTGCTCCAGGTAGGAAAAGAAGTCATGCCTGACAAATAGGCAGTACAAGCAGTGCTTTAAGTGAATGGCTAAATACATGAACTACTATGTAATGATCAGTCTCTTTTACCTGCCATGCATGAAGCCCTTGGTTCAATCCACAGAGCAGAAAGGATTAGTATGACTTTGATTGATATTATATACTATATTTTTAGAACAAATTGGGAAAGGTTTACAACTCAGCAGCAACCCTAATTAGAATACTTCTCAATTATCTTGTGAGTTGGGGAGACTGCACCAGCAACTTAGAAAGCAGGAAACCATGTTGGGCTTCTGACTTCATACAAAGAACGTTCAAAAGCATGACATTGCACAAACCTGAAAGCTGTTTCTGGGAGTTTCTCTTCCTCTATTTGCAATTCATTACCTGTCCTCTGACCCAGGGGCTGAATTCATTAGTTTAAATTTTCATGTCTTCTCACTTATGCTTTCATGGTGATATGTCTTCAGAGTGCTCTACTGCCACTTAGTAGATTCTTGATGTGGTTCAAATTTCTGCACAGTCTGTCATTCAATGTTGAGTACTATTTTAACTCAAGACATGTTTAGAATGTTTAAGATTTTCTGGCTAAGAGTTAAGCCCGTCTTCTTCTCTTACAGAAGAACCAAGCTCAGTTTCTAGCACCCAATCCAGGTGACTTACATCTGTTTACACTTCAGCTCTGTGAACTCTGGAGCCCTCCTCTTTTATGGGTACTACATTTATACATGTGTACAACACACACACATACACAGAGGCATACAGCCAAACACACAGGCACACAGACACAAGCACACAGAGGCATACAGACAAACACACAGGCACATAGACACACATATACACACACTTAAAAGTAAACTTTTAAAAATTAAGCTGATACTTGGGCATGGTACCACATGCCTTTAATTCTAGCACTCAGGATGTAGAGGCAGTCAGATCTCTGTGAGTTCTAAGCTAGCCCTATCTCATAGATAGTTTCATGATAGCCAGAATTACATAGTGAGACCCTGTCTCAAACCAAAAAACAAAATAAATTAAAAAAAAAAAACAAGAAATATTAAGTGAGTTGTAAGTATGAATGCATTGCTGTTTATCTATCCTTTAATAATCAATTTTTAGCCAAAAGAATTTATTGTGTGTATGTGTATTAGGAATTGATTCTCTCCCATGACCATGGGTATTATAGGGCTTATACCTAGGCTGTTAGTCTTGGTGACAAGGACAAGCATCAATAGCCCTAAACCATCTAACTAGCTTTAAAATGTTAAACTTAATTGCATTATGAACAAGGTGTACAGTTCCTATAACTTCTACTCTAGAAAATACATGGAAATTTTCTCTTGCTTTATTTATTGTTGGTTAATATGTATATTCTTGAAGTGCTCAACAGGAACGCAACCCTTGTTTATTCAGAATAGGGGTCTATAGATTTGTTTTGAAGGAGGATCTCACTGTGTAGGTCCAGCTGGTCTGGAGCTTACTACATAGATCAGGCTGGCCTCAAACTCACAGAAATCTGAATGCCTCTGCCTCTCAGGTACTGGGATTAAAGAATGGGGTTCTATATTTCTATAGCTTGAACTTATGCTAGCTATTGTCTCTGTAGTAATGCCCCACAGGGACTTCCTGTGCTGAGGTATGTATTCTGTAATCTGTACAGGCCATCACAGGCAGACATGTGCAGTGTTGAATGTTTTGGATTCCTACTAGTAAGACTGAGAAACTGAATTTTTATTATTAGTTTAATGTAAAAACTAAAATAGCTACACATGGCTATTAATAGTCTTATTGGACAGCTCAAATATAAATCTTCTAGCTTCTAGCATCTCGATAGCTGGCTTTCTGAGAAAGCTATCTTCAAGTCCATCCATCACTTAATCTTATGCTCCTAGTAATTTCTGCTTTCTGCACATCAAAGTTGTGCTAAGTGCAAAAGGGTTATGCTTGTTTATCAGGGTCTGGGTGGTGACAGGAACAATCTGTCTGGCTGTGGTACAGTGGGGTCTATTGGGAGGACACAGCACACAGAATGCGAAGCTATTACCAGATTTCCAGAATGGCTGCTCACTATCATTGCTGAGTCCCATTCTGAGTGACAGGAAGGAGAGGATGACTGACCCAACCCAGGGGCTGTGGATATGGATGCAAAAAAGAAGGGGCATTGCACCACCTCAGCAAGAATAGGAGGGCCATGGCAAGCATGACAGGATCTGCTCTCATTCTGCTTTTTCCTCATGCAAGCTGAGATAACTGTTCCTGCTTGCTGTGGCTGTGTTGGAGTATGCTTTGTAACAGGGCCACACTTAAGTTTTGGTTTCCTTTTATTTTACTAAGAAGAGATACTCTGTGTCCTCATTCAAATCAATGCAGGTAGACTTCTTAAAGCTGCAATTAGTGGACATTTCCTCATTTTCTTTGTGTTTTGTAAAATCACATGTGTTGTGTTTTGCTGTCTTTCCTAAGAGTCTGTTATTTCATTGATTTGGGATAGAATCATTGAATTTATTATAAAGGAAGACAATAACCAGACAGACTTCTCTTCAGAAAGAGGGAAAACTATTACATACCTTCTGTAACCCCAGGTTTTCACTATTTCCACCATGAAGGGGCTTGGCTGCTTGGTTCACCCTCTTGGTATCACTCTTGGCACTCTTCTAAACTCAGGGCTTGAAAAAACAAAGAAAAGAGGCTGGATTTGAGTTTACCCACTTAGCGTGAAATATCATCACACCAACAAGGAAAAGGAGCAAGAGACTAAACCCCATGTTAGCTCTTTTCAATCCAACTAGTCAACCACAGTTTTGCCTGAGACCTCTGAGCTGACTCCTGGTCATCATTGTGTATCCACACCCTCTTGGATGATGTTCTCTCACATTGATTCAACTCACTGCTCATATGTCCCTGATCAGTGGCTTCTCTCAGCCTCGTTGTCATCTCTAGCCACTTGGGTCTCTTGACTTGGGTCCCCATTGACTACTGTTGCTGTTAACATCCTTGCATTTTGACAGCATGAACATTCACCCAAAGCTGGAAGCTTTTTTCTGAATCGGACTGCTGTACCATCACACACAACATAAGGTCAAACTCGTAACAAGAACCAACACCTTGTATGAAGTGCCACAGTCTGTTAGGGTGTAGTGAGGTTGTATCTCCAGGGCTTTCACTTCAGGATACTAAACAGTTGTTTCAGATTTTCCTTCTCCCTATGCCATATTTTAAATTCCCAAACTTATTATAATTCAAAAATCTAAAACTTTTATCTCTTTTATAAACTAAAAAGTCTTATAAACTTTAGGAAATCAACTTAAATCCATCTGTCAAAGTTCAAATAGATACTATATAAAGTACTCTTGTCAACCAACACCCTAAATTTCTACATCCGTCTATTCCTGAGGATTGGATATCTCCCCATTTCCATAATTTTTATACTCTTCTTCCCCAACTACCAGGATCCTACACCAGAAATTTTAAATAAATACACCCTAAACTCTTGAATTTTTCCTCTGTTCCTAGTCTATTTTTCAAGCCAACAACAAACTGTTCCAATTACTCCAGTACCAGACCCAACTATTTCCTCAGAATGCTGGTCCAGCATCACAGACTGCACATCCCTAGCCTCAGATGGTCCTGCAGCACCAGGACATCAACTGATACAACCTGCTTTTCCCAGTCTTCACCAACATTCCAGTTTCCTCAGATCCATAACAATGATGCCAAGATGTCAGTAGGAAACAGCTATTAAGACACAGTAGGATTAAGAAATGGAAAGAAAGAGGGTTTAAGAAAGGTAGTTTGTCCAGGCATTGGTTGATTCTTCCTTCAATTTCTGCTCCATCTTTTACCATGGAACATATTGTAGCCAGGACAAATTGTGGGTCAAAGGTTCTATAGCTGGGTTGGTGTCTCAATCCCTCCATTGGAAGTATTGCCTGGCTACAGGAGATGGCCATTCCAAGTTCCATTCCCTTATTACTAGGAGTCTTAGCTATGGTCTCCTTCATAGATTTCTGGGGTTTTTTATTGTACTAGGTTTCTAGCTCTTTCCAGAGATGCAGCCCCCAAATCCATTTGTATCTCCAAGTACTCTTTCCCTCAGTCCTCTCCTCATCTGGATCCCTCTTGTTCCCATCCTCATACTCTTCCCTATCCAGTACCCTCTATCTACCCTTGATGTCTAATCTATTTCCCCTTCTCAAAATGATTAAAGTGTCCCCCATACCATATGCCTTTCTTGTGACTTACCTTTTTTGGGTCTATGGATTGGTTATCCTGTTCTTTATGACTAATATCCACTTAGAAGTGCATCCATACCATGTTTTCCTTTCCTGATCTGTTTACCTCATTCAGGATAACCTTTTCTAGTCCCATTCATTTTACCCAGTTTGAGACACCTGACACCAGAAGGAGCTCATCCTAGACACTATTAATGGTATTCTGCTATACTTACAGACAGAAGCCTAGCATAACTGTATTCTGAGAAGCTTCATCCAGCAGGAAATGGAAACAGATACAGAGACCCAAACCAAACATTAAGTGGAGCATGGGAAACCAATCCTGTGTAAGAGGGTGAGGAAAGATTAAAGCAGCCTTCTCTGTTGTCTAGCCTCAATAGAAGATGCACCTAATCTTACTGCAATTTGATATGCAAGGCTGGTTGATATACATGGGAGGCTTACCCTTTCTGAGGAGAAATCAAAGAGGATCTTGGGGGTGTGAGAGGGAGAGACTGGGAGGAGATGAAGAAGGGGGAGCTGCAATAGGGCTATAAAGTAAATAAATAAATAAATAAATAAATAAATAAATAAATAAATAAATTAGAAAGAAAGGAAGAAAGAAAGGTAGCATCCCTAGGAGAGCAGAGCAAGCCTGAGAGGACTTCCAGTCTGGCACCTCAGGATTAGGTAGGCAAGCCACATCTGAGACTACTCAAGCACTGGGATCATGAGCTGGCCCCAAAAAGGCATGAGAGTTGGAGAACTGGCTCTTCTTGCTGACTGTAGCATTGAGTGGGCTGGTCTGAGGAGTTCCAGAGGGCTTATCCTAATGGTGTGGGTACAGGAGAATTGGCAAGCAGACCAACTCATATACCACCAAGACCTAGATCCAGAGTTGACCCCCCTTAACATCTACCCCATCTATGAACAACTGGAGCATGTAAAGGGGCCAATCCTATAGATACAAAGCTGCAAGATCTTCTTGACACAGGTAACAACAGGATATCTGAGAGGAGTCCAGGCAAGGATCCAGTATTGATGGTGTAGCAGAAGCCAGAGGCCTCAAACCAGACCAATTATTCATTGTAATAAATATTTGCAAGCAAAGAAGTGTGGAAAAAAGGCATACTGTGGAACACCCTGTGATATATTACAGCATCCATAATGAGATTTTTCCCCATTTTTATTTATGGGGGTGGTTGCAAGGGCAAAAGGAACAAAGGAATAGGGAGATGAGTGGGTTTGGGTGCATGGTGTGAAATTCACAAAGAATCAATAAAAATGAAATAATAAAAAAATAGCATCCAACTCCATACTGGACTGTTAACCATCTTTCAGCCAGAAGCATTGAGTTTTCATTATCTTCAGAATGTTGTCAAGCTTTCGTATCCTCAAACCTTTGTGCAGTTTCTTAGACTCTCATTGCAATGGGGCTATTGTCAACCAGTACTGCCTCCTGGGCTCTCTTTAGAAACTTGAGTCCTACCACAGAGTACCAAGTTTCAGTTGCTTTCCATGAACCCTTTATGGTTTTTGAAACTAATACCATCTAAGTGACTCATTAGGCTATCAACATAAGGTACATTCTTCAGTATGAAGGTGTAGCTTTAATGCCTTATTAAACAAACCCTTTTCCCAGAATCAATGGGAACTCAATGTCTGGGCACAACAACTAGAATCCTAATCTTGTAAGCCATATTAAATCTACATCCTCTGGTGGTGAATCATCAAGGGGAATCACTAGTAGCTACACCTTGTACTCTGGCTGTCCCTGTCCCCAAAGCCTGTATCTTTCTCTTGCCTCCTCTCTTCCTCCTACCAACCCAGAAATCCTACCTACTTGCCCAGTGATTGGTTTCTTTATTCATTAGAGGAAGGTTCACATGAAGTTCCCTAAGTATGTGACTCATTCCTTGGTTCAGACAGACCCTCCTGGGAAAGCAGAATTAACATCAAAATACAAATAATACCAGGGCCATCCACAGCACTTCCTTCTTTCTGCCCAATTAAAAGACTCATTTATCTCAGATATAAATTGAGCACAACTATTACCATCTCGTGATTTATAAAGTACAAGATAGACCTAACAATCAGTCCATCAGTTTTGTCATTTAAATAGTACACTCTGTCATATATCCTAGCTTAAAATACTTATAAATCCATATGTAATGTTCTGGATTAGCTTATATACTATCTGAAAACTGTCTTCTCAAATCCATATTCTCAATGTAAAATAGCCTGGGTTAGCTATGAGACTATAACTAGTCTTCAACCCAGTCAGAAATCTGAGAACGACCAATACTATCTGAAAATATAGAAAGCCTAACACAGCTTCCAGAACTGAGACAAACTGCAGAGACAGCTGCCTACCTATATAGCCCCAGTAAGTCAGGAAGTTGGAGCATCAGCCTTCAGCATTCTGGCCCAGGATATTCTGACAGATCTTGAAAAACAGGAATTATTAAGGACTAACTATTCTGTCTTGGCAGAACTAAGCTGTCCTAACCTGTAACTTGTGTCCTCTCAAGGACAGTGCATGTCAGCAAGAGAAATAGTCACTTTCTGCCTAGTGGCCAACTAGCCACAATGTGCTACCTCACCTGGAGTTAGAGATGCTCAATTTCTTCTCTGAATCCACAAAAGGGGAGCTGCTAGGAGCAGATTTGTCTCAGCAAGTGAATAAATAACATTAAATGTCACATTCTGTGGATTTCTGGTGTTTTTGAAAACCAGTTATCTATGTAAAGTAATCTGGACTGTTGTTCATTAACTACCCTCAGTTATTTATTATTAAAATATATGAAAACACCCTGACAATAAACTCAGATCCATGAATTTACCTCCTCTCTTCTAACAAGCATTTTTAAAATCCTACTTTTCATTAACCCTGGTTTTATGGGTGTTTTTTTCTTTCAGGATAGGAATTTATAACACAAAAATAGAGAAAACAGACATAGAGGTAAGACCTAGTGTGGAAGAGATTGACAAGAGAGATACAGGGAGCTAAATCAACCTGTGACAGCATGATATAGAACAACTTCCTGTCTCTAGTAGTCATACTGTTGGGTAAAGTTGGGATTCTCCTTGAAGATAAACATCCATAGGTAAGAGCTACCCTAGATAGGTGCAAATAAGAAAAAAATAGAAAAGTGAAAGTTCAGACCTAAGGGTTCTTTTGAATCATGTGTGCAGTGGCAAGCGTTATCATTGTTGAAAATAAAGCATGACAATTCTGGTCACTTGAGCTGTACTGAGGCCAACCTGTTTGTTGTAACAGGGCAAGACTTTAATAAAAGTTGAGACCATGAAGGAAGACAGGAAGGGTTGTAAAACAAACTTCCACTGGAGGGATATTGTAAAAGCTCTAGTGGAAGAAAGAAGCTCAGGAGGATGTAAAGAAGCTGTGAGACTTCTAGGATGGAGCTGAGAGACAGAAGGGACAAGGTTATAGAGGCCCAGAAGGGATTAAGAAAGTGGCCAGGCTTAGCAGGCAGCTCCTAGTGGGAAGAGGCAGATATTACAAGAATCAGTGATAATCCTTAGAAAGAATAGATCCTCAGAGATTAGCTGTAAATAAGTTTTAATAAGGTAAGACAAAACTCACTGTTAGAGTGAACTATCTGGCCAGATAGAATAAAATTTGTTGAGTATGTGGGGATGGTAATGTAAATGTGGTTTATGAGAGTGCCTTGTGGTGTGTGAGATGGACTCAACTTCTGGGAACCACTGCTCTAACCACCCTGCCAGGTCAGTTATTTCCTTTGGAGATAACAGAATTGTTCCTTTGGTATGATTGGCAGTGGACAATTCCTATGGCCATGGAAAGATGTGAGGCCTCTAGCAGGGTCAGAATTTGGTCTGAATTGATTATGGTCCTTTTGTTGCTAGTCGTGCACACTCTTTCCAAATAACTGCTTGTCATAAGGAAAGCATACTTGGGAGTGTGTATAAAGATTTAAGTATTGTCCTTTTGTTAGTAGAAGGCGTGAGTAAGAGCTACTTTATATACATTTACTTTATATACATTTAAAACTCTTTAGGGTCTCACGGCAAGAATGAGATTGAGAGTATCCCAGTATTCCAGGATCTGTCTGGGAGGAGGTCTGAAATGTTAAAAGGTGGGTATGGTTGAAAGGTACGTGTTGTGTCCTCTACCAATGCTACCTAAAGAAAGAGAACATGAGAGGTTGTAGTGCTTATAGACCCTTGTATGTTGGAAGATGGAACAGGTGGTTGGAACAGAGTAATAGGTGGCCAGTAGTTTAGCTTCTTTGATTCACATATAAGATGTTAAACTGCAGACAAAGCACATAGACAAGATGTTGATCCTTATATAGTATTGACTTTTTTGATAAGTATTCAATGAGTACAGAGGAAGTTCCAAGTTGGTGACTGCAGACCCCAAAGGCATATCTTTCCTATCAGAGAGAGAGAGAGAGAGAGAGAGAGAGAGAGAGAGAGAGAGAGAGAAGAGAAAGAAGGGGTGAGTTAAGTCTAAAAAATGTAGGGCCAGAGCCTGAGGGTGGGACTATTGAGGCTTACAAAAATGGCTTGGCAATGGGTGCAAGACGGGGCTAAGGGCTACATCATATAGGTGGCAGGTGAGGAGGGATAAAGAATGAAGCAAGGATATAAGGAGCCATCTCTAGGAAGCATTGGATTTACTCCATGGTGATGGGAACTGTGAATGACTGGGTTAAGTGTTTTCTACCTATGGTAATGGCCTTGTGACTTGGATTAATAGCTAGTCCCAGAAAAGTAATCTAAAATGTGGAGAGCAGGACCTTAAATGATGAGACCCTATGTCCCCAGATAGACAGAAAGTTTAGTAAAGTGAAGGTGTCTGGCTGGCTAATTTGCAGGGACAGCCTACAAAAGAGAAGATTGTCTATTAGTTGTATAAGCTTGTATTGGCCAAATAGACGTGAGATGTCCTAAAATACCTGGGATCCAAGTGAGCTGGGTAGAAAAGTGAGTGTCTGGGTTGGACCAACAAAAGGCAGGTAGGATTCCAGAGGAATAGAAAAGAGGGCATTCTTGAAGTCTAAGACAGATAAATGGGAGGTCTCTTAGGGAATGATGGAGAGATTATAGGAGTAGGGTACTTACTATAGGGTGATGGGGAACCACTGGTAAGCTGATAAGTCAGAGATCCTGTACTAAGCAATAGGTTTCATTGGGTTTTGCTGCAAGTGTGAGGTTATTAAAGGAGAAAGAAGTAGGGCACTGAAGATTATTTCTTAAGAGGTCAGAGATAATAGCCTTAAGTTCCCTGAAACTGTGGAGAGTTAGAAAGTGGGTATTGAGTCTAGGTGATATATGTGTAAGGTTGAAATTGAATGATGAGACAGATATGATGTTTGGCTATAGAGGGGTTTTGAATGTCCCACATCCAGTGAGCTACCAGAGAAACTGGTGATAAAAAATATGTTTCAGACTGTGTGGTATGTAGGAGAATGAGAAGGGGAATGGCTGGCAAGCCTGGGGTCAAGTGGATGAGGAGAACAAAGTAGAAGTTCCTACTTTGGCTAGGAGATCCCTTCTCAGCAAGGTGATGAAACAGCTTAGTACCAGCAGGTAAGAACGGGTAAGGGGAATACCCCTAAAGGTACAGCTGAGTGGCATTTAATGAACCTGGTAATGCTGTAAATAAGGAAATGTGAAGGAGAGGTAGGTCCCTAGAACTCCATCAGGACTGAACAGGTGGTCCCAGCATACAGAAGAAAGGAGGAAGATAACCCTCATACTATGAATGCCCAAGGTTCCCTGTCAGAGATGGTAGTGGTTGGGCCAAGAGAGCCCAGGCCCCCTCAGTAGTCCAAGGCCAGACCTAAGAGGTCAGCTGAAGGGTGATCTGTGCTGGATGTCCCCATACCATGAGGACATGGGGCAGTCAGTACCCAATTCCCCTTTTGATGGTACTTTGGACATGTTCTGGATGGTTTATGAGAGTTCAGGAGGACCTGGACCCAGTGACCCTTATGACCACATTTGAAACACAGACATAGAGCTTCATGGCCTTCGAGAAGCCAGGGAGCCCAGGTAACTGCTTTGTGCAGCTGGAAGGCCTTAGTTATTGTCAGGTATTTTCATTTTCATGCTTTTTCATCTCTTCCATGATACACCTTCAAAACTATGGCTAAGACTTCTGCCTGTGGAGTCAGGTGTTCTTTCTCTAGAAGTTTAAGTTTGGCCACAATATAAAGGAAACTCTTAGAAGTAGGTTATGAGAAGTTGTCTTTTAATTAGGATCTTGGAGTCGAGATTGGTATATTGTAAGAGGGCCTTTGTTAGATAGTCTAGGAATTAAGATGAGTTATCTTCTCTGTCCTGGATGATCTCTTGGTTTTTTGTTTTTGTTTTTTGTTTTTTTGTTTTTTGTTTTTTTCAAAATTTACCATTTTAAGGGTAGCCTTGCAAATACTAGCAGAGAAGCAAGTAGCAAGGATGCCCCCTGAAGTATTGTAACTCCATAGCCCTGACTTGATGGACAGCCTGTCACTGAGGGAAAAGGGGGAAACAGAGGCAATAGAGGAAGAAGAAAAGGACCTGTGGGTTGAGGCCAATAAGGGAGAGCCTCATTATTGTGATAAAAAATTAGTGGAGGGATCATCTTGTTTGGACTTCATACAAATAATTTCCTACTTGGTTGATTTGTCCCCAAATGGTATGACATCACATTGTTCATTTAAGAGTACCTATATATAGATATTAACTATTACCCCAATAATACAGAAATATAATCTTGCCCAATATGCTTATAGATTAAAGATTTAGAGATCTGGATCAAAAGCAAAGACTAAGATGAGTAGAAATATCCCTCATTGGGAGTAGTTTGTCCCTTTATTTTGTTTTGCGAAGTGATTCTAAACTTGTCAATAGTCCAGTCCTCTAACAAAACACCAACACAAATCCACAGCTTCAGTTCAGTCCACTAGGCAATCACTACTCACAGATTAGCAATAGCAATTCTATCTAGAAGAAACCATGACGGTCCACCATTTGCCCAAGTTAGCAAAAGCAGCCATCGCCACCAGAATATCCCAATATGTTCTTTGGTAAGTTATTCTCCAAGAAGTCATGACAAGCAAAGATCAGCAATATCATGTAAGGTAAACAAATACAGAATGTCATCAGCCAATATTAATGAGTTGAACCAATGCCCAACCTCCTCTCATTGTCTGTGGGCTCATTTTTGTATTCAATGTCCTCTCACATATCTGCCCCAGCAAAACAATAACTGACATAACTGAGTTTCTAAAGAAACCAGAAATTTCTACTTCACAGGACAGCATAAAACTACAGTCTAATAGCACTCATACCCCAAAGATACTTGAATCCTCATAAAACTGAATCCAGTAAACTCAGAAAAAAGAAAGCTTAGAGGCAGAAAATTTTAATCCCTAGCCATAGACAGAGGACACTGTAGGAAGGAACTGAGAGATGCACCAGCCAGAGAGGAATGCTTGCCAAGTCTGTGAGTACTGCACCTGGCCTACTCCTTTGGTTTCTCTCTTCCCAGCTAGATCCAGCTTCAGGGTCCTACTTTGAAAGAAATGTGCAGATTCATCAACCATAACTTAAAAGACAGGACATTTACATAATGTGGGTGTGGGGTTAGATAGGAGGCAAATATCAGACAAAATAAACGAGGCTTGGAATGAAGAAAAGAGAGATCATGGACTTGGGTGTGGGGAAATCTCTTTCCATTTCCCTGCTTGCTCCCAGTACTTGTAAAGATCCTGAATAATACTGGAATCTAGGGTACCATTAGGAAGCCAGTTTGGATTGATTATCTAAGAAATATTAAGGGCAAATTTAGGGCCTTTCAGGTCCTGTGCCATGTGTAAAGGCTGAAGATTTTCTAAAAGGCATTCCAAGGGAAAGAGAGGGTATGGAAGACACCATTCCCACAGACAAGAAAGAGGGAGAAAAACGTTGTTGTATCCTGTAGTCACAGGAATTCCCAGGAGTCAGGGAGGACTGAATGAGGATCAAATCATTCAGTGGGTCATCACTACATTCAGGATGAATAACAGGCTTAGCATAGCTAAGCCAGCATAGAAACTGAGCATCTGTTACCAGGGCTTTTGTAGACTCCAGAAGAGAAGGACAAGACCAAAGCTCTAAGACAGAGGTCTCATCCACAGAAGTGGGTCAAAGAATGAGTTCACAAAAGCTACAAGGACCTCAAGTAGCTGTGGGATTCTGGGCAACTTCAAAGGGAAGATGGAAGAAGAGAGTAGGAAGGGACCAATAGCCCAATTGGGCCTAAGGAAACCATAAAATTGGAGTCCTAAGTGTTGGTGGATGGGGTCAGGTGAAGTGGGTCAACCATAGCCTTAAAGACGGAAACCTTAAAGGGATTTCCTCCTCTTCCTAGAGTATCAGAGGGATGCCAGATACTCAACAATCGCATTCTTGAACTCAGGGGAAACTTATCTAATTGGCATTGGTGGATGGGGTGTTGAGTGATTGGTGAGCAAAAAGGTGGTGCAGTCCTGCTGCTGGTGGACTGGAGATGAGCAATAGGGTCTGAATTCATCTCAGATGCTGAGGGCGAGCACAAGCACTACGAAATCTCTACAAGTCATTACATCAAATGTGTTACAGCTCTGAGGGGAAAGGTTTCCCAGTGCACGTGTTGCAGTTCTGAAGGGAAATTTATGACAGTTGGAAGCCAAGGAATACCACAAAGTCACACCACACAACAAAACTCACAAACAAGATTTATTGGGAGGGAAAAACCCAGGAGGGTGCATATCTCTGCTTGAGAAGCAGCCAGAAACTGAACAAAGAACAAGGTTTATATAGTGTTATATGGGGGCCTAGCTTCCCAGAGTGGCCTGGGATTGGTGGGATTTTGGAAGATTGATCTTGGGACAATCTTAGGAACTCTCAGGAAAGAGTGGGTAAGGGGATACACCTAAAGATAGAGCTAAGTGGTGGAGCTTGGTGAGACTGGCAAGGCTGTCCCCTACTCTGGCAATAGAAGAGAGAGATAGGTTTACTTTCTCTTTTCTTTCTTTTTATTCTTTTTCTTTTTGGCAAGAAGAGGTGAGGGATTATTCAGTTTACACTTTCACATTGCTATTCATCACTAAAAGAAGTCAGGACAGGAACTCAAGCAGGGCAGGGACTTGGAGACAAGAGCTGATTCAACTTGCTTCAAATGGCTTACACATTCTGCTTTCTTACAGAACTCAGGACCACCAACCCAGGGATGGTATCATCCACAATGGGCTGGACCCTCCACCATTGATCACTGATTAAGAAAATGCTTTCCAGCCTGAACTTATGGAAGTATTTTCTCAACTGAGGCTCCTGCCACTTTGATGACTCTAGCTTATGTCAAGTTGACATAAGTCCAGACAGTCCAGAAATGGATCTGGTGCTGGGTGGAACTTAGCATGTAATTCTACTACCTAACTATATGTCAACCTCAGGCAGAGGGGAAATGGGCTCTGGTGTACCTAATAGTACGACAGCAGGTAAAAATACCTGCCTGGCATCTGGATCATCTGTAGCTGAATCTAGATATGATTGCATATCAGCTGGTGTGGGCAGAGCCTGATCTAGGCACCTAACAGTCAGAAGCTTCAGTGGCCTGGCTTCTGGCACACTTGGTTCAATAACCACAAGTTCTATTACCACGGGGTCCTCTTGGTGTGTCACATCTTCCTGTTGTTCTGCCATAGAATTTGGTCTCAGATCCAGAGTCTCTGACATTCTCCATTGGGAGTTCAGAAACTGTTGCTCTGAAGAACCCACGATCCCTGGCCTCCTCTTCTTTTTCAGGCATTGACTTCTTGGACTCCTGCTTTTCCAGCAGTGATAAGAAGATTCTGTTCGTGGATTACTAGGTTCCATAAAGGCACACTGAGCCTCCGGTAGTCCATCAGCTGATTCAGGCTGAGCAGGTCTGGAGACTCTCAAGCATCCTGGAGCACTTTTTGCATCCACAGCCCCAGAAAGAATCATATGATGCTGTGGGGGGGGGGGGCAGATTGACAGGGGGGGGCAGATTGACAGGAAACAAGCGTCAGAAGTCTGCCTTCTCTTCACCAGTGCATCTGTGGTCCCTATCAAATGAGGCACAGGCTGTCTGGCAAATTTACTACTAGGCCCAGTGGTCAGGAGTGTGGGGCTATATAGAGAGGGGCCCATCCACTTTCTGTCCCTTGGAGGACAAACTGGGTAAATGGAGCTGAGCTGTGGTGGCAATGGATTCTCCTTAGGGCCCTCTGTTCTTCAAAACCAAGGAACCCATTGAAGATCTCTGTTTTTCTCCACCTAAAGGCAGAAATCCCAAAAGGAGGTCTGGCAATTGCTTAGTCCTCAACCCTTGACATCCCAAACAACCCACTCTGCAAATGGGTAGTTACCTCCCTCTTCACCCCAAATCCACTCAGTATGTTCTTTCCCTGGGCTTTTTACCCTACAAACCTCACACAAGAGATTTATTGCGAGGGAAGAACCCAGGAAGAGGCTGTCTTGGTGTGTGATAAACAGCAGAAGAGCAAGCAAAAGACAAAGTTTATTTACATAAGGCTTGGGGGATACTCTGAAGGATGGCCTAGGATTGGAGGGGTATGCGGCCTAATCTTGAGACAAGCTCAGGGATTGGTGAGTTTTTTCCGTAGGGCGGGGCCTGCCCATTCTTCTGCCTTAGGGTCTGGGAACTGTTACAGCAGTTAGGAAATGGCAGTTAAGATGTTTAGAGAGAGGGAGGGTGGTGGTGTGGTCAAAACTCATGTGGATTGTAAGGAGGATGAGTAGCTGGGAGAGGGAAGGGCCAGGATGCTAGGATGGACTTTGAAATGTGTAACTGTTACTTATGGTCATGAGGGAGTCTGGAGGCCCACACGGGCTTTGCTATTCTATTAGGTATCTGTGGCAGATGGGAATTATCTTCACATGCTCCTGTGGAGTAGCTTTTATCTAACGGCCGGAAATGGCTCTATAGTTCTTAAGCATGTTTCTGGATATGTGGAGTTTCTGAGACCTAAGAATACGGCAGTCTTTTAAGAAGTAGATTGCCTCTACTTTTAAAAATAGGGTATTTATTTAAGTTTCTTAAGGCGTTTGTTTAGCAGTAAAAACATGATCTTTTTTTAACTCTAACAAAGGTTTTCTAGTCTCATTGGTTAAAGCAGATCCCCCCCCCCCTCTCTGGCCTTTTATAGAAAGTTACATTTTGGGGGTCAGGGGAGATGACTCACTAGTTAGGAACACTTGATCCTCATGCAGATGACCAGGGTTCCCAGGACCCACATGTCGGCTCATGACCAACTATAATTTAGCTCCAGGGAATCTGACATCTGTGAGCACATGGTATGACGTGGTGTACATACACATGTGTAGGCAAAATGCTATGCATTTAAAATGAAAAGAAATAAAAGCTGTTTTTAAAAAGCTATACTTTTTAGGGGCAGGGGATAAAGTCTCAAAGAGATGCCTCTGCCTCTGCCTCTGCCTCTGCCTCTGCCTCTGCCTCTGCCTCTGCCTCTGCCTCTGCCTCTGCCTCTGCCTCCCTAGTGCTGGGATTAAAGGTGTGAGCTACCATTCCTAGCTTAGCTGAGATTTTGGGTAAGGGCATTCAAAGTTGTAAGTTAAGGGCTGTTTTGAAGCATGGTGAACCTTAGCCTTCTTTTGAGAGCAATACTGTCCTTCAGTATAAATTTTTACTCTGATAATACATAATCTGAAGATAGGTGTGCCTATTTTTTGTTCCTACTTCTTTTGCTTAGGCTGAAGCCCATTTCAACTTTGGACCTTTCCCTTGCTTCTAAATAGCTCGTGTAATAAAACCAGCAAATGCCAGAAAACAGTTAAGCATGCAGGCCTCCCAGCTGCCCCATGAAGAAGGTGATGTCCTGATTGCTTGACTGTTGCTCTCTGTAACATTTTAGTAAATTCTTTAGTCTGTTCTTTGAACTTTGCAGAAAAGAGCAATCTATCACAGTGTCCACAACATTTTAAGAACACAAGCCTTTCAAGAATCTATAAAATCACCAACTGCCTCTTTAGAGAAACTATCATGCAGGCCAGTTTGAAATCCCTCTTTGTATTCTAGTAACTATTCCTGGGATGGACAATAAAAAAGTGTCTAGGCATCAAAGCCCTACCAGAACCTGAAGCTAAATTGGAAAATAAGAACAAACCACTGTGTGTAGGTGTATATTTGTGCATGTGTCCATGCATGTGCATATATGAATTATATGAGCATGTATATACTCTGGTGCACATTTACATGCTTGTGTGTCTGTGTGTGTGTGTGTGTGTGTGTGTGTGTGTGTCTATGAATGAGCACATGTACATTCTGCTATACAAAGACTAGTAGGACAGTTGGCAGGATGTCATGGCCATTCTGCCTCACCACACGCCCAAGGCCATGTCTCCTCATCCTTGACCTTATGCAATTACAGTTCCTCCATTCCAGGCTCTTTTTTGCTGTTTCTGTTGTTTTTTTCTTTTAGCAATAATACTGTATTTATAATAACCCTTGACAATTCCATCATATTTTTAAATATGACTTACAGTGTATGTGGGCTAATGATTATCTGAAAGTATTTTTCTATTCATTTCTATTTATCTAAAATTCTTTTTCTATTCTATTATCTATAATCTCAATGCTCTCAAAATATTGCAAGGTAGCAATAAGTGAAATGTAAAGGACAAAGAGGCGGTATCAGTTTTTCCCAGTTTTAAGAATTTCGTTGCAATGAGGAGGTGAGGAACTATGAAGCTAGTTTTGTAGTCCTTTTATCTTTATACTGTGTTGAACTGTACTCACAACATAAATCTAGCAGCTTCTTCAGAGCTAGAATTCAGAATTTTTCCATGTAAACAACATATTACAAATATGTTTATTAATTTACATGGCAATCTCTCAATAACTAGTAAAGATCAGAGGGGCATACTGCCAGTATATTTGTTTGCAGTGTTTCAAGGAAAAAGTATATTGCCATAGTAATTAAGCTCTAGAGTCAACAAAACACTTAAAAAGTGGAATGTTTTGTTTTGTTTTTAATTTTGTTTTGGTTTGGAATTTTGTTTGTTTGATTTTGGTTCTGTTTGTCTTTGTTTTGTTTTGACCATCTTTCTCCTTTCTAATCACAGGCCAGTGACCAGGTGATACTATCCCTTCCATGGACTGGGTAGAGTCACAGCCCCTCCTCTGTTTGATGGTTCCTGATGTGAAGCAATGTTCCTGCCAACATTAAAGCATACAAAGGGGCATAAAATAATCTGTGCTCCCAACTCTGCACCAGAGGCTGTGGTGGGCACAGCTGGCTAGATGACTATGGAGATTATGGAAAACTCATGTACATCCATAACTTTTCTTTTATAAAAGTTTGTATTATTCAGAAAAAAAAATCTTTTGAGAGGGCATCTTGTTATGTTGCCCGGACTGGTTCTGAGCTTCTGGTTCAAGTGACCCAGCTTCCTGAAGGGATGAAATGATCAGTGCAACCACAAGATAGCTCTGATCTGGAGGTGGCTGGATTCCCAGCTGCAGAGCCTCTGGGAACCTAGGTTAACTGTTTGACTTCCGTTGCTTCTGTGGAATTCCAAGCTTGCTGCCTACAGCAACACACACTTTTCCTGTCTCTGCCACGGCCGGAGGTGTTAACAGCCTGGCTCTGCTAGAATCTGGAGCTCTGTCTTAGCCTCCGTCAGCTTCAGAGCTGGCAACCAGCATAGGTCTCTTTGACTCTCTTTTTCTTGCCTCCCTTCTGAAAGGCTCTGGAGATGACACTGAGGGTCCACTCCTGTCTTCCTAAATCATTTCCCCTCCTAAGTCCTTCATTCAGTTCCTTCTTGAGAGTTCCTTTGTCTCATGAAGGACTAGAGCAGGGACATCTCATATTATTCACCCCCTACACACACACACACACACAGAGAAAGAGAGAGAGAGAGAGAGAGAGAGAGAGAGAGAGAGATACACACATGCACACACACACACACACACACACACACACACACACACACACAGGACCACAATGAGAACTGGTGGGATGATCAGTTCATTACTATCTTCTCCAAAAGGCTTACTTTAAAGAAGGCAGAGTTTAAGGAGTTCATCGTTTGAGAGTGCAGTCCATCATTGTAAGTAGGCATGGCAGTAAGAATAGCTCATAGCTGTGGTGGAAGCACAGGGCTGCCAGCTCACACCTGGACAGGTCAGGAAGAGGAGAGGGATGAGGGGTGGTACTCAACTGGCATCTTCCTTTTTCTACTTTTGTTTGTTTGTTTTTGTTTTTTATTCAGTCTGTGACCTCAACCCATAGGGTAGTGCCACCCACATTTAGGAGGGCTCTTCCCTTCTTCACAAACACACCCAGAGGTGAGTCTCCTAGGTGACTTTAAATTTAGTTGGCTTGACAATAAAAACTAGCCATTAAGCACACCTAGAGTCCAAGTCATCTGTTTTTATCTGACCCGAAGATTTCACCAAGCAGTATGACTGAGTTCATGCCTAAGAGATTTTCTTCCTTCCACCCAGGAAGCATTGAGATGCTTGGAGACAAGAACCACAAGAGGGGCTCATGCCTTTGTCTCTAGTATTTGGGTGGCTGAGGCAAGAAGACTGCTGCAAGTTTGATGCCTAGCTTGGGCTATAAGACCCATTTTCAAATACAACACACAGAGCAACTTACCATCCCTTTTTCCCCAGAAACCTCATGGATAACAATGTGGAGTTCTGAGGCTCCAGGCCTGGAAGCATGGTGGGTAGAAGCTATAATCCATTGGAGGACACTTACCTAGCCTGAGAATGCTCCATGGTCAAGAGCAGCAGCAGACCTAAGGCTGCCAAGGAAGTTAGTGAAGAATCAGAGAATACTGGGGAGGGTCTGGATGCTTCCCAAGGGAGTATCACCCCTCTATATCCCATGTACACCCCTGCCAGAACTTTGTCCTGCCTGTACCTCAGACCTGTGTCTACTGTCACAGCTTAGTTAACCATGTGATCATCTGATTTTTCTGGCTTCAGCTTACCGTGGTTCATCCATCCTTAGCACAGTATCGATATTTTAAAAGCATAGACCAGATCCTGCATATAATTCACGAAGAAATCACAACCCATAGACCAAGATGGTGTTACAGACCCTTCTTAGTGGCTCCTGTAACCAAGACTGCCTCTGCTATCTCAATGAACCAACATATAAACTGTTTGCAAGGAAGCAAATAATACTCTTTTTTTTAACACTTAAAACTTGCTTTTACTAGAAGTAATAAAGATGAGATCTTTGCCTTGACAGAAAAGATAGAGTCAGTTACTTCAAAGTGTCTTTTCCATTTGATTTTTAAGGCTTATTTTATTTTAGATACATATATGTGTTAGAAGGGGCTACATGCATGTGAGTGTAAATGCTTGTAGAAGCCAGAAGATGGGATATATACCCTGGAGCTAGAGTTACATGACACAGTGTTGGGACTCAAACTCAAGCCCTCTGAAGAACAGTGCATGCTCTTAAGCACACTGCACCCTGTCCAGCCAACCATTTGTTTTTATAAGTCCTCTATTCCTTTGTGTAAGTCAGCATCATTGGGAAATCTGAGTGACCCCTTCTCTCTTTCCCCATGGCAGTCCTTCCTACCTATGTTTGCAAGCTTTTCATCACCACAATGAAATACCTGAGATGACACTTATAAGAAAGAAAGCTAGTTTTGGCTCTTAATTGTGGAGGTTCTAGTCCAAGATCACATGGACCTGGTATTCTGCACATTGATGGAAGTATGTGGCAGAGGAATTCACTCATGCCAAAGGCCAGAAAGCAGTGGAGAAGGAGGAATGGAATGGAGTCCCAAATTTCTTTTAAGAGCAGACCTTCTTTGGCCTAAGTACCCATAGGACTCCTGGTCCTGAAGGTCCACAGCCCCGCATGTACAGATTTCTAGAGGACACATGACACCCATGCTCTGGCATTAATCCAACAGATCACACATGCTCTCAGCCTCCTTTCTGCCATACACTGCCAGGATATCTCTCAAGTGGCTCCTTACAATTAAGAAGATGCCATCTCATACAAATGATATTGCTCCGTATCATCTATATTCTTTTATACTCAGAGTCCCACCCCTTCTAGAAAAAAAGTTTTGTTAATTACTGGCCATAGAGTCAATGTTCTTTGAAGACTCAGTAAGCTTCTTTCTTATAAATAAGAAAATACATAGCCTAGAACTAAAAATTAGTGAGGTTTATGACAAGAATGTGAGTCCTCTGATTTTTCTTTGTTTCTGGCTTTTTTGGTCCAATATTGTTCTGTAACGTTTAATATAGGATCTTTTTGTTCTATTTTTTGTTGTTGTAAATGTTATTCATTAACTCTATTAATTCTTTTTTTTTCATATTTTATTTACATTTCAAATGTTTCCCCCTTTCCAGACCTCCCCTTTGGAACCTCCCCATTCCCTCCGCCCTCCCCCTGCCACTATGGGGATATTCTCCAACCAACCCCTCACCCAGCCCCCCACCCACTCTCGTCTTCCCTCCTTGACATTCTCCTATACTGGAGGATATAACACCCTCAGGCCCAAGGGCCTCTCCTCCCCCTGACGGGTAACAAGACCCTCCTCTGCAGTCTTTGTGGCCAGCACTATGAGTCCCTCCATGTGTATTCTTTAGTTGGTGGATCAGTCTCCAGAAGTATGGGGGGTCAGGCCAGTTGCCAGGGTTGCTACCTCCCTGGGGCTGCACACTCCCTCAGCTCCTTCAGTCCTTTCTCCAAGCCCTACATCTGGGACCTCGTACTCAGTACTACTGTTCCTGCGAAGTGACTCTTGGGTATTTCAAACTTTTATGCTAATAACCACATAACAGTGAGTACATACCATGTTCATTCTTTTGTGACTGCGTTACCTGGCTCAGAATGATGTTTTCAACATCCATCCATTTGTCTACGAATTTCATGAAGTCATTGTTTTTAATAGCTGAGTAGTATTCCATTGTGTAAATGTACCACATTTTCTGGAATACACAGCAGCACCAGAACAACCCCAACAATTTTTTATCCCTCCTTGTAGGGGTTCCTTTATTATTTATGATCCAAACCAGTTCTATCATCAATGGTGGTATGCTCAGCATCTGGGTAGGGAGTGGGACAGTCTTACGAATTGAGTCACTTCCCAGGACTCATTAGGCAGAACAATTTCTCCAGAAAAGTGGAATTTGAGGACTCCATCTTCATTTTCAACCATTAGCGCCATTAATCTTACTGAAGACTTCAGATTTATATGCAGTCTGTGTAGGTAGCCAGATGCCATAAGCTATTCATTTTTGATCCCATCAAATCATGTTCTTTTGTTCAAGGAAGCAAATGCTGTCTTGTGTTCTGCTTCTGATGGTTAAATGTACTGTGCAGGGCTGAATGTTTTGAACTCATCATTTCAGAAATTACTTTTCCAGACAGAAGAGCAAAACAATGTTTTTTTTTTTTTAATTGTTCTCTGGAATATGGTTGAGGTGTTTACATTTCTGTGATGTTTTGATGGTGGGAGAGCAGAGAGGGAGTAGTTGGAAAACTAATTAGGCTGCTTTTTCACTAAATCAGATGCTTTATAATGTTGAAACCTTAAAAAAAAAAATCAGGCGAAGTTCGAAGCTCTGGAAGGACAGACACAAAATGTCCAATGCATTCTCAAGGGTAAGAATGACTTGTAGCAAACAAAGATTTTTCCCTTCACTTCTGAGAGACTGTGTTATTTTAAACTAAGACATGATGCTCACAAAATGATTCATCGATTTGCATAGTTATGTTAGATCCCTTAGTAAAGGCACTGGAGGTGAGGGGAGGGTTAAGAAAGTGAGAGGAACAGTGGGAGAAGAGGTGATACTAAAACAGGACAACACTATGTAGGTATGTTAAAACAACAGTAGGATAGACAGAGATGCATTTCTATTTCTCTTTGATGCTTGACATGCTTGTCTAAAGCATTTAGTTGCTTGAAATCTGTTCAGTTGTCCTATGATCTATAAAAATTCCACCAGAAAAGTAATCAAGTAATTAGCCTTGTTTGTATAATCAGTTCTGATTTTTTTAAAACAAGTCCACATTTTATTATTATTTTGTTACTGATTTTGTTTTTACCTGCACATCAATTTTTATTGCTGCTCTGTTCATAATAGTCAAGTTATTTCTTGATTTTTTAAAATAATTTTTTGATACTTTATTTATATTTCAAATGTTTCCCCCTTTCCAGATCTCCCCTTTGGAACCTCCCTATCCCCTCGTCCCTCCACCTCCCACTATGGGAGCATTCCCCTATCAGCCCACCCACCCACTCTTGTCTTCCCTACTTGGCATCCTCCTATACTGGAGCATCTAATACCCTCAGACCCAAGGGCTTCACCTCCCCCTGATGGCTAACAAGGCCACATATGTGGTCAGCACCATGGATCTCTCCATGTGTATTCTTTGGTTGGTGATCCAGTCTCTGGGAGCATCGGGAGGTCAGGCCAGTGGATACTGTTGCTCCCTCCATGGAGCTGCAAACTCCCTCACACCCTTCAGTCCCTTCTCCAACTCCTCCATCTGGGACCCCACGTGCAGTCCAATGGTTGCTATGAAGTCACTTTTGGATATTCTGAACTTTTGGGCTAATAACCACTTATCAGTGAGTACATACCTTGTTCATTCTTTTGTGACTGAGTTACCTCGATCAGGATGATATTTTCAAGTTCCATCCATTTGCCTGAGAATTTCATGTACTGCATTTTCTGTATCCATTCCTCTGTTGAGAGGCATCTGGGTTGTTTCCAGTTTCTGACTATTATAAATATGGCTGCTATGAACATAGTGGAACATGTGTCTTTATTACATGTTGGAGCATCTTCTGGGTATATGCCCAGGAGTGGAATAGCTGGGTACTCAGGTAATATTATGTTCATTTTTCTGAGGGTCTGCCAAACTGATTTCCAGAGAGGTTGTATCAGTTTGCAATCCCACCAGCAATGGAGGAGTGTTCCTCTTTCTCCACGTCCTCGCCAACATCTGCTGTCACCTGAGTTTTTGATCTTAGCCATTCTGACTGGTGTGAGGTAGAATCTCAAGGGTTGTTTTGATTTGCATTTCCCTGATGACTAAGGATTTTGGAAATTTCTTTAGATGCTTGTCATCCCTACGAGTTTCCTCAGTTGAGAATTTTCTGTTTAGCTCTGTTCCCCATTTTTTGATAGGGTTATTTGGATCGCTGGAGTCTAACTTCTTGAGTTCTTTGTATATATTGGATATTAGCCCTTTATTGGACGTAGGATTGGTAAAGATCTTTTCCCAATCTGTTGGTTGCTGTTTTGTCCTATTTATAGTGTCCTTTGCCTTACAGAAGCTTTGTAATTTCATGAGGTCCCATTTGTCGATTCTTGATCTTACAGCATAAGTCATTTCTGCTCTGTTCAGGAACTTTTCCCATGTGCCCATGTGTTCGGGACTTTCCCCCACTTTCTCTTCTATTAGTTTCAGTGTATCTGGTTTTATGTGAAGATTCTTGATCCACTTGGACTTGAGCTTTGTACAGGGATATAGGAATGGATCAATTCGCATTTTTCTACATGTAGACCACCAGTTGAACCAGCACCATTTGTTGAAGATGCTGTCTTTTTTTCCACTGGATGGTTTTAGCTCCTTTGTCAAAGATCAAGTGACCATAAGTGTGTGGGTTCATTTCTGGGACTTCAGTTCTATTCCATTCATCTACCTGCCTGTCACTGTACCAATACCATGCAGTTTTTATCACTACTACTCTGTAGTACAGCTTGAAGTCAGGGATGCTGATTCCCCAGAAGTCCTTTTATTGTTGAGAATAGTTTTTGCTATCCTGGGTTTTTAGGAGGCAAGTTTTTAATGTGAGGTTTTTCAGTAAATTCAGATGAATTCCATCAGACTGAGGGAATGAGTAGTCAACTATTATCTTTACATTTCAAAAGATACTACTTAACCTTTTCTTTTTATATTTTTGTTTTCTAACTATCTTTTAGCAAGTTGCACTATACCACTATAAACATGGAATCAATATCAAGTTCAAAGGCTCAGTGAGTAAATACATATAATATTTGAGTTAAAGATTTTTGAAAATATTCTGACATATTATTGTTTGTTTCTGACAAAATATTAGTTTACTTTTGGGGGAATGGAAGCCAGGAATTCTGGGGATCAAATTTCATAGTTCTCTATCAAAGCACTTATACCATCCAGCTGCATATCAGCCCTAAACTGATTTTCTTACTAATATTAATGTACTAAAAATCTGCTAGTTCCTAGAATACTGTTTAGTGCTTCAAAACTCATATTACTTTTACTTATAATAGAACAGACTATCAACATGCAGGACATAACCTAGACAGTGAAGACTGAAAGTAAAGGAGCTTCTTCACTCAAATAGTGAAGTTCGAGCCTTTGTTGTTTTCCCCCTAAATTTTTCCACTGTCAGACATCTACTACTTAATACTTTCATCTAGATTTTTCCAAATCACTCTATACTATGCTTCAGGGAGCCAGAGAGACATGCATAAATATTAAAACTTTGTATTATTTTAAAGTTTAATTTACAAGTGCTAGAGAAAAGGGGGTATAAAATTTGACAATAAACATCACTGCAGGTAAGCCTAAAGTAATCTTATCCATTAATAAAGTTTAACTTTTCCCTTAGTATCTGAAACCCACAAGAGCCCTCAACAGAGAAGACAAATGGAGTATATGTGCTACAGACACTGAGAGGTAGAACTAAATTCTCTTAAAAACATAAACTCAGAAAAGTAAGTAAGACGATGAGCAGTTCATGAGAGCTGCCTACTTTAATAACTGTCAGTATTCCTCATCTAAGGACAATTTATCATTGGGGTGTCTGTGTCAATAGCTCTTTTAATGACTAGATTGCTAGATCCCAGTAGGATTATCTAGATTTAAAAGAAGAAAGTAGGGAGATCGTAGGGGGGAAGACCTTAACAGAGTTCTCAAGGATACCCTAATAGCCTTCAGCGTCATGCATTGTACATGTTGTGTCATCAAGTATTATCAAATGAACTATAACACTAGGTCAAACTCAGGAATCTGCCTATCAATATGGCATTATCCTCCTCTGAAACCTCCAATGTGCAAATACGATGCACTCTCAGCAGTGGATACCTACACATTTGTCTAGCCAATGTTACTGATTACATGTGGCTTGCTAGATATCTGTAGCAATGATCAGTTTCTGTTTTAATGCCAGTAGGTCTATAGTGTTTAGAATGATTTCACTGCACAATAGACAAGCAGTGTGTCTCTGTATTGGCACTCATTCCCTAGAAGAGACAGAAAAGAAAACCACCATTAATTAAAATACTGAAGGAGATTGGTCAATAAAATATACCAGCAGTCTGATTTAATTAGGAAACAGTTATACTAACAAGCACATAGTAAATTGATTGATATGCTGCATGAATTCTCAGTGAGTGCATTTTGTTAAAATTTGCATGGAACATTTATTATGTTACTTGCTAGGATTCCACAGGGCAGAATGCAACTCTTATATTAGATGCAGACATATAGCAGAGCAACTCCTCAAACTTTGTGGGGTTAACAGTTGTCCCAAACTCTAGTAAAAATATGGACTCTGTGGAGGTTTGAATAAGAATTCCCACCACAAACTCATGTGTTTTTATACCTAGTCACCAAAGAGTGGAACTGCTTGAGAAGGATTAGAGGAGTAGGCGTGGTCTTCTTGGAGTAGGAGTGTCCCTGTTGGAGGAAGTATGTTATTAGGGTTAAGCTTTGAAGATTCAAAACCCCATGCCAGGTCTAGTGTCTTTCTTTGCCTTCTTGCCCTCACTCTTTGCTGGCAAATCCATTCCTTTACTGGCATTTAAGCCTACTTCTTTTGGACTCCAACATATACTGAAGACCAGATAAGACATCCAGCTTCTAGATTGAAGCAATTACCCTGCTTTTGGACTTTTATTGATAGACAGCCATTATTGGACTAACTGGCCCATAGCCTTTAAGTCACTCTCATATATCTGAGAGATAGATAGATGAGAGATAGATAGATAGATAGGTAAGTAGATAGATAGCTATTTCTTCTATCACTTCTGTTCCTATAGAGAATCCTAACTAATAAAGGATCTGTCTCCCAAATTATGTGCAAGTAAACAAAACATTACGTACAATTTCACAGTGTGAATAAACTATAGTTGTGGGCTTGGTGGTTTAAATGAGAATGGGTCATATAAACCTAATTTTTATATTTGAATACTTGGTCTTCATTTGGTGGCATTGTTTTGGAAAAGATTAGGAAGTGTATCCTTGTTGGGGGTTCTGTGTCACTGGCAGAGGATTTTGATGATTTAAAAGCCTATAGGAGCTCTCTCTCTCTCTCTCTCTCCCTCTATCTTTGTCTGTCTCTGTCTCCATCTTTGCCCTTCCCTCCCTCCCTCTCTCCCTCCATCTTTGTGGATTAGATGTAAATTCTCAGCTTACATGCCACCCATGCTTACCTAGCTGCTCCACACTGCTTGGCATAACAGTTTTATGGAGTAACCCTCTGTAACCTAAATAGGCCCTATTAAACTTAAACTCTTTTTTCTTGTAATTATAAGTTTCCTTAGTCTTTGTGTCCCTTTATAGCAATATAGCAAGAACCAAGACACTGGGTGCTGGATTAAGAGCATCAATTCCAGGACTGGGGTGATAGCACAGTGGGTAAAGAGCTTGACATGCAAAGGCAGGACCCTGAGTTCAATTCCAAAAGCCTACAGTAAAAAATGAATGTGATGGTCTATATTTATAATCCTACTGGTGGGGAAGATGAAATAGAAAGATCACTGAGGCTCTCTGACCAGCCAGCTGAGCCTCCTTAATAAGTCTTAATTGTTGGCATCAGGACCTCCAAACTGGTGACATCACACCCAGGGGACAGCGCTACCTGCACACCTGTTACCAAAGCAACAGTCACCATATTTCCAGAATCCACTTGGACCACCTCCCACCTTTACCTGCAGCTATGTCACTATCCATATATAAACAGAAGACCCCTTTGTGTATTCTTGCTCTCTCTTTTCCCTTCTCTTTTCACTGCCACCTTGCCTCCCTCTCTTTCAATAAACCCCACATGGAACTGTTTGGCCTGCTGTGGCTTCTGGAGCCACGTGACCATCACAATACTGATCTAGAGACTTCATGTCTCAAAATACAAGACAGACAGCATTCTTGAGGAATACTACCTGAGCCTGACCACTACCTTCCAGCCATATGTGAGCTTGAACACACACACACACACACACACACACACACCCTTAAAAGTAACAAAGGAAATGTTAGTCATATATATAAAATCAAGATTATGGATTTTAGTATACTTTCAATAAGAAAGAAGATTTGGTAAAAAGAAAAAATTTAATTTTAAAACTGACAATCTGATAGGAATTCATTGCTGGCATGGCTTAGAGTTTGTTTGCTGTGAAGAGACATCATGACCACGACAACTCTTATAAAGGACAACATATAACTGGGGCTTGCTTACAGGTTCAGAGGTTCAGTCCATTATCATTATGGCAGGGAGCCTGGCAGTGTCTAGGCAGGCATGGTGCTGGAGGACCTGAGAGATCTTCCTTTGGTTCCTAAGGCAGCTAGGAGAAGACTGGCTTCCAGACAGCTAGGACAAGTGTCTTAAAGCCTGCACCCACAGTGACACCCTTCTTCCAACAAGGCCACACCTACTCCAACAAGCCCACACCTCCTAATAGTGCCACTCCCTAGGCCTAGCTTATTCAAACCACTGCATGGCATAAAAGCTGTTAAAAATTAAATGTAGGCTGTAATGGAGAATATAAAGTATCTACTTTTAACTGAAGAAAATATTTTCAACAAACAAACAAGCAGTAGTTAGTCTGCACAAGACTGGAGATGAGGGATATGAAAATGTTGCCAAGAGTCACCAGCACACCAAGGCTGACCAGGACACAGATTAAGGGTGCTGGCTCTCAATAATAATACTCGTTGGAATCTTGGACCAAGTCAAATGATTCTTTTTTGGTTTGTTTTTTTTTTTTTTTTCTTTTCACCTTTACAAAAATAAAATGGGATAGGAATTGGATAAACAGTAATGGCCTGGTTTGACAATGTGATTATGTGAAAAACTATGTTGTGTGTGTGTGTGTGTATGTGTGTGTAGAACCTCATTGTGTCTGCAAGGAGGTCTAAAACTTTTTCAAAAACTTAAATTTGCAACTGGATATAAAGGGAAAAGACTAGAAAAACATGGTGTAACTACTATCTTCTCAGGAATCTGAATGAAGTATGCTTGCTTTTTCTTTTGTTGGCATCCCAATTCCCCTTTAACCCTTTAACTGTTTCAAGAAGACAGGAGAGTGTGGACCTGTAGTTCTTTGGGGTAAATCCAATTTGCATTGTCAGGATATTAGCAGTTTAGTTCACATGAACCAGCATCAGTAGCTCAGTCCATTTGAAAACATCACTCACAAATCATCAAAGGCAGTTCTATCCACAAGAGACCTTGAGCCTCTGCCAATTGGCCGAAGTCTGTGGAAGCAACAAGAAGCTGCTGGAACACCATTAGAAATTTTTTGGTGTGTTTCTGTCTATGAAGTCACGGCAAACAATGGTCAGCAAAGAGTGGCAAGGTGAACCAATGCCACACAGCTTTGCCCACTGTCTGCTGGGTTGTATTTATCTTTTTTTCAAACATCATGTGTTCTCCCAAGTGTCCACTCTAGCAAAACATCATATGCCCTATCTCCAGGCAACTTCCAGAAAAACATCACATGTCTGTTCTCAGAAAAAAATCCTTCCACATGTCTGCTTCAGCAAAACCCTCTGTCATAAAACAGTTTTCAGAAAAACATCAGGTGATACAACTGAGTCTCTGAAAATATCCACTCCATCCAATCATCCATAACTCCAGTTCCAGGGAATTCAATGTCCTCTCTGAACTCCATGGGCAACAGATACACATTTGGTACACATATGTAAATGCAGGCAAAATAGTCATACAATAAAATAAAACAATCTTTAAAACTGTTGCTAATGAAATAAATAGGATTAATAACAGCATTAGCTCTGCTGTGGTGAGTAAATGAAGATCAGATAATTGATATGAAGTGTTTAGAAAAGTACAAGACAATTAAGCAGGAGCGCCATTGTTGCTGTTGTTCTTGATGTTCCTTTCTAAATGTAACCGTATCCCTCTCCATTTCATCTCACTCGTCTCTCTTAGATCAAACTAACTCTAGACATTAAGATGGAAGCAAATATTGGAGGTGAGGATCACTGTTCCTCATTTTTAGCTACAGGCTATGGATGATCAAGGCTGCATCCCTGATGATCAGGGTTGGGTCTCCTGCTCTAGGTTCTTCCTTTAACTTTATTATCCAACTGCTATTGGAGGAATCTGTAAATTTTGTGCATGCAACTCTTCTTACCTGACTATAGAAAGTCCAAACTTTCCTTAGCTTTAAAGATGGAAATCCAACTCTTCATTTTCATTGAGAAAATAAGGCCCACCACGTGCATCTTTGTTCTTTGTTCTGATCTCTCCACACACAGAGAAGCCTCGGTGAAGTACTTGTTAGTTCTTTGAACACAGAAGTCTGTGTCTGAAAGCTACCTGTTTTCTCTATCCACAACATGATTTCAAGCATTCTTGTGAACCCAACCTACATTCACTCAAAATGACTCTAAATCTGATGGAGATGCCTCTGTGCAGATACTGAAACCCCATGTATATGGCATCCATACAGCACTATAACCTCTGTCCTATAACCTCTGCTTGGGCATCATGAGGTATGCTCTGTGTTAAATATGTCTGTGCCTTTAAAAAGACAAGGAGTTCAGAAGCTTATGGATGTGTTTTCTTACACACCCTTGAGAAAGATGAGTTGTGGGTGAATTTCACATCTAGTCTTACTATCTTCTGCTTCAGAATCTCACATTGCTTAGTGCATCTTCAGGCAACGTTCACCAAGTAAAGAGAGGCCAGTGTGGGGACGTGCCTCAAGAGAGACTCTTGAGGGCAAGTTGTTAAAAGCTAGGCTCACAACCAACATATTAAGAATGATTCTCAAAAGACTAAGGTTACTTGTTTTCCACATTTTTGGCATTTTATAATTTTCACTTTATAATATTCATCATACATGGTACTGTATTACATATGAACATTTTTATTCAATTATTTATTTTATATTGATCATTATCACCCCATAACTCCCACTTCCCTCCCTCTTCCTCAACCCCTCTCCCATATGAGTCACTTTTGTTCAACAAATAGTTTGGGTTCTACTTTCATGTCATATGTATGACTTTAAGTATACATACAAAAATTGAAGAACAAAATAGAAGTGAAATCATATGATATTTGTCTTCTAAGACTAGAATAACTGTCTTCAATTATATCCATTTTACTACAAGTGTAAAAAACTTCATTCTTCCTTATGAATATAAAAAAAATCATTGCATATACACACTTTTCTTATCCATTCTTTTGTTGTCGGACATCTAGTTTGGTCCTATAATTGGTTGTTGTGCTACAGAAATAGACAAATGTGCAAATATTTCTGTGATACTTTGCCTTGGATTCCTTTGAATAAATATTCAAGAGTGTTAGAGTTATGTCAGATGGTAGTTCTATTCTGGGTGTTTTTGAGGATGTCTATATGGATTTCTGTAATATCTAGACTAGTCTACACTCCCACCAAGAGTGAGTGGGGTTTCCCTTTGACCATGTCCTCAGCAGCACTTTTTGTTTGTTTTCCTTACCATTTATTTTTAGTGTGTGTGTGAGGAAGGAGGGGGGTGATATGCATGCATATATTTGTACAAGTTCATATGTTAAAGGTAGAAGTTTTATACTGTATATATGTGTATATAAATTGAAATGTAGGAAGTACTCAAAGCTCTACTGCTTGTGTATAAAGACTATAAACATTTTAGTGAAAAGGCTTTAGAGTTTTAGTTGTAAATTAGTGAACAATCTTTCTATATATGCATATCAATATCTCTCTATATATGCATAGTATGTGTGTGTGTGTGTGTGTGTGTGTGTGTGTGTGTGTGCTAAAGTAGGCTTGTTGATTTTTAATGACAGACTTTTGATTCATATTTCAGGGAGATTTTGTTCTATTGCTATACTTGGTCCTTCCTTCCTTCCTTCCTTCCTTCCTTCCTTTCTTTCTTTTTAAAATCACTGTTTTGAACATGTTATGCACCAAGTTCTGGTAGGAAGGCTGAGGATTCAAAATAAAAAAACTTATAATGAAAATTCTTATGAAGCCTTATAGAACTCATACCAGGAAGTCTGAAGCAGACATGGAGAGCTGTCAAGGTAAGTCTTTCGGATAAAATATACAGGGTGTAGTGGTAGCTTTGGTTTAAAAAAAAAAATTCAAGTGAAACACTGACTCTGTTGCTGGTCAGTCCTTTGTCAATCTCAGCACCAAGATTGCTTTTCATAATTGTCATCATCATCTTCATCATCATTGTTGCTGTTGTAGAGTCAATGTTTTACTATGTAGCCTTGGCTAACCTACAGCTCACTACACAGACAAAGCTGACCTCAAATGCTTAGATATTTCGGCTGCCTTTTGGGTGCTGGAATTAAAAGAATGTCCTTCAAGATTGCCCAGCAAGATTGCTCACTTTAGTAATGTTTAAAATTCTAAGAATAGTTTACTAGATAGAGATGAGAACATAAAAACACTCGTCTGAATTTCAAAAGTCATTTCATGAAACACTAAAATTGCATGAGAATTTCAAAAAAGTATGATAAAAGAAAGAATAATTGTGAAATATTTACTTTTTCTAGTAGTTATATCAGATCTCCCTGTAGCATATGGAGACCTAGTATATAAAGAATGCCATAGACTTAGATGAGCCAAATGACTCTGCAGATATAAGGTGCTACCCACCCAGCCTGACAACCTGAGTGCAATCCCTGGAAGTCAATGGTGGTAAAACAACTCTCTCAGGTTATCTTCTGACCTACACATGTCTACCAGAGCATGCACATGATCACTACCTCCACCCCCATACATGACATAAATATGTACAAAAATTTGTTTCAACAAACAGTGCTAGGAAAAGTAGAGATATATATGTGCAAAAATGAAGCTCAAAGCCTATCTCTCACCTATCTGTATAAATATCAACTTCAAGATGATAGATCAAATATCTTAACGTAACTCTGGAACTGTTAGAAGAAAAATATTTCAAGATCAAAGCATAGGAAAAGATATGCCTTCCAGAACTCTAGATGCTCACAAATAATATCAACACATGCCAAATGGGTACCCTCTAAAATTAACTGGCTTTGGCACAGCAAAGGAAACAGTTAATTTTCATTTAACATTTGGCATTTGGCAGATGATTAATATTTACTATATACAAAGAACCTAAAAACCTAAATAACAACAAAAATCAAACATACCTATTTTAAAAATGTGCCAATAAGATGAATACACAGTTCTCAAGAAATGGAACACAAATGGCCCATAAAACAAATGAAGAAAAATGACTGGCCTTACTAGTCATCAGCGAAATGCAAATTAAAATTACCTTGCCAATGAGGCTAATTCTCATTCAAAATGGTAGTCACTTAAAAAACAAACAGTGGGTCATGGGAGATGATGGCTCAGTGAGGACCAATTCCATTCTGGCCATAGCACCCATGTAAAAGCTGTGAAAGCTGAGCCAGCCTGGTGTCTGCAACTCTGGTTTGCTCTGTGGTCAGGTGTTGTGTCCCTGCCTTTCCCCCCCCCCCCCAAGAGTTTGAGTACTGACTGGTTTTGTGTCAACTTGACACAAGCTGGGATTATCACAGAGAAAGGAGTTTCAGTTGAGAAAATGCCTCCATGAGATCCAGCGGTAAGGCATTTTCTCAATTAGTGATCAGTCGGGGAGGGCCCCTTGTGGGTGGTACCATCTGTGGGCTGGTAGTCTTGGGTTCTATAAGAAAGACAGCTGAGCGAGACAGAAGCAAGCAAGTCAATAAGCAGCATTCCTCCATGGTCTCTGCATCAACTCCTGATCCCTGACCTGCTTGAGTTCCAGTCTTGACTTCCCCTGGTGATGAACAACAGTGTGGAAGTGTAAACTCAATAAATCCTTTCCTCCCCAACTTGAATCTTGGTCATGATGTTTGTGCAGTAATAGAAACCCTGACTAGGACAGTTTGTTTCCTCTACAATTTGCTGCATCCATATATGATAATGGAACAGAAAATTCAGCTTCAGCCACTGAGGTTTGTTTTCAGGCTTTTGTGAGTTTCATTCATTTTCCACAGTAAAGCAAAAAACAAAACAGTTAAATATAACAAAGGAACCACACTTGGTCATTGGAACCACTAACAAAGAGATGATATTGGCAAGAAAGCTGAGCAACTGAAGCTTCCAGGGACTAACTGAAGAAGCATAAAAATGTTGCAACCACATTGTACAATTATTTTACAGCATCTCATAGAATTCTGACCCAAGATTTTACTTCTGTATCTATTTATTCAAGAAATGGAGGATGTGCCCTCAAAATATCTTGATGGATATTCACAGGAAATTTATTCAAAATGGCCAAAACCCAGCACATTACAGGTATAGTTCAATAGGAGAACAGAGTTTTTAGTTATTAAATTCATACAAATGAACCTACTAATCAGTAAAAGGAATTAACTACTGAAATCTCTAACAACAAAGACAGTATTGAAAAATCTTAATGTTGGTTGAAAGTAGCCTTACATAATAGCACAAATAACTAGTGGTGTCCATTTATATGACGTTCTATAGCTGGTAGAATCAATCTATGCTGAGAGAAAATCAGAACATTACTTGCCTCTGAGCAGAGGACTAAGGAGAAAATTTTCCCAAGGTGATGGTTGTTGCATCTTAAGGTCACAGTATGCCATGTCTAGCTAGCTCCTCTGAGCTCAGTTCAAAATGGAGGACTCCAATTTCTTAACAGGACTTACTCTTCTCTGCCTATCTCAGGAACCTGATCCCCAATCTTCTACCTGAGGAATTTCAGATAGTCCTTGGCAAATCTATAAGTTCTTTGAAATGTTAGAAAGACAATACTAAACGTTGATCTACAACTCAAAGTCTTTAGCTGGATCTCTGTGGAGAGTCTCATCTGTGGCAGGAAAAATCAACTTACCTCTTCTCTTTCCTTTGACCTTCAGATAGGCAGAGACTCTGCTACTTAGCACTGGAGTCTGAAATGGTAAACTAGCAAGCATGCCCAGAGGGCAGACCAGTCTCTAAGGATAAGCCAGACAGGAAATTCACTGGGGCAAACTCATCAAAGAATGGTTATACTACTTCTGACTGTCCGAGTGCCTTCTCTGAGTGCCTGCTTTCTTGAGCCAAAAACCAAAAGCATCTCTAACCAGTCCTACATCTGCCTTAGGGCAGTCTGCTGCCCCAGATGGTAGTCTGCTACTAGCCAAACAGTCCTTAACATTCGTAGGCAGCTTCTCTGCTCTAAGTACAACCAGAAGTACCTTCTAACAAAAACACATATAGCTTTGAAAAGCAACATGGGACAGATTTATGAAATATGGAAGACATTAAGGTTTTGCTTTTTCTCTGAAAATAAAGAACATAGACTCATAAACAATGTCTGAAGGCATTTTCAGCAGCTTGGTCCAGGCAGAACATGTTTTATTTTTTGAGACAATCAGAAACTGTTGGGAGAAGGAAGCCAGAAACAAGAAGAATCTGGCTTAGTAAGGAGGACAAATAAATGTTTTTTTATTGAAACCACCTAGATTTGTAACAGGTCTATTTACATGTAACAAGTCTGAGCAGATACCACTTGTGGATAGAGCAGCTCTTCTGACACATGTGATATTGAATAACTTCTCATGACAGTGGCACCTGGCAGGACCCATCTGCCATCATTTTCATCAACAATTACATTTACTGGGGTTAATATTCCTTTTCCAATTTTCTTCAGACAGAGAAAATCACTTATCTGATTTTTGATATTCAGGCTTAGCCAAAGCTTTTTCTTTTGAGTTCTATCATATGTGAACCTGAAGTCTGCAGAAGTCTGTTTCCTTGGGTAGTTCTATTCTTTGAAGACTGACAAGTAAAAGAATCATAATAAAAAAGTTGTACAGAGAGTACAACTTAACATATGTACCACCTTCAAAGAAAAATTTTCTTTTAGACTGTTGTTTTAACTTTTACTTCAGAATGTACCATACGAGCTGGTGATCCCACTGAAGCAAAACAACCTATTAAGATGTCCCAGGGTTTTTTTTGGTTTGGTTTGGTTTGGTTTGGTGCCAGAGTGTAGTCAGTATTTATAAAAGCCCAAGTTTCAAGAATAACGAATTAGATTGGGTTCTGAAACTCTTGATTATCCATGAGTCAAATTCTACAGACTTATTTATACCATATACAAAATTATACAAGCTCTTTGTTGATATTCGAAGGTTTGACCTCCTTATTGAACAGCAAGGATTATTGTTACTGTCTCCTTCTTTCTGGTGACAAAGGATGCCCTGTGCAGTGCATATAAAGAACACTCATCCTAAATGATGTAATTCACTACAAAATGCTTATAGTAATTCCCAAATTTAACCAGCAGCATAAGTGGGTTCTGGGGAGCCTAGCTCAAGTCTTCCAAGTACTTTTGCCACTGAATAACCTCCCAAGTTTTGAAATACTTCACAGATACAGATATAGAAATGGGGGTATAAACAACTATAGATATATATAGAGAGATGGAGCTATGGATAGAAGATATAGATACTATAGAACTATATACAGATAGATATAAAATAGATATATAGACAGATGTAGATATGCAGGTAGAAGTAGAGATAAATATTGATGAAGATAGATAAAATAATGCAGAGCTGTATATATGGTTACAGAGCTGGAGATATATGATTATGCATGCACACAAACGCATGTGTGCACTGAGAGAAAATAAAATACATACTTAGCTAAAACGTCTACTCTGAACTCTGAAATGTGTGACCATCCTACCTCTTCCATAAGTAAAATCACTTTCATGACCAGTGAATTAAATGGATTTTGCCTCATGTTGCTTGTGATCTGTCTGTGAAGGTTGTCCTATACTTCAGCATTAAAGAACACTCTAAAGCTTAGGTCAGAACAGCAGGAAGAACATCCTGCTGACTCATAAGTCAGAGTAGACACTAGTCATATATACCAGGACCATAAGCCATGGTTCTTCACTGTTCCACACAATTTAAACTCAAGTTCTCTAAGATTAAGTGTGCCCCAATCTTTAGTCAACAATAATCCACTGGTATATACAACTTTTCATTTTCATGTTAACTAGAGAAAAAATAGACCTACTCTTCACTAACATTGATAACATACACTGATACTGTTATTTTTCATGTCTTTCACATGTTACACAGGCTTCTCATAGCACACACACTATAGGAAGACCACTAATATGGAATGTTAGACAGTAAACCATTTGCAGATTTTTCCCTACTAATTGTGAAGTGGAAAAAGTCACTAATGAGGTTGAAAATAAGAGTGAAGAAGGATGAACTGATTGAACAAAGACACAACCCCAGACACAGGTGGAACAACAATGCCAGCAGGGAGAATAGATCAGCTCACTGCAAGACTGAAGTAAGAGTGATGAAGAATGGGGGGCACACACACACAAACACACACACACAATAAGCAATAAGCATGCATAAAGCCAATAGTTATGCTTAGCAGCTGTCAGTTTTACTATGAGAATGGTTAAGAAGAAAAACTATACATACAGAAAAAGGAAAAATTTCTTCACAAAGTAAACTATTCACAAAGTAAAATGCCCTTATAGGTCACACTGAATAGTGTTAGGATCTCAGCAGACTGAGGTGTTAAGCTTATGTGTTAGTTCTTTCTCTATTGCTATGATAACGATGCCATGACTACAATAACTTAGAAAAGAGGCTTCAAGGGCAGGGTGAAGGCATGGTAACAGGCAGCTGGAGCAGCAGCTGGAAACTCACAGCTTGATCCACAAGCAGGAGACAGCACACTGGAAATGGAATGAATAGTTTGAAACCAAACCCATCCCCCAGTGGCACACCTGCTGAATAAGGCCTCATCTCCTAATCCTTCCCAAACAGTTCCACCAACATCAGACCAAATATTGAAATATCTGAGCCTATGGGGACCATGCTCATTCGAACCACCAGAGCGTTCTTCTACTAGCTTAGGCAGTTTTAACTCAAAATATGATCATCGTCTGTTGTTGTTATTTTGTTTCCATTTCCTATGTACTATTGTGTAACAAGAATAAAGAGAGAAAATAACCAACTGACAAAAGGACAGAAATGTCAGGCTTTCTAAAAGACATTTGTAACCTTAAAACACAGGAGGCTGATTTAGGAGAATCCCAAGTTCGAAGTCGGAGGAATCAGAAGTTCAATGCCAGTCTAGACTACGCAGTGAGATGCTATCTCAGAGAAAAATGAAGAGAGAGAGAGAGAGAGAGAGAGAGAGAGAGAGAGAGAGAGAGGTCATAGCTAAGCCAAAGTGTGTATGTAAATACAATTTTATCCAACTTTCCCACTGCCCTGCCCTCCCCAACACTACCCCCATAAAAGGAAATGCATGGTGGTCAGCTTATACTCATAGTCAGACATCTGTTTCCCTGCTCTCTGAACTAAGCAGCTGAAAGTTTAACAAGATTTTGAATCTTTTTGTCAATGTGTTTGTGACTCACTAATGGTGTGAAGTTGAGCTCAGTGATGGTCACAACTTTATTCAGCCTTTTCTACTATTCTTTTCACAAATCATGAAGAAATTTAAAAGAGAACATCTCAGAATGTGTCACTGATCTTACGTCTAGATGGCTTCCACAATGTAACTGAATACATTTCCAGAGAATATGTATAGAAACTCCCTAATGGCATATGAAAGATGCATGTTTATGGTAGCTTTTCTGAAGACAGTGTTCATGAATTTATAGCTTCTTGAAAGGCTTATGTTCCTGAACTGTTGTGGACAGTGCTATTTTCCCTTCTGTAAGGTTCAAAGAACAGACCACTTAAAGATTTACTAAGGAAGTCACAGAGAACAGCAAAAAATCAGGTCTTCACCTTCCTCTTGGCGCATCTGGGAGATCTGCATGCTTAACTGCTAAGAGCTGAAGTCATTGTTTTGGGAAACAAGCTGTCCTCTTTCCTGGCATTTGTTTATTACGAGGGCTGTTTAGAAGTAAGGGAAAGGTCCAAATTAGAAACGGATTTAGCCTAAGTAACAGAAGTAGGAATAAGCCAGGAACTGGTGGTACAAACCTTTAAACCCAGCAGTCCTGACTTCTAGGACAGCCAGGGACACACACACACACACACACACACACAACCAAAAAGCAAAACAAAAAAATTGGAACCTGCAGTGATTATTTCCTGCAGCCAGGAAGGATCCCCAGTGGAGGGATAAGGACACCAACCTGCCCACCAAACTTTCAACCCAAAATTTGTCCTGTTCACAAGAAATTCAGGGACAAAGATGGAGCAAAAACAAAGGGAATGACCAACCAATGACTGACCCATCTTGAGACCCATCCTGGGGGCAGGCACTAATCCCTGACACTCTTAATAATACTCTGTTGTGCTTGCAGACAGGAGCCTAGCATAGCTGTATTCTGAGAGGCTCTACTAAGCAGCTGATTTAAACAGATGCAGAAACCCACAACCAAAGGTTGGATGAAGTTCAGGAAGTCTAATGGAAGAGTTGGGGGAAGGATTGAGGTCCCCCGGTGTAGATAGGAATCCACAGGAAGACCAACAAAGTCAACTAACCTGGACTCTTGGGGGTTTCCAGATACTGAACCACCAACCAAAGAGCATACACAGACTAGACCTACCCACCCCATTTGTAGCAGATGTGCAGCACGGTCTTCATGTGGGTCACTGAATAGCTGGAGCCAGGGTTATTCCTAAAGCTGTTGCCTGTATGTGAATCTAGCTCCCCTAACTGGGCTAGTATCAATGGTAGAGGATGTGCCTGACCGTGCAGAAACTGGATGTGCCAGGGTCAGGAGATATTCAGTGGGTACACATCTACCCTCTCAGAGACAGGGAGGGTAGATGGGCAGGGGAGAGAGAGACTGAGGTAGAACAGGGAGGAGAGAGAAGGAACAGTGATCAGGATGTAAAGTGAATAAATAAATGAATGAGAAAAAACCTGTCACAAACAAAACAACACACAAACAACAACAACAACAACAACAACATGAAGTAGGAATAAAAAAGAGGCACACCTCATCCTTAGATTACGTAGTACCAGAGTAAAATATTTATATAGAAGGACAGTATATCTCTCAAAAGCAGGCTAACATCACCATGGTTCAAACCAACCCTTAACATGCAAACTTTAATGCCCTTACCCAAAATCTTAGCTAAAACCAGGAATTGTGACTCACACCTTTAATTCCAGCACAAGTGAGGCAGAGGCAGAGGAATCTGTTGAACTCTATCTCAAAAAGCTAAACGTGTAGCTTTAAAAAAATGATTTCTTTTCAAGTGTTTTGCCTATGTAGACATGTGTACCCCACAGTTATACCATGTGTTCATGGATGTTGGAAGGAGTCAGATTCTCTGGAACTATAGTCACATTTGGTCATGAGCCAACACATGGGTGCTGGGAGTAGAGCCCTAGTTGGTCATCTGCATGAGCATCAAATGTTCTTAAGCACCAAGGTCGAGTGTTTGCTCGCCTGCTGGGTTACACACAGCTCTCACTTAGCATCTTGCATTTAGTGAGTTGTAGTAGCTATAGTGGTCCAGTATTGAATTGTCATTACCAAAGTTAGTTTATGGAATCTGTTAGAGTACACCTTGTCCAGTTCTGGGGATGTTGATTTGCTCAGTGCCCTGTGCCCATCATTGTAGCACCGTGGAGGACAGTTTCACTTACTGTAACCCCGTTTTCCTAACATGTGCGCACTCAGGATTCAACAACTCATGTATTTGGTCTCTCTTGCTTTGCTTCTTACAAGTTGTCCTAGGGTGTGAAGCCTTTCACCGTGAGCATGTCCCACTCAGCAAGGTGCATGTATGACCCACTCTGTGTTCGTTCTTGGTTGTTTGTTTTAATTTTGAATAATAATAGTCTATTTCATGAATGTTCCATAGTTTATCTATCCATTTTGACTGCTTCAAAGTTTGGCATGCAAGGCTAGAAAGATTGTATGTGTCTTAGCTATTTATTGCTGTGAAGAGACACCAAGGCAACTCTTATAATGGTGAATATCTAATTGGGGCTGGCTTACAGTTTCAGAGGTTCAGTCCATTATCATCATGGCAGGAAGCATGGCAGCTTGCAGGCAGGCATGGTACTAGAGAAGAAGTTGAGAATTCTACATCTTGATTTGAAGCCAGCAGCAGGCAAATACTGTGTCTCACACTAGTCAGAGCTTGAGCATATATATCACCTCAAAACCTAGCCTCTACAGTGACATACCTCCATCAACAAGGCCATGCCTATTCCAACAAGGTCACACTTTTTCCAACAAGGCCACACCTTTCTGTAGTGCTACTCCCTGGGCCAAGCATCTCCAAGCTACTACAGTATTCATTTGCGCAGAGATGTTTTGTGTGGGTTCACATTCCTGAAACATCTTAGTAAAAGTTTCACATGATTGCTGAGTCACATGGTTAGGCTGTGTTTAATTCTGTAGAAGACTGCCAAAACTTCTCACAGGTGGTTCTACCGGGTCACATGGGTAGCCACAGTTCACCAGCTCCTTGCTTACACCCTCACATGCATTTTACTGTCTTCAATGGCTTTTTGGATTTCAGTCATAGAGGTTTGTAATGGGCCTCCTTTCTGTTTTAACAAGAGACTCCATAATAACACATAGCACAGTCATCATTTTATTTGCTGCTCATCTTCTTTTATGGGACTTTTTTTCAGGTCTCTTGACCATTTTGTGATAGTAGTGTTCCTTTTTTACTACTTTGTTTTTCCATTCTCTTATTGGTATCTTTTGCAGGAAAGATTTTTATTGATTTTATTAAATTTTAACTTGCACTTTTTTCATTTTCTTTTAACTTTTTTTTTTCTTTAGGATCATGCTTTTGGTGATATTCCTGCAAAATGACTACTGAACTGAAGGAACCCAGATTTTCTATATAACATTCTTTTAAATTTTGGTTTCATATGTAGGCTTGCAATGCATTTGAATTCATTATCTTTGTGAATGCCATTAAGGTCTCTGTATTGATCCATTTTACTGTGTATAGCTGTCTAGATCTAACACTGTTGAAATTACTATCCTTTTTCTATTGAATTATCTTTAGTTACTTTTGTGTAAGAGTCTGATTATGGATTCCTGTTGGTCTACCTATTTTTTCCACATATCATATTGACTTAATATTATGGCTTTATAGTAAGCCTTAAAGCTGGGCACTTTCTCTTCGCACTTCTTGTCTTTTCCCACCTCTTCTGTATTTTGTTGTCTATTACATGTCATTTTCCTTCTTATAAAAAAATTAAAATCATCTTGTCAATACTTACTAATTATTTTTCTAGGGGTTTTATTGAGATTAATTTTATTAAGTCTGTAAGCCAATAGGTAAAAACTGTTATCCTAACTATATTGATTCTGTTAATAACTTGAAATACCTCTCCGTTTATTTATATATTTTTTTATTTCTTTCAAGAGAGTTCTGTACTATAGTTCTTATACAGATCTTTTAGATTTATATCCAAGCATTTCTTTAGGTACAAATATAATAGTGTTAACTTTCCCTTGTTCATCATTTGTTTAAATTTGCTTATGAATGTGGTGTGCTAGCATTTGTGTATGCATAAATGTGCACGTGGGTATGGAGATGTGAGGCTTGTGTCTAGTATCTTTCTTGATTGTTCCTCTCCTTATTGAGGCAGTGTGTCTCACTGAATTTGGAGCCTGCTGATTTTGCTAGTTTACCTAGCTAGTTTGCCTTGAGAATCCAGTCTCCATTTCCCAGTCCTGGAATTAAAGGAGGATCTCCATGAAATTACATTTTGTGTAGATGTTAGGGATTCAAACTCCAGGTTTCATGCTCCTCAAATGATAGCATTAATCCATGTAGTCACTTATCCAGCCCCTACTTTAAAAAAAAAAAAAACAACTCTGTTTATTCATATATATACTAATATGCACACACACACACACATATATATGAAGTCCAATCGGTAGACTGGTGACTGGTGTCATGAGATCTTGTGCAGATTATTGTCACTAAAGTGAGTTCGTAAGTGTTGTGGCTCCTCATGTCCTAAAGACAGCATTTCACAGTTCTACAGAGGCTTAATGTATCTGCCTATTTAGGACAGAGCACACAACCATCACTTATCAACATTGTCAATAGAAATGAGTCTTTGTATCAACCACTACATAATACAGAAGAAATTTCTCTGGCTAAGATCTGGAGAAGGAAATTTTTCTATGTGCATAGCATAAATATTTTGAAGGCAATTTGGCCACAGTCCACTTAGTAAAACAACACTGGTAGGTTCCCAGATCCTGAGCTGTGGGTGTTTGACCAAGTTTGTGTACCAAACATGAATTCTTTGCTGTGGAGCAGGCCTCAGATAAAATCAGAAAGCTGCTAGTTGCCCCCACAGTCTTCAAGATGCAATCAATCAGCATTCATTGTTACTGGCTCCTGTCTAACAAGTCACTACTACAGCATTCAGGGTCCATTGCTGGGTAATACCACTGATGACCTTCCTAGCAGCTTGACAGCACCATAAAGCAGCATGAAAGCTACCCAGTAGAGAGGAGGTGTTTAAGTCAGTTACATCTGGATTTCTCTTATGTTCTGGGACTACAGTAAGTTATATCTCTAGCAGTGTATTTTACCATGGAGTTATGGTGGACAACCAAGACCAGTGACATCACATGTTGTTTGGGTTTCTTTAGGGTCTCCCTAACCAATAAATTGTAGGGAATTATTTCATTCCTGGCACAAAGATTTTCATTTAATAACCCTTGTCTTCTGGCGGAAGCATTATCCACACATGCAAGGATTCTGTGTTCAGACTCCTTTTTAAAAATTATGATTTTTAGCTTAAAAAATAGTAAGTTCCAAAAATGTTTCTCATACATTCTTAGTTTTTGTGAACCCATTGCCTACTTTCTTCCCCTATCCATCCTGCCCTGCAGCACTCCCCCCTGCTCCCCATTTTCATATCATGTGTGATTTCCCTTTTAATGCTTGTCTCCATTTCATGGGCCCTTTCAGGCTTCCTGACTTCCACAGATCCTCCAAATTAGACACACAAATTAAAAAAAAAAAAATTTTTTTTCAAAGCTAAGATTCCTATGCGAACAGTCACGTGCAGTGCTTTTCTTTGTGGGCCAGAGATGACATTTTCAAGCTCTTCACGTTTTCCTGAAAATTTCATTCTTCTTACAGCTGACTAAAATTTCATTGTGTATATGCAGCACATTTTCATTATCTGTTTATCAGTTTATGAACATCTAAGCTAATTCAATTTCCTAGCTATTGTGATTAAAGCATCAGTGTACACAGATGAACACATGTCTCTGTAAGATGTTATGGAGTCCTTTGGATGTATGCCCAGGAGTGGTATAGCTGAATCACATGGTAATAAAATTTTTAAAGTAAAACTTTAAAAATAATACCTACTTTTAGCTTTTCTAGAAAGTTCCACAGCAGTTTTCATAAGTTTTAAACTTCAGATTCCATTTCTTCAATAGTGGTATCAATAAAGTAACTGACATTTATACATTCTTCTCTATTCCACATACCTGGCTGACTCTTCCAGTATTATATTGTATGGGCGTGATGAGTGGTAACAACCTAGTCTTCATCTTGATCTTAGGATGGAAATGTCTGTTTTTCACCGTAAATGTGATATACTGTAGATTCTCCAAGAATGCTCATCATCATTCGTAGTGAGTTAGTGTCTAATTTTAGTTCACTAAACTGATTTATGATGGAGGGGTACTGAGTTTTGTCAAATACTTGTTTTGCATCTCTTGGATATGATTACATGTTGATCACTTGTTGATATGAAAAACTGAATTGACTATTAGATGTCAAACCAGCCTTTTATAGCTATAATAATAATTCACTTGATACATATAATTAGGTTTTCATTTTGTGAAGGTTTTTACATCACTTTTCATTCAGGGTATTAGCTGTATGTTTCCTTTTTCAATATTATAATAATAATGCTGACATCATAAAATGAGTTAGAAAGTGGTCACAATACTTTTTCTTTTTCAAAGATATTGTAGAGAATTCTATTATATCCTATTTAAATGTTTGGAAGCCATCTCAAGGAAACCCAGAAGACTAGTCATTGTGATTTTAAAGGCTATTAATTATTAATTCAACCATTTCAGTAGATATTAGCTAATTTTGACATCAAAATTTGATTACATCTATAATTAAAGTGCTCTGTGTTTACCTAACATATCAAATGTGTAGATTTAGATTTGTTTCACTGTTCTTTTGCTATATTTGTAACGTACATGGGCTTCATACTTGTGGTTTCTCTTATATTTCTGCTATTTGTAACTAGCCATGGAGCTTGGGCTTGTCCTCTTTATGACTTCAAAGCAGAAAGACACAGGAGGAAGACTCTTACTGACTTTGAAGCATGCAGGACTACACTGCTGGCCATGCAGTACCTTAGTACCCCACTGTTCACCAAGAAATATTTGCTTCTTTTGGCCAAGCCCTACCTCTTCCCTCCTTGCTTTGCTTAGCATCCTTTGCTATTCATTTCTTGCTCAACTAGACTTAAATTTGCACTTCAAGACCTTCTATGTTATTGGTCTTTCCAAAGTTGCAGGTATGTCTGTACATACAAGTTAGCATGGTTCCTAAGGAAGCCAAATTCCATGGTACTGGAGTTGCATATGGTTGTGTAGCACCTGGTAGGTATAAAGAATAGAACCTTGATCGCCTGGATGAGTCACAATTATTGTTAATCACTTGAGCCTTTTCTCTAGCTCCTAACATTGCATGCGATCCAGGCTGGCTTTGAACTCCTGATGTTCCTACCTCCACCATTTTAGATTATTGTTATTGCTATTGTTACTATTATATAATTAGAAGATTTCTCCCTTCCAGGTCCTCCTCCAAGTCTTCTCATATATTTCTTCCAAACTCAGTCTCTCTTTTCACTGCTATTGTATGTATATACATACATTATATATATTTATATTTAGATATGTTTATATAGAGATATATTTTTATATCGATATATTTATATAGATAGATATAGATATTTCTATGAGTCAGGATCTCATTATATATCCCTGATTACCTGATTACCTGAAACTCATAGTGGAGGTCAATGGCCCTGAACTGTAATGATACTTTGAGACTGTGGGTGATATGTTCTCATTCTTGCTTAAACATCTCCCTTCTGCCAGTCTTGGTCACACAAGCTTGTGTTCCAAATAATGAGCTCACAAAGTTGAAGGCAGCATGGGCTATAAAGAGAGATCCATCTCCAAACACTGCAAACAACCTAGAGACCTTTTATTTAAGACAAGAAAAAAATATCTACCTTCTCAGCAAAATTGTAACATGTACTAACCTGTTCTCACCAGCTGCTACCATTTGGTCTGCCAGACTCTAGAGTCATCCACATAAACATGGTACTCTTTAGTGTTCTGGTTTTAGAGAAAGCCTTTCGGTCTGAGCCAGGGAGGATAGGAAAGATGTCTCTGTGAGAAGAATGGGAATTTTCAGAGAAAAGAGTATTGCTGCTTCTACAGCTCTTTAGGGTTTGCTGAGGAACTCTATTCATGTTCATGTGACTGCATTTCAGAAAACAAACTCAGAGAAGGTGCACAGGCTGGTCTTCTCTCTGGCATTTCCTCTTTTGCCTCATAACACTTACATGCCAGCTAATTATGGCCTCTTCTGGAACAGGGCTGAGTCAGAGGAGGCAGATGGCTGCAATTGTCATCACAAGATAATGCTTAGTAAACACAGCTCCTGGGTCAGGCTACTGTACATCCAGCATTAACCAAGTACAAATCATATGCATGCCACTGCTTAGTGCTTCATGCAAACATGGGGTAGAAATCATCTGTTTCATTAAAGATGTACTTGATTCTGACTAATGTGAGGATGTCTGTTATTTATTTGAGAATGGCCCAATTCTTTACATCCCTGATGTACATTACCTGAAGTATAATGCCATACCTATGGCCACTGGGTCTCTATTATAGAATAAACTTGAGTAGTAAGGTGCGTGGGGAAGATGTTTCAGCACAGATGAACCTCAAGACTGGTCCACCATTACTATATTACATGGACACTGTATGTTCATTCTCTCTCTCTCTCTCTCTCTCTCTCTCTCTCTCTCTCTCTCTTTCTGTGTGTGTGTGTGTGTGTGTACTCAGAAGTTGATTCTTCAAGTAATTCACAAACAACACTCAGAAAGGAAGTATTTCTCGAACTTCACTTAAATTAACACTTGTTTATAGCTTGAAAAGAGCTGGCTTCAGCTGAGTGAGCCCTAAGGACTTTCAATAATATTCCATGGTGATTTAATTAAAAGATAACTGGAGTAATAATGACAGGAAAAAATCCACTACCATAGGAAGGAATCAAAAATGAGAAGGGGTAGGAAGGAAGCACAAGGACAGAGGGTAGAAATAACGGTATCTATGGGGACAATTTAATAGAAAGCAATGTTGGTATGTCACATAGGTTCTCTATAATGACCAATGCATCCACAAACCAGATGCTCAAAAAGCACTGGACAAAAAGCAGTTGCATTAGAGAAAAAGAAAAATCTCTGCTAATCTTCCTCACAGTGGCACAATAGGCTTCCTGAGGGTTTGTGCTTTATTTTTAATTATATATTTTTTTTACTTATTGTGCATGTGACATGGTGGGTGTATGAATGCCACAGTGTGCATATGAGGTAGAGGGAGGTAGGGTTGCCCCTTTCCAACTTGAGGGTCTCTAAAACTAAACTCAGGTCACCAAACTTGGCAGCAAGTAACTTTACCCTTTGAGCCATCTTACTGGCTCTTTAGTTGTTATTTTAACTTTATTGTCTCTTATCCTCTTTGAAAGATAGAAGCCAATAGATATTAAATCATTACGGTAGATGCAGCTGGGCATATATCTACAGAGTGAGCAATGCCACATATGTCCCGGCTGTGTGGAAGTAAGTTCTGGAGTGGAGCATGATCTACAGGTCTGAGTCCTCTCCTTGGTGGTGGACCTTAAGGATAGCCTAAAGGAGAACTGGACTCCTCCTCAGAAGTTCACAGCCATGACCTCCAGCCATGAGCAAATGTAAGGAATTACTCAACAATACCTTTCTCCATATTCCAAATTTAATTGTCTTGATATATGAATGAGTAAAAGATGGACAGCTCTCTACCATGACAGTTCTGTCAATTTAGTGCTAAGTGACATGTGAGATAGTTTGTGGAAGCTGAACTTCAGTCTGTGAGGACACAGTTATGCCTTGGAATTGTGCTTAAGTAACTAAGGATAATATTTAGATGGTATTTATATATAAGTGGCTCACATTAAAACTCTACCAAGTTTATGTCATAAACTTTAAATTATAGAGGGATGGCTATTTGCAGAAATTAACTCCATGCTACATATTAATTTTTTGACATTACTCAGCAATCCATTACTGGTACATCTATGATTATAATAATTATCTCAGCAACACTGATTCAAATTACATGATGTTTCAAGTAGGTTTCACCCAAAAGGCAGCTTTTCTGGGAATATCCACTGCTATTTTATTTATTATGACAAACAATAGAAGTGGGCAGTCAATTCAAGGATGAATGAAAAGACCATAACTATCAACTCCAAATGAGTTTATTAATAGAAAATAAACTAAATACCCTTCCAAAGTGCCACAATATGAAGTCTTGTCACACTTTCAACCTATAATGCTAAGATTTTTGAGTTATAAAGAAAGCTATATGGAAAGCAATGCTTTTCAGAACCATATATATGGAGAGAGAGAGAGAGAGAGAGAGAGAGAGAGAGAGAGAGAGAGAGAGGATGGAGTAAAATGAAAGAACATAGTCCGCTTCTATCTCTAGCCTCTCCTGAGGTCTGTCTGCTGTCAGGGTTCCTTCTTCCTTCAGAGTGCCCCAGAAGCTTCTTAACACAGTAACATTGGTAACTAGAGAGCTCACTTACTGTATTCCAGCTTTCTGGGGCCACTATTGTTTATTGTTTGATGCCAAATACATCCAAAACCATTTTCTTGTTTAGGGGAATGATCCTTGCTGCTTCTGCCTTTCCATCTTGGTCAGGAGTGGAACCTTGATCAAGAGATGTAAACTCTTATGCAGTAAGTATTTATAGAAGTATAAATAATGTATGTGATACCACCTTGAAAACTGCTAATTTAATTTAACAAGTCTCATATTTTTAATCAGGCCAGGTTTCTAAGAACAGATGTATGTTTTGCATGATTTCCCTCTGTTTGTGGAGGAAGAGAAATAGCATGTCCTATGGAAAATTAGGGCATCATCTAAAAGCAAATGAGTGTTTACTATGACACTTTAAGGTGTGAGTCTTCTTTTTCTCTAATGTATTTATTCACTTTGCATCCTGATCCCAGCCTGCTCCCCCACTCCCAGCTCAGCTTAGTCTTACCTTCACAAACCCCTCCTCCTATTACCCTTTCCCTGTCTCCTTAGAGAAGGGGAAGCTGCCACCCACATGGGTACCAGCCACACTTGGGACATCTAACCAGCAAGACTAAGCACATATTCTCCCACTGAAGCCAGACAAGGCATCCCAGCAAGGAGAAAGGGATCCAAAAGCAGCCAACAGAGTCAGAGAAAGTCCCCACTCAAATTGTTAGGAGGACTCACATGAAGACCAAGCTGCACATCTAGGTCTAGCCCATATATGCCCTTTGCTGGGTTGTTTGGTCTCTATGAGCCCTTATGGGCCAAGGTTAGCTGACTCTATAGATCATCTTGTGGTGTCATTGACCCCTCTAGCTCCCTCATCCTTCCCTTAACTCTCCCACAAGACTCCTCAAGCTCTGCCTAAATGTTTGGCTGTGGGTTTCTGCATTTCTTTCCATCTTCTGCTGGATGAAACCACCCAGAAAACAGTTATGCTTGACTCCTGTCTGCAAGTATAGCAGAATATCATTAATAGTGTCTTTTTTGTTGGATATTTACTTTATATATATTTCAAATGTTTTCAAATTGGAAACCCCCTATTCCATTCCCCTTTCCCTTGCTTCTATGATGTTCCCCCACCCACCCACCCACCCACTCCCTTCTTCCCTCCGTGGCATTCTCCTACACTGGGGCATATAACACCCTCAGGCCCAAGGGCCTCTCCTCCCATTGATGGCCAACAGGCCCTCCTCTGCCACATATGTAGCCAGCACCATGGGTCCCTCTATGTGTATTCTTTGGTTGGTGGTCCATTCTCCAGGAGCTCCAGGGTTTCTGGCCAGTTGACACTCTTGCTCCCTCCATGGGGCTGCAAACTCCTCAGCTCCTTCAGTCCTTTCTCCAACTACTTCATCTGGGACCCCATGCTCAGTCCAATGGTTGGCTGCAAGCATTCACCTTTGCATTTTCAGGCTCTGCTTGAGCCTTTCTGGAGACAGCTTATCATGCTTCCTTCAGCAAGAACTTCCCAGCATCCACAAGAACATCTAGGTTTGGTGGCTACCTATAGGATGTATACCCAGGTGGGGTAGTCTCTGGATGGCCTTTCCTTGAGTCTCTGCTACACACTTTGTCTCAATATTTCCTCCAGTGAGTATTTTGTTCATCCATCTAAGAAACAGTGAAGCATCCAAATTTTGGTCTTCCTTCTTTTTAGGCTTCATATGGTCTATGAATTGAATCTTGGGTATTCCAAACTTTTGGGTTAATATCCACTTATCAGTGAGTATGTACCATGTTTGTTCTTTTGTGACTGAGTTACCTCACTCAGGATGATATTTTCAAGTTCCAACCATTTGCCTAAGAATTTCATGAAGTCATTGCTTTTAATAGCTGAGTAGTATTCCATTGTATAAATGTACCACATTTTCTGTATCCATTCCTCTGTTGAGGGACATCTGGGTTGTTTCCAGCTTCTGGCTAAATATGGCTGCTATGAACATAGGGGAGCATGTGCTCTTATTAAATTTTGGAGCGTCTTCTAGGGATATGTCCGGGAGTGGTATAGCTGGGTCCTCAGGTAGTACTATGTCCAATTTTCTGAAGATCTGCCAAACTGATTTCCAGACTGGTTGTAACATCTTGCAATCCCACCAGAAATGGAGGCATGTTCCTCTTTCTTCACATCCTCACCGACATCTACTGTCACCTGAGTTTTTGCTCTTAGCCATTCTGACTGGTGTGAGGGTGAGGTGGAATCTCAGGGTTGCTTTGATTTGCATTGACTGATGACTAAGGATGTTGAACATTTCTTTAGGTGATTCACGGCCTTTTGATATTCCTCAGTTGAGAATTCTCTGTTTAGCTCTGTTCCCCATTTTTAATAGGGTTATTTGGCTCTCTGGAGTCTGTCTTCATGAGTTCTTTGTATATATTGGACATTAGCCCTCTGTTGGATATAAGATTGATAAAGATCTTTTCCGAAAATGTTGGTGGCCGTTTTATCCTATTGACAGTGTCCTTAGCCTTATAAAAGCATTACAATTTTACAAGGTCCCATTTGTCAATTCTTGATCTTAGAACATAAGCCATTAGTGTTCTATTCAGAAAAATTTCCCCTGTGCCCATGGGTTTGAGACTTTTCCCCACATTCTCTTCTATTAGGTTCAGTTTATCTTGTTTTATGTGGAGGTCCTTGATCCACCTGGACTTGAGCTTTGTACAGGGAGAGAGGAATGGATTAATTTGAATTCTTCTACATGTTGACCACCAGTTGAAACAACACCATTTGTTGAAAATGCTGTCTTTTTTTCCACTGGATGGTTTTAGCTCTTTTGTCAAAGATCAAGTGACCATAAGTGTGTGGGTTCATTTCTGGGTCTTCAATTCTATTCCATTGATCTATCTACCTGTCACTGTACCAATTCCATGCAGTTTTTGTCACTACTGCTCGGTAATACTGCTTGAGGTCAGGAATGCTGATTCCCCCAGAAGTTCTTTTATTGTTGAGAATAGCTTTTGCTATCTTTGGTTTTTTGTTATTTCAAATGGATTTGAGAATTGCTCTTTTTAAGTCTATGAAGAATTGAGTTGAAATTTTGATGGGGAGTGCATTGAATCTGTAGATTGCTTTCAGCAAGATGGCCATTTTTACCATGTTAATCCCGCCAATCTATTAGCATGGGAGATGTTTCCATCTTCTGAGGTCTTCTCTAATTTCTTTTTTCAGAGACTTGAAATTCTTGTCCTACAGATCTTTTACTTCTTTGGTTAGAGTCACACCAAGATATTTTATATTGTTTGTGACTATTGTGAAGGGTATCATTTCCCTAATTTCTTTCTCAGCCTGTTTATCCTTTGAGTATAGGAAGGCTACTGATTTGGTTGAGTTAATTTTATATCCAGCCACTTTGCTGAAGTTGTTTATCAGCTGAAGGAGTTCTCTGGTGGAGTTTTTCAAGTAACTTAAGTATATGATAATATACTGCAAATAGTGATATTTTGATTTCTTCCTTTCCATTTTGTATCCCTTTGACCTACTTTTGTTTTATAATTTCTCTAGCTAGAACTTCAAGTACTATATTGAATAGATAGGGAGAGAGTGGACAGCCTTGCCTAGACCCTGATTTTAGTGGGATTGCTTCAAGTTTCTCTCCATTTAGTTTGATGTTGCTGTATATTGCTTTTACTATGTTTATGGGCCTTGAATTTCTGATCTTTCCAAGACTTTTATCATGAAGGGATGTTGAATTTTCTCAAATGCTTTTTCAACATCTTATGAAATGCCCATGTGGCTTTTTTCTTTGAGTTTGTTTATGTAGTAGATTACATTGATACATTTCTGAGTATTAAACCATTCCTTCTTCCTTGAGATGAAGCCTACTTGATCATAGTGAATGATCATTTTGATGTGTTCTTGCATTCAGTTTTTGAGAATTATATTGAATATATTTGCATCAATATTCATAAAGAAAATTGGTCTGAAGATTTCTTTCTTTGTTGGGTCTTTGTGAGGTTTTGGCATCAGTATAACTGTGGCCTCATAGAATGAATTGGGTAGTGTTCCTTCTGATTCAATTTTGTAGAATAGTTTGAACAATATTGGTATTAGGTCTTCTTTGAAGGTTTGATAGAATTCTGCACTAAACCTATGTGGTCTTTTAACTTACAACAAATTCCCACTGAGGAAAGGATAAAAACTAAAATGAAAAATATGTAAAAATATTACAGTAGAAATATTATTTTTGTTTTAGATAATCTTAGAAGATAATTCAAAATCAAATACTTCACACATGTGTGATGTTTCATTTTTATATTAGGTGTTGTATGTTATAAAAATATTAACACTTAGGATGTTTGAAAACGACATATGAAAGACCATTATTTTATAAACTTCTTTAAAACATAAAAAATATGTAAATAACTTAATTGGAGTTATTCTACTTAAAAGGGAAACACTGATGCCTTCAGAAAAGTTGTAGAGTATTATTACATAAATAAATAAATAAATAAATAAATAAATAATGTAGTGCCATCCAGGTGTGGAACATTCTCCCTCTAGTTGTGAGTCAAGTTATTCTGGAGGCCCCCAAAATAATATAATCTATTTTGTGCATTGCTCTTAGTTACCAATCCTAACTTTATATTGCTGAATATACCACAGACTTTGGTCACAGAACAAACAGAAATTAACATCATCCTGGCCTGAAAGCTTCATCCCTCTTCTTCTCCATGGCTAGCTTTCACAGAGCTGATGATCCTTTATAGGTTGCTGGTGAAAGAAATCTTTAACTACTCAGATTTTAACCCCCATAGGCAGCAATAACGACCAGGATTGCAAGATATGCCTATCGGTGCAGTATTGTCATAAATATTATGACAATAACCAACTGCTTTTTCATTGAATTTATGTCTTGCTCCAGAAGAGGGCCCCATGTCTAGTATTATAAACCTGTGATTGGGATTATGATAGGCCCAAGCAGGGAACCTACTACCATTATTTTGCTAAAGGAATTAAGTATCAAATTGTCCTCTAAATATTTATTTTTATACTCGTATATTAGTGCATCTGTCACCTGTCTTCAGAGATGTTCCTTTGTGCAATGAAGATAATATAAAGACTAGCAAATGTCAAAATGGAGAGAATATGTGAATATGGAGTGCCTATCTCAAAATGGGATGTCTAGGATCTGGAGAGATGGATCTGCAGTTATGAGCATGTACTGCTTTTAAGGAGGACGCAGGTTCACTACCCAGTACACACTCATCAGGTGGTTTACAACTGTCCATAATTCCAGCTCTCAAGGACCTCATAACCTATTATGAACTTTGTAAGTACCTACACTAATATGTGCATATGCCTCATATAGACACATATACAATTAAAAATAAAATAAATATTTTAAAAACATAATAGAAGATCTATATCATACTTCCTTCCCCTGAGTTTCAGGGAACTTCATAGAAGATGGGGAAGAAGGATTGTAAGAGCCAGAGGTCAGGTACAACTGTAGCAAGATAGGGCCTTCTGGACATGACAGGGCACTCTGTTATACTGAACTCATAGAACAGAGTTGCCTGCACATGACTGGCAAAAGAATGATCTAATCAATATTCCAACATAGACAGGAGAGGCACTCACAAAGCAAATCCCTACTGGGAATCTTTAGGCAGAGAGTCTCTGTGTATTTTTTAACAATGTCGACAACACTGATGTTTTGACATAAATCTTCCCTTATTTTTTGTATGCAGTCTCCAGAGAAGCATACACTGCTCATAATCTTTTATGGAAATAAATTCTTTCATTTTGTATCTTATACTTAAATCCAGTTACTATAGCCCAGAGATAACAATACACAGACTAGAGTTCTCAGAGGCTAGAAACCATGAAAAGCAAACTGTATTATTTGCAAAATCCTAAAGGGAAGATTTTTGTATTTTTACATATAATATAGCTGAGAGAATTGCATTATCCCAGAACTTCTTGAAGCTCAGAAGATGCTAATGAATTGTGATTAAACTACCAATTCCTTTAAATTCTTCATGAAATGAATGCCTTCTCAATGAAATATGTAAGATATATTTATAACATATATCTAAAGTCTTGAAGAGTATTTTTATATATCTCCTATGGATATTAAAACTGACTTAAATTGCATTTTAAAAATACAATGAAATACTTAAATTGTATTTTTTTAAATAATTTAATCTAGAACATTGTGTAGTTAAGAGGTAAATGCAATTTAAAATAAGCAAATCTGTAATAATAATAAAAACTGTATTATAATCAAACCACCAAGACTTAAGCCAGCACACCTACCCAATTTAAAACAGAAGCACATGAGCTCATTAAAAAATAAATCAGTAACTTCAAGATTACACTAAAAAGTAATCTTATATAAACTTAAGTCTGGAAAATTCAATATCACAGCTTGAGGCCAACGCATGTCCAGAAAAATCTTTAGGATGCGTTCCTAGATCAATAACTTTAGAGAAAAGAAAGAGGGGGGGAAAAAACCTAAATCCTAGCAATCTCTGAAACTGACAGTTGAAACTGAAAAAAAAATCAATTTTTGTTTGATTCAATTAGATCATTAGTTAGATCTTTCTTATTAGTTAGATTATTCTTCTTTATGACCATATAGCATGGCTTCCAAATAAGGAATCAGTTTGGATCACAAAACTATGTACTGCTCTTAAAATGGAATACCTATGTCCTCCAAGGCCCCTGCTTCTCAGAATGGATGGCTGTGGTTCTTTTGTAAAGTGCCTCATCTTCCAGAAAATCTTCTAGACTTTAAGATAGGCTACATGAAGCTTCAGCCCAAGCTCTGAAGAAGATCCAATTACAGGCTGATGCTATTTTGATTGACGCTGCAAGGCGTCAGTTTCAGTCAACGTTCTTCACTTAGCTTTCAACTCATGACTCACACTAACTACCCAAATAGAAAGATTTCCTGTCCCAGATAAGTTTGCCATAATTCCAAGACCATCTAGCCATGAATTTCCATTTTGCCGAAGCCTGGAGACCTCCGAGTTGATGATTGACTATTCCTCAACCTTCTCTGTTCTCAAGATTAGTTATCCATATTAATATTGGTCAGATACTGTGAGTCACCATTGCTCACATAAACAAAATAGCATCCTCCTGTGTCTTGGACTTTTGTTTAAGCAGATTAGTCCTCTGCCTCTCAGGACTGGCTCCTCACAGAATCAGAGACAGTTCTAATAAGGAACAAGCCTATTTCTAACAAAACATGAAAATGCAAAGCCTGGGATGTAATCATACATGACGGTGAAAAATGAATGTGACCTCAGGTTCCCTATTAGAACAAACTGTATTGCAAGTAATTACCTGGAGATATACTATTTTCTCTTGAGATTAAAAAACTATTAGGAAAATGCCAATATATGATTTATGTTCAGTTAGGAAAAAAAAGCAAAATAATTCCCTGCTTCATCTTTAGGGACAGGCTAGCTCAGTATGAAGCCAACTGCCTTCTGGTATTTATTTCTTTATTAAGAAAAAGAAAAGAATTAGAAACAAGTCACTCTAAATTGTTATTTACCCCACCAAATCAAGTCTAACCTTTATATAATTGTAGTTGAATCAATACATTTTTCAAGTTAGTAAGCATAGACATATACTTCAAAAATAGAAGAAAGTAAAAATGTTAGTTTATGGTGTAATGTGAAGATATAGAACAATTTAATTTCACTCTTGTTTTATATATATAGATATAGACATAGATATAGATACAGATATAGATATAGAGAGGGGGTAACAATAGAAACAAAATGGAATTAGTATTCTTTATTATTGACATAAAACACTATGTTTTAAACAAAAATTAGCTATTGTTTGAAACATATATAAAATGTGTTGTATAATATAGAAGACACGTGTACATTTATGTTCATGAACATATATGCAATGCACATTTGCTAGATTCAAAACTGCTACAGTCTGTGTTAGTATTTCACAAACAAGAAGACATTACAACAGACAGACATGATAAAAGTTCCACTCGCTGATAACCAAGCTTATGAGGGTGGCGGAAGAACTCTTGAGTGTGTAAAAGAATTCACCTCTAAAGATCTACCAGATCAGATTTCTATAACAAGAATGAATGAAACAGAACAGCTTGTGTATAGTGATAGATTTAAGGAATTGCCCTCCAGAGTTATTCACGGTTAACTAAGATGAGCCACTGTATATGTTATGTTCTAGCAGGTTATTCTGCCATGTAAACGTGGGCAATTCTGATTGGTTTATGTTCATTTCTGACTACTTTATAAGGGACTGTCAAATTTCTCTTTGAAATGTCACAAGGTAGGCCTCCATCATTGACATTTCTCTCAACACTCTTCCAAGATCCCATAGAACAGCCCACTGAGCTCTGAGAGGCCTGTCACAGCAATATACCACTCCTGGTAGCATAATTTGTTTTAGTCATGGATATATAAATCTAAGAACACAGAATTCAGACACAGAGTACCAACTATACTGCAACATTGAGTTTTGAATCAGAAGATAAGACTCTGAAGAATTATAGCGCCATCATCTTTTACTGGAGATGATTTATTGTATTTTATATTTGGGTGCCAAAATATCATAGATTTTATTAGAATTGAGATTATAATAATTTATCAATCCCTTTAGCCTTTGAAAACAGCAAGAAAATGCTCCTGCAAAGTGCATGTGGAATTTGCTCTCTGGATAGTCTGAGGATGGGAAAGACCTGAGGATGGTGGCAAGCTGGGAATTAGGAGGACTTCTAGAAACCCAAACTGTTAGTTTTAACACTTAATCATCTCAGTGAAAACAGGTTCTTGGATTCAACCAGTAACAGATGAAAGCTACTGGGAAAAAAAAGAAAAACATTGTACTTGTCCTGAATATATGCACACATAAAAACTATCTTAACTCTCTACTAACACAGCGTAACAATTTATATAATGGTTACCTAGTATTGAGAATTGAATGTTATCTAGAGATAATACAAAGTACACAAGAGGATTTATATATTATATATTTAATATATATTTATATTATATTTAATAGTTACACACTCTTTTAGACATGAGACTCCAGATTGGTGGAGCTAGCCAATCACATTAAAATCCTAATTTTCTTATAAACCTTTTCATTCACAGACAAATTCTCATGATTTCTGAGGACAGTTTAACTATCAGGAGAGTTAAACCATTACACACAGCATGTGAGACCTCAGCCCTGAGGCCTTAAAACATTCTCATCCCAGTGCAAAATAATAAAAATACCAAATAACACAGTTGCTGCAAGCGCTCCCCCTACACACACACACACACACACACACACACACACACACACACTGTCCTCCTCTACGGGGGAGATGTTCTACTTTGTTTGAAGTTCACCTTAATTTCCTATGGTTCTAAAACTTACTTCTCTATTGAAAAGCCTAAAGAAATCTTTTCAAATATACTTTATGCTATTCAAATCATTTAAAATATAAAACTGAAGAAGGTAAAATTTAGTTTCAAAATAAAATGCTTATTTCTAGAGTATAAAAAAGAAAGAAAGAAAGAAAGAAAGAAAGAAAGAAAGAAAGAAAATTATCACAATTATCAAAACTACTTGTCTTCCATGTATTGGTCATTCCTGCTAGCTCCAGTGTCTGACCCATTCATTCTAACAGGACAATATATTCTTATTTTGTTTTACATTGAAATAAATCCATATGAGAAAGATAGAACCATACTGATTAAGTCAATTAGGATATTTGTGTCCTTTAATTTTGCCTGGTGACAAAGAATGAGCTTGACCTTCAGAGCCTCTAAAAGTCAGGGGTACTGCATTTTTATGGGCAAACCCCACAATTACCTCAATGTATGATGATGGTCAGAGAAATCTTGCAACAAATCTTTAGGCAGAACATGGTAGTTATTTCAGAAATAACATGACCATTATTTTTACTCATACCTTCTTCAGTTATTTTATTTTATGATAGGCTTGTATAAACAGTGATTATTTTGCTTAATACATGTAGATCATAATCAGGGTTATGGAACTCAGTAATGTTTTGCCAAGACAGATATCGACATTGAGAGCGGGGTAAAGGACTAAGGTGTATCTAAACAGACACAAAATGAAGTTAGGATCAGATGGGATTGCCTTAGTCACTTCAACTTAAGGCAGACTCGTACTTCATTCACCAGGCCAGCCTTGCATTTAGAATCACCATGCCCTTCTGCTTCAGTCTCTCAGTACTTGAGACTATTGCTATGTGTCACCCAACCTCATTACTGACTCTACCTTTGAGACCAATTTTCATGGAATTTTACATCAAAGCTGCCATTTGGTACTGGCAGATGCTCTCTTGAAATCTAAGAGGTGTCCTTCACATGTAAGCCAGTTTGGTGACTGTCATCTGAATAAGAAAATCCTCTTCAACTGTCAGGAAAACATTATGAACTTTGCAAAACATATGTATTTTTCTTACCACTTCTCATTTACATTGGCACAAATTATACAAAAATATTCTTAAAGAACCACAATTTCTCAAATTTATTTGTTTCATGGAAACATTGTTAGAGAGCTATGATATACAAATTCATATGCCCTGTTTTCTACTTGACACTGCCTATTTGGTGTCATCCTCTACCTACTCTAGATAAAAAATTTCCAAGCAGACATTGCCACTTAGAGTTATAGAGAACAGTTCTTTCACCAGTGTTAAAAACTAAAGAAGAGGCTAAATAGGGACACTGTGAAATAGCAGCAAATAGGTCAACTAAAGAAACAGACCACATCCAACAAAGGCCATTCATACTGAAACTTTCTCTTCTCTGTAATTATTTTTCTATTATTAAAGCATATATTTAGACCTTCCAAAGACTATAGAAACTGCTAGTTCTAGTTAAATAACATGGTTCAACTCTTCTAGGTTTTTCTCTAGATACCTAAACAAACTTGGAAACAACACAGCAAGTAGATGAACCATGATAAGATAGATCACTGAAGTTGAAGAACAATCTAGCCATGAATGTGATGGTTTTCTCTGTCTCAGATGCCCCCAAACATTCCTGTAGAATATCAAAGGTGGGAATACATACATCACAGACAAAACCAAAATATAACACATTAACAACAACAGACAGTTTCAGCCAAAGCAAGGGATTGAAACTGTATAATCTTGGGGGAAAATTATATCTTGAAGTATCTTGGATATTAGAAAATGTGAATCAAGCTGGCTCAGGGAAATTAGCCAAAGAACATGTTCAGATAGTGGACTGTTGATCTGCTGAATATGGGATGACGATTGTCTCCAGCTCTTTATATAGTATTTCTATAGCATGTTTGTGCCCCTCAAGATTAACATTGCCACCAAATTATAATAAGGACTCATTGCCCTGGAGGGAAAATATATGAAATGCACTATTTTAAAACACTCTGTAGATGCCAGAATGCCCCAGCAGGAGTAAATGGATAATTTAAGGATTGCTAGTAAAAGATGTACATCCAGGTCTTGTCTCTATGCGCAATTTTTGGATAACACAGATTCTACTTGCAGCTAGAGGCCTCACAGCCTCAAAAGTAAACCAGTGTGGGGAAAGAACTGTAGTCCTCTTCTAAAACTTGGAAAGGTGGAGATAGTTCCTAAGTAGTAACCTTGAGTCTCTGAGGCAACTCATCTCTCCCCAATAATAAAGAGTTTTGCCAGGCAGTGGTGGCACATGCCTTTAATCCCAGCACTCAGGAGGCAGAGGCAGGCGGATTTCTGAGTTTGAGGCCAGCCTGGTCTACAAAGTGAGTTCCAGGACAGCCAAGGCTATACAGAGAAACCCTGTCTTGAAAAAACGAAAGAAAGAAAGGAAGGAAGGAAGGAAGGAAGGAAGGAAGGAAGGAAGGAAGGAAGAAAGAGTTTTGAGACAGTCCTTGCAAATGTTTAGCTTTTGATGGTATACAGTACAAGTGCACCTTATGTGTTACAATGGGGATGTCTTTTGAACATCTTCTGGAGACATTTAAGGCCCCAGGCCTAAGTCAAAAATGTTTGCCAATTCAGAAAACTCATGATGGCTGATCAGAATATCATCTGTTTAGCCATAGCATAACATAAGCCATAGGGAGATTTGTATATATGGATTTGATAACCTCAGCAACATATTCCTGACACACAGTGGGACACTTTTTCATATCCTGGAGTATAACTTTCTATTAGAAGTGCTATGTTGATAGATTATGATTATGAGAGAGAAGGTTTCCTAATTAGGGTTACTACCTCTGTGGTAAAACACCATGCCCAAAGCAAAATTAAGAGGAAAAGGTTCATTTGGCTTTAATTTTTATATCACTGTCCATCATTGACAGGACAGAACACTCAAACAAGGCAGAAACCTGGAGCCAGGAGCAGATGCAGAGGTCATGGAGGGATGCTGCTTACTGGCTTTTTTTTAGCTTGCTTAGCCAGCTTTGTTAGAGGATCTAGGACCATCTGCCCAGGAGAGTACCACATACAATGAGATGGGCCCTCCTTCACCAATCACTACTTATGAAAATGACCTACTGGCTCACCTACAGCTCAGTCTTATGGAAGTATTTTCCTAATTGGGGCTCCTTCCTCTCTGATGACTCTAGCTTGTATCAAGTTGACACAAAACCAGCCAGAACAGAAGGTCAAAGTAAACTTCAGAAGATCATTAGGATGTAGTAGAATGTTGAAAATAAATAACCCTTTAAGTCAACTATAATTGAGAATGTGATGCTTTAGCCATGGGCAAGGGAAGTACTGATGCAAGGCCCCATTGACTATATTATTTCATAGCTCTTAAATCCTGTAACCACCTCTATTCACCTGATTTCTTTTTATGATGGGGATAGAGGTATTCCAAAGCCTATCTGAGCATTCTGTGTGTCTGGCCTATAATTGTTTCCCAACTATAGCAGTGTCAGGAGTCAAGTTTTCACTTGTGAGTGGTTATTGATATCTCCAGAGTATGTTCTCTGATATTGGTCTAGGGGGCAGGTTTTCATGATGGATGCCTTGTAGCATCAACCAGAGCTGCTAGTGAAAAGACTCAGTCCTGGAATATCTTTATCTCAGCCTATTATAATAACCTTAAGGACTTGTGTGAGTAACTGTACCTTGTATTTTTGTGTTAAAGGGTTAAAGCCCTGGTATAGCATCTAATGAGAGACATTATGGTCTGGTCTATAAAAAGGACTCCAACTTGGCTTAAGATAGATCATCCCCCATAAACTCACAGGCATATTGGATAGAACATATGACCTAAAGACACCCTGTTGACCTTTGGCATCTCATGTATGAGTCATTACAGAAATTTATGAAGGTGTCTGTGAGACTCACCTATCAGCAATTCTAACCATGACTTTAAGGCAGGAATGTTAATTTGTTAGTGGGCTTGTAAAAGACAGTGGAAATTATGTCTGCCCCCTCATAACCTGAGGCCAAAGGCTCCCAGGATCTAATTCTACAAAGAATGCCCTTTGTGATGAAATGGCCACTGACCTATGGAATTGCATACAGAAGTCCATAAACCAAAAGTTAAAATGAGAATATGCTCAGGTCCCTCCCTCGGCAATGAATTCATTCCTCAATCCTGATCCCTACTTCAGAGAAGTAGCCAAACCTGCTGTCACTTCCTCTGCAGACTATGCTGTGTCTCCAGAACTTAGCATAAAAACCTCATCTTCTCCCCCAAACTCTCCCACAAAATGCCAATTACTAACTTCGTTGTCTCTAGATTCCTCTCGTACCTTGCTCTAGTCAAGATGTATAGAGCTGTGCCATTACTTTACCTTTATTTGTATGATTTTCATGGGAACACTCCCTTCTTTGACCAGTGTGAGTTCCTCATGACCATATGCTCCTATTCAGGTAACACATTTTATAACCATAAACTCAGTGAGTTTATTTTATAGATTTAAATCAAGGAGTCTGGTTTGTTGTAAATAACTGAACAAGAAGGCTGGTTTAGCTAGCTAACCACAGTGTGTGTGTGTGTGTGTGTGTGTGTGTGTGTGTGTGTGTGTGTTTGTGCATGCGTTTGTGTTTATGGAGGGAATTCTTGTAGGAGAACAGTCTCAGGGTATTAAAACCACAATAGGAGAAAGCAGCAATCATTATTTTATGTATACACTGCCAACGTCTGCACACAAACCAGGAGAAGGCTTTGAAACTCGTGCATCTGCAGCATTGGCTTCCTTGATATGGCTGTGCTTCTGTCAATAACTCACATTCAGCCTGGGCTTTTTTTGCTCCCCACAAAACACTATTTGCTATTTCACACGGTTCCGAGGCACAGCAGAACTAGAGCCTCCTAAAGCCAGGTTGTAATTACATCTCTGCTACAAACGTAGACTCATCCTTACTACCAGGCCTGGGTATACTCATCATGAGGTGAAGACGTAGCCCTGATCATGTGTATATGGCCAAACTTATCTTCTCTGGAAGAACTCAGCATGGCTGTAGCCAAATAACTATTCATCCTCAGATGTAGGGGCCAAGAAGCCTAATGGTGTCTTATTTTCTTATTTTCCCGTTTAGACATCTCTCCCTGTCCCCTTTCTTACGTTAGCAGTGTCTGCTTATATAGTTCCTAAATCTCTTTATCAAGTAACTGTCCTGCTGATCCCCAGTGCTCCTTTCAAAATTCATTTTCAGTGGTGCTTCATGCCTTTAATCCCAGTGCTCAGGAGGCAGAGGCAGGTGGATTGAGTTTGAGGCCAGCCTGGTCTACAGAGTGAGTCCCAGGACAACCAGGGATACACAGAGAAGCCCTGTCTCAAAAACCCAAAAATATGCTTTCCATCTTTTGGTACTTTGGCAGGCTGAGAATTTCTCAGATGTTTAGTGCTTTATTCAACTAATCTCTTCTTTCAAAAATGCCCTAACTTACTACAAGGGGTCAGGACAACTTAAGGTACACCTTCAATCCTTTCCATAGAATGACCTCTATTAAATGGCTGTTGTGTTACTTGAAAGTTCTTCACAAAGTTACAGGAAAAATCCAACTAAGTTATTTGTCATTTTGTAGCAAGGGCCGCCTTTCCTCCAATGTCCTGTGAAATATTCCTCATGTCCATCTTAGACCTGTAATGTAACTAATATTACCACAGCTATCTTGTCATGGAAATCTAGGCTCACACTAGCATGCACTTTGAAACTCACCTGATCTCTATTAAGTCTGGTTACTAGGTACAGCACCACTCTATTTCATAATATCAGACTTGCATTACTTAAGTTAGACTGTCATAAAAAAGCTATTACAGGCTGTTTGGCTCAAAAAAACAAACAAAACAAAACAGAATTTCCCATGTTATGGAGGCTGGAAAGTCCAAGTTCAGAATTTGAGCATGTTTAATTCTAGACATGGCACCCTTCCTGCCTTGTATGTACGTTCTTTATGATTTTTTCCCATATCCTTTATTTTCTGCACATGTGGACCTATGAGGGAGACTATGTGAGGTCACAGCCATACACAAGCCCAAAGGAGAGCCCTCATTAGAAATCAGAACTTTCTGGACAATGTTCATGGATGAGCCTAGCTCCAAAAAAAAAAAAATGGAAGATCAATTCTTGTAAACTCATGTATTTGTGTCATCTTTTCAAGACATGTATAAGTGGGTACACTCTGCTTCCTCTAAATACCAGTCCAATGCCACTTCATCTTCATTAAGAAGCTAACCTTATATACAGTTTTCCACTTTTATGGACTAGACAGTCTATTGGTTTTCCCCTATGTAGTTGTGGTCAGCTGCAGTCAGCTGGGAGCTGACATCGCATACTCGTCCTTTTAAAATCAGGTAACTCAATCGACCTTTCTTGCATGAGTATTCACGTCTGCAGAAGACCAACAGGTCTTCCTTCTTTCACCTTGCAGAAATAGGTAGAGCTTTGATTCTCCTACTAGAGTCCTGTCAGTGAGATTCATCAGCAAGCTGAGCCTCAAGGGGACTAAATGATACCTAATTAGCACTATCTTCCCAATATGCTCAATTAATGTTCAAAGTGGCCCAATAGGAACCTGGGACTCACTATCACATGATGCTGATGTAGAAGGAGGTTTCAGGAATCCAGTGATCCTGTCTGCCAAATATACCCAGGCTAATCCTGACACTAAAAAATCATTTCTCATGCCGAACTAGGAAGATCACAGAATTCATAAAAAGAAATCAATAGGTACCAGCAGTGAGACAAATCAAAGGCTGAAATTTTATGACCCTGTATTTAAGTCAGCCATCCTAATGCTTTAACAACTGATTACATGTACTCCAAAATCAATAAAAGACATAAAACTTTGCAAAGAGAAAGAAATTACAAATATATACATATATATATGTATATATGTATATATATACATATATATATATATAAACAATATAATGGAAATTATAGAAATAAAGCATCTAAAATACAGATATAGAAAATTTAGCATACAGATTAAAAAAAAATATTGGGTGAGCTCAGTAGGAAGGTGGAGATGACAAAGAATAGAGTTAGGAACTTGAACACAGATCAACAGATTCTACCCTACTTGAGCTACAGCTAGAAACCTTGTTGGAGGAAGATAAACAGTCTCAGAGACCATGGACAAGAGCAAACAGGTCAACATGAGTGGAATCAAAGTCCCATTAAGTTGTGAGAAGTAGATTAAGAAAAAGTATTCAAAAGGTAAGTTAAAACTTGATAAATTTGGTAGAGCATTAAATTTACACATTCAAGAAACTTAGAAAATACCATGTTAGATAAAGTCAAATATTTGCTAAAGGACTCGAAAATTACCCTTCTGGAAGGTGAACACAAGTTTAAATAATTGAAATCAACAAGGGTAAAAAATGGCCCACTTTCCATTAAACACCATTCAAATTGATAGTAAATTCGTCATCAGAACCATGGTGGCCTAAAGGAAGTGGCATAGTTGGTTTCAGGCACGGATGGGAAATATTTATCAGCAGTACAAATGAAATCTGGCGAAATGAAGATAAAATAGAATCATTCTGAGACCAAAAATAAATTGTTGGTAGTAAATGTAAGGGGCTATTTTTCCTCCTTTTTATGCTGTTTTATTAAAACATTTTGCATTTGACTATTTCATACATATCCCATTATGCTTTATATGATTATCTTGGTTTGCTATTGGCTCTTATCCTCAGATGCTACACTACTAAAGAGCCAGAGAACTACAGAGGAGCTGTACAGCTCATTATATGGTCATACCATAAACATCTGCTTAGCTTTCAGAATAACCACAGGACCAAAAATATTTAGCTAGGCAAAATATTTCTTTGTCTGTTCTTGAGATATTTATATTTCCCACTTGGAGGCATGTTTGCAGCTGTTACAGCTAAGCCTTTTGTTGGTAGATGGAAACAATATATTGAAAAGTTTATCTGCAAATGTGTTTACAATTCTGAATTGCAGACATACTTTGACAATAAGAGGCGATAGCAAGCCAAGTTAACCATACAAAGATGTATTCTAACATCACTCATATTATCATTTAAAAATGAAGATTTGTCTTTCATAACAAAGTGATATGTATTAATAACTTAGTGAAAAATCAAGGTTTCCACACCAATGGTTAGTGATATTGATAAAGAAATATCCTAACGAACATTAACTACTTTAGAAAAGACATCAAGAGATAATTATACACGGAAGGAAAGAGGAGACTTTAAAATATCCAATGCTCTGAGGTTCTGGCTGGAAAGTAAGATTGGCTTCACCCTGTCATTCTCATATACACTCTCCTCTGCCTATACTACCAAACGCGCTCACGCACACCCACACCCCTCCACACACACACTTGCTGACTTCTTTGCTGATTTTAAGTGCATTTGCTTCAATAGGAGATGCTTGATGAATATTCCCATGTAGGCAGGACCACCTACATCATCTGCAATGACCCATTCAAAATAAAATATAGAGAAATAATGTTCAAAAAATTAAGATTTTCAAAATGACAACAGCTGAGTATTAAAATATTGCACAGATCAGAAGCATTATTCACCCTCATCAGAGACCCTTCTTCTTGCAGTAGGTGGTGATTAACACAGAGACCTGCAACCAGGCAATGTGCAGAAAGTGAGACACTTTGGAGCTGAATGGGTTATTTCCCCTCAAAGTTCAAAGATTTTCCTGGAAGAGAAAGCAGAAAGATTAGAAGAGCCAGGGGTGGTAAGTGACTCTAAGAAAAGAGTGTCCTCCAGGCCCAACAAACTTCACACACACACACACACACACACACACACACACACACACACGTATATACTCACAGAAACAATGACAGCACACATAAGACCTGCACAAGTTCAAGCCATATAAAATTTCAGCACAGAGAAGGGGAATTTGGGTAGGCATAAAGTTCCACTTCTAACCAAGAAGCTATGTATAATTGGTACCTGCAGAGAGAGGGAAATTAAAATCTGTTTTCTCCAATGGAGTGACTCTGGGTACATTACACACACTCCAGGACATGCCTCTTGCTCAGTAGTAGATGGCTAATACAAAACAGACTTTTGTGTGATGTTGCCTGTTTGAGTTTTGGTCCGGTATTTTTGGTCTCTTTTGTTAGTTTTTACTTGGGAGGGTTATTTGTTCGTCATTTGTTGTTTGAGAGAGAAAAGTAGGGGAAGAGAATACATAAAATTGGGTGAGTGGGAAGATGAACAGGTTCTGGGAGGAGGAAAAGAATACAATAAAAATACATTGAATGGATAAATATAATCTAATAATGCAAAAAAAGAACGAGCCTTTCCTATAAAGATCTGTGTGCTGCCTGGGCCACACACCCACAGAGATAGCTCTAAGCACAGTGTATGCTACATAAACACAGACTTGTAGTAGATGACTGTTTTGACAAGACCTTGGATTTTTAGATGCCTTTCAGCATATCTGTATGTATTTAATGAAATGTATGTAGTTAATGAGACAGATGTTATTATGTGGTCCTCACCTTCTATCACTAACAGTAGGGTGAGGTTACAACTGCAGCCTGTATGCAACTGGTTAAATTGATGGAGACAGCTTGGGGAAATATGTGTATCCTAAACAGAGACAGTATATCTTGGAGGAAAACAAATCAAAAGCCAAATTTTGAACATATGCCTCCACAAAGAAACACACACACACGCACATTCACTCATGCATGCACTCACAAACATGTGCACACACATATATGCATGTATGCACACCAATAATCAAAGAAATGGTATGGGAAAAAACTGGGAGTATGGGGAACATTGAAGCTGGGAAGGGCAGAAGAGAGGGAAAGGAACAGGAGAAGGCGATGTAATTTTATTTTAGCTAAAAATATACTTACCCATTCCCCCAAAACAAATGACAAAACCAAAAATCCCAAGAGTCATACAAATACAACAAAGATGAGTGCTCATTAACCACCCTCCCCTAATTACCAGATCTTGCCACTGGGCACATTCATAATTTAACAATGGGTTGTTTCTTGTAGAATCTCATCGCTTGGAGTTTGAAAGTGTAATGTGTAATAAGAATATATAGCCACCATGATTGGTTTTAAGCTGTAGCTTTCATGTCAATTTTCAAAATACGACCTTCAGATTAACTTTATATAAATAAAAGTTACAGAAAGCATTGAAATTTCTCATCTTAGATAGGGTTAAACATTGATTTACAATGGTACCTTAAACCTCTCTTATATCTGATTATATTTGGCTTTGGAGTCCAATGTGTGATCCTTCCCTCTGCTGACCCCTAAGTTGAGCAGGACATATGCTAGCAGATGTTGATGTGCAGCTGTTGAAACAGCTCTAAGATTTCTGAAATTTTGTTTGCTGAGAATGGTGTGCAGTGATTTCTAAGTGTTAGGAATTAAGTGTTAACTCCTGGACTGTGTTTCCAGATGTTCTACTTGCCAGATGGACAAAGGAGAAGGAAAGAATTTCCTGATAACCGAGGCAAGCCCTGTGACTCTAGCTTATTGGTTCTCAACCTTTCTCATTCTGTTTCCCTTTAATAGAGTTCCTCATGTAGTGGTGATCCTCATTCATAAAATTATTTTATTGCTACTTCATGACTATAATTTTGCTACTGTTATATGAATTGTGATATAAATATCTGATATGTGACCCCTGTAAAAGGTCATTCATCCCCAAAAGGGGTTGAGACCCATGGGTTGAGAACAACTTCTGTATGGCTTTCCATTCTCCCTATGGAAACAACTCTAATTAAGAGTTTTCTAAACTTAACTTCTATGCAAACATTTACACCTATTATACTCTTATATTCATCAGTTCATTAAATCTTAACATTCAATAAGTTTACAACACTGCACTCAAGGTAAAGAATTCAATAAGGAAATACTCTGCCCTCCAATAAATTTTCCTAGGTTGTAAGACAATCCAATGAAGATTTTTAGATGAAAGAAGAGCAATTTCTCACTACCATTTGAGAGAAGGAGTTAAATGGGAAATGTCTGGGCTGATGGAGAAGCTGGAATTAGGCAAGGAAAATGTTAGGTGTGGTTACAGAAGTACAACTCATCAATTGTGGAAGGACTGTGGAGCTACATAGATAAGACTTAGGCAGCAACAGATCCAAGAATGGGAAACTTTGAGTTATAGAACTTTTGGTTCTATCTTGAAATAATGAAAAGTGGAAACTAAATATAGCTGATCTTCAGAATCTATGGGAGTTGGTTCTAAGATCCCCTTTGACATTAAAATTTATAGATATTCAAGCCCTTTGTATAAAATAATACAGCACATCTTTCCTACATACTTCAACTCACCCTCTTATTGTTACTTACAACACCTAGCATAAAGTAAGTGCTGCATAGTTACCCTATTATATTGTTAACCGAAGAGTTAAAATAAAGTATCTGTATCACAGCTCTCTGCCCTCATCAGAGATGCCCTCCTATGCAGGAGATGTGTTAATACAGAGACTCACAGTTGGTCAGAGTACAGAAAACAAGAGACTGTTACATGCTTACTCCTAAACAGGGCATCTATATCTTACACATCTATTCCCAGGATTCGGAGAATGTCATTGATGAGAAAGCAGAAGTTTGCAAGAGCCAGAGGTTGGAGAGGACCATTACAAAACTATGATTCTTTGTTCTCCAGAAAGAATGGAAGCTTAATGACCACTCCTCTACCCATGCAGAAATTCTAACTGGTTTGATTTTGTGCAGTTGTGAGTTGATATATGTAACAGTCATAAGATATTCAGTTGTCAGGATTTCCCACATCACACCTACTCCCCCATCTCCCCAACTCAATGGTTCTTTTACATTCTTGCCGCTCTCTCTTCCTTGAATAGTGGGAAGTTTCTGGAAGTTGCTATGGAAGATTGTCTGAGCCTTATGAAAACACCACTGCCAGAGACACCTCCACACCTACCTTCCTACCCCTCCCCCGGACTCATTTTGTGTGTTGGCCATTACAAGATCTGAATGCCCTTCTTTAACAGAAGACAGAAATGCTGATCCTTGTTGCCCTAAGATTGTATAGCAAATTCTACCAGGAATTTTGCTTACCTGGAGTTTCTAGCTCTTGAGGTTTGTTGGAAATTCTTAGGGGTGAAGGCAATTTAAGAGAAGCAGAAAGAGAAGTCTAGAATCTACTACTGGAAACAGCTGTCATATGGCTATAGAAACAGTTGGAAAAAATTTAGCAAGTTCACAGAGGTCCCGGAGACTAATGGACTCCTGATGTGCTCCCAACAAAGACTTTTTTAGACTTGCCTAATCTCCTGGTGTTGCACTCAGATCTGAGGGTCCCCCAAAACCAAAGACCACCAGGAGTACAACTTGTATGTAAAAGCAAAGAGTCTTTATTAGAGTTCTAGCTCATGTCTTCAGGCCCCTCCGATGCAACGGGTTAGTACAGAAGGCCCCGAGCACCTAAGATTTAGCTTTTTATATTTTTTTTTTTTGGTTACAACAGGGTAAGGGACTTATCAACTTGGCTATTACATGATTGGCTAACAATGATTTCAGTTGGCTTAAATAATCTATTTATATCTATCTATACCCTCTGGAGAGTTAGTTCCTTTTTCCTGATGGTGGCCATGTCTAGGATGGTTCCTTCCTAGAATGGTTAGTGATTTTTCCAGTAATTAGACTCTAACCCGAGGACAGGGGCTAGTATATAAAATAGAGGCTTAGTTACAAAATGGAGACTGTCTTGTCAATTGAGGCCCTTCTCTAGTCCTCCACCAATGTTCCTGGCAGGTGGAAACAGAAGGTTCTTTACTCACTGTTCTTGTAGGTGAGGGGTGCTGTGGTGGCTTGAATATGCTTGACCCAGGGTGTAGCATTATTAGGAGGTGTGGCCTTGTTGGAGGAAGTGCATCGTTGTGCAAGCTAGCTATGAGAGACCCTCCTCCTAGCTGCCTGGAAGTCTGTCTTGCCTAGTTTGTCTTTGGAATAAGATGTAGAACTCAGCTCCCCCAGCACCAAGCCTGTCTGGACACAGCCATGTTCCCACCTTGATGATAATAGACTGAAACTCTGAACCTTTAAGCCACCCCCAATTTATAAGACTTACCTTCATCATGCTGTCTCTTCATAGCAAGGAAAACCTTAACTAAGACAGGTGCCTTAAACAGTCCTGAAAGTGATGCAGACTTAGCTTTGATGATATGCTTATTGAATTTTATTAAAATGGTGGCCACCAGTTACTTAGGTTTCAGTATTTGAAAAAGTGTGCTGGGTTGCTGGAGGGAAGTGTGCTTTGCCTGCCTGGTCCAATGCCATACTCTATAGCTGTGGACTTGGAGACCCACCACTGTGCTGGGTTTAGGGAAGGCATAGGCAAGGTCACAGGCCTGGCTTCCACTCCATCCAACCAACACTGTGTGATTAGAAATCTATAAAACAATGCTACAATATCCTACTATATACAAACAAGCTATTATTTTTAAAGGAAAGAAGGCATGAAAAAGACAATGACTTTGTTTTGATTTGCTCATTTTAAGAGAATAAAATAGTCTTACTAGATGGCGTAGAAGGACAAGGTTCCTTGATTATTTTATTTTATTTTTTAGTATTATTCATGCATTGCAGACTTAAGATCCCAAATAACAGTGCCGGCTCCTCTGCACTCTCACACCTGCTGCAGCAGCTACCTCCCAACCCCCAGGGACCACGCAGTCTCTGAGTATAGACTCCAGCAGAGACAGGCTCTCTGGAAATAGACCTTTTGAATAGCCCAATTTGAAAGTGCCTTCCTGTCATCAACTAAGATAGGGTTCCCTGTGTGATAAACCTAAGAAATTGTGAACTTACTCTCAAGATGGACTTGGAGGCAGCCTGTAGCCACCAGGATAGCCCTGATGCATTCTACACGTAAGATGTTAAAAGTCAAAAGCAAGTTCAGACTCAAAAATACACTCTTCAGTTTCTTTTTTGTTTTCAGTGTTCACAGACTGTAAACATTCAGGTCTCAGGGCACTCAACTTGAGACTTCATTTAATCCTGTTGAAATTCTCAGCAGCAGTTCTGAGGATTCTCACTTGAAAGCAAACCCTGGCCTCATCTGTAACCAAAGAAGAAACTGAAAAGATAGAGATGTGAATCCTTGTTAGATTGTAATGTGAACTAAGATGTTAAGCAAAATGAGATCCAAAATAAAGCAGAGAATGAACTACAAAAAAACTACAAAAGCAACACATTCAACACACACGCACACACACACACACACACACACACACACACACACACACATACACACACACACACACACACACACAAAACCCTCTGCCAAGAGCTATGCACCTGTCATCTTAATCAGTCCTTCACCAATCCCATGAGATAGTTACCATAACATTCCCCTTATATGGGTGGGGAAACTGAGGAAGTGATAAGTATAGGGATTGTTTTCAAGGTCACACACCTCTTGAACAATAAACTACAGATTTGAAGTGAAAACTGGGCTTCTGTGACTTTCTGCCTGCTAGTAGACAAAGCAAGAATGAGAAGTCAGAGATCCCAGATTCTAATATGGATGTTGCTATCTGCCCTCTGCTTTGCAAACAGTTGGTGGGGTCTGTGGGAGGAGGGGTTGGGGATAAGGGTGACTTGATTTGTTTCTTTGTGCATCTCTGCTTCTCTTCCCAATTCTCTTCTCCTGAAATTTCTTTTTCTTCCTTTCGCTTCATCCTTCCTGTTCATTCTTTTCCTCCTCCTCCTCCTCCTCCTCCTCCTCCTCCTCCTCCTCCTCCTCCTTCTCCTCCTCCTCCTTTCCTCTGGAACTATAGAATGGCACCAGGTTAAATCTTCAGGCCTCTTTTATCTCACCCATTCTGCAAATCTATGCTACAAATAGTTTAATACAAGTGATTGTATGGAGCAGGCATCTCTGAGAATTTAGACCTCTCTCCAGGGTGAAAACCATTTCTATAAAGTGAACTCAAATGCTTTACTGTTCTTTCATGAACAGTAAAGGAACTGAGGAATGTGGGCGTCTGTGTCCTCTCTGGTTTGTTGACGTTGAAACTCAATTACTTTCCATCACAAAGAGTGAAACAAGTAAGCCTTTTGACTGGAAGCATTGCCTCATGATATGCTAAATAAATGGCACAGTTGACTTTGTTGGGTTCTATTACCTTCTCATTGACAGTTCCTGAATATTTTTTCTCTTTTGCATAAGAAACAATTGAGCTTCACAATAAATGAGCCCTATTTGACTCAGTGCTCTAGACTGGTGGCTACATCCTATATTACTCTTTCCTTATCATTTGATACCTATAGAGATGAGACCCCCAAATAAGCATTTTTCCAGACTTCTCTATGAACTATAATTATAGTTCAACATGAAAAATTATCTTTTACTTTGCAATATAATTTCCATTGCTGGAATATGAACAAACGATCAAAATGCAGCTGTTCCTAAATAACACTCAGTTTCTTTCATACAGCCCTGTAGGGCTGTAGTCCTTATTCCATTGAACACAATTTTCAAAATCATATCTAAACAGCCATAATCCCCACTCATTGATTCAAATCCATCTGATGTATTATAAGTAGAAAAGACACGTTTTTCATAAAGTTCCTTTATAGCATGTGTTGCAGTCCTTTACAAATCCAAAATCCTGCAGAGTCAGAGCTATACAAATTCATAGTTAAAGGGAAAGGCATTGAAGGAATTGGTTGTAAGTACTGAGTGGGGTTGGATGCCAGGAAGAGAAATTGTATGTATCTAGCAAATGCAGAGGACCAAAAAGATGATTTCCAGCTTTTTAAAATAACACCTTCGCATTGCTATTGAAGCATTTCCAAACAGCTGAATTATCAATAGTGCTGTATGAGGAAGCAAGCCAAAAATTACACACAGGTGCAAGAAAATGATAGGTCTAAACAGCTTAGAAATGCTTTCAGAGGCAACAGGAGATATTTTTGTGTCTTTCAAACAGTACTATCATATAAAACACTAAATATCAGCTGGGCAGTGGTGGCGCACGCCTTTAATCCCAGCATGTGGGAGGCAGAGGCAGGTGGATTTCTGAGTTCGAGGTCAGTCTGGTCTACAGAGTGAGTTCCAGGACAGCCAGGGCTACACAGAGAAACCTTGTGTCGAAAAAACCAAAAACCAAAAAAAAAAAAAAAAAAAAAAAGCCCTAAATATCTAATGTTTCTGTAATGTAATGAGCAAGTCATTTAGATATCTGTTCAAGAATAATTGACCAAATGTCAAAATAATCATATGTTCACTTTCTGAGTGTAGCAATAATTCATATACTATGAAGCTGTTTCACAATTCAAATTAAATTATATATAGATGCTCTAAAAATATTCACGTAATAATGTCACACAAATGCAGAGTAATAGGATAATTGTGATATTATATTGTACAATATTTTGCATTTCATTTTATGCTAGGTATTAAGTGAGTGGTTAAACTGTCAGAAGTCTTATTAATAGTCACATTCATCATCAAGTATGCAAACAACTTGGGGATCCCTATGTAACTTCCCACCCCAAAGAGAAAGTGATTATTCCTGGCACATGGATGTTATTTGGATCCCTTATCTGCCATCCTCTTTCAGTCACAGAGGAGGTACCTGGATTCAGCACACCCTGGCACCTGATTCCTCTCAGAGATTTCCAAGACTCTTCCTTTTCCCAGGCTACCACTTACACATGTTCTCATATAAGCCTGTGAATGTTAGTCAGACTGTCATCTACAAAACACTGACAGACAGATTCAGATGGAGAAAAGGCATACCCTTGGCACTACTCTGTCAAGGGAAGAGAGAGGAATCCAGAACTCTCTAGGACTCTTCACACTTGCTCAGATATCCTCTAACCTTCAATGTCTTCTAGAATCTGCAATTCCTACCTTAGTCCCCATTTCTTCAATATTGGCTTTGATTCTTAGTCAGTTCAACCAGAATAGAAATTATATGGGACATCAGTAACTTCACTTTAATTGGAATGAATTTTAAATATTTTCATGAGAACATTTTGAGATATAGGAATGTTGAAAACAATGGGAGACATGAGAAATGGGAAAATTCTTGGCATATTTGCCCTGGTTTGGTCAAAGTTTGGAGTGAAATAACACAGGCATTATCAATCCTTGTTTCAGTGTCATGGAAAGCCATGATGACACAAGAAGATATCTCATGAATTCATATATTCAGGACTCATGAAGGGCAAATCAACAAAAATTCAAAGACTGAGAAACAGATTGAGTTGCTCATCAGATCTGTGTTTATACAAATGTAGAGATGTTTCACTTGGAAAAACAATAATCCCCAAGCCTGACCAACTAAGTTCAACCTCTGAAGCCCACAGAGTAAAAACAGAGAATCTATTTTCGCAAGCTGTCTGTCCTATGACCTTCCCATGTACACCATGGCATATGAACACACAATATTATTTGTATAAATAAATAAATGTAAAAATAATACAGGAAATGGAAGGAAGGCTTTAATGCATACAAGGTCACTCTAGATGAAGAAAGAAGACCATACCCATAATAAACAGAGAAAAGAAATTCAGTAGTTATTTTGATTCTGTCAATTCTAGGTAATTTCTTATATTTTAAAAATTTGTTTATGTTCAGAAATGGATCATGGGGATTTGGAAATTACTTCATAAATTGATTGAGTTTGATGGCCAAATAAGGTATTTCAGGCAAGCAACAATAACAATAAATCTCTATAAACATAGAAATACTTCAGACTGGGAAAATATGATACACCACAGACAATACTGAACACAGCTTTGAGCAGAAATGTTGACAAAGCATCAGGAGTCTGCAGAATTTACTTCTTATTTTGTTCAAATAAGCAACTTTCTCTAAAGATTACACAGTGTTCTCTTTGCTCTCACTCTTCTTCAGCTACCTCTTCCTAGCATTATCTAACATCTTAAGTAAGAAGTCTACAAATTATGCTTACCCTTCTTCTCTCCTTCTCTCTTTATCTAGTCCACATAGCTTCTAATGCTGACTCCCAAAATGCATCTCCAATCCATTCTTATTTCCCCATCCATGTACATCCTTTTCATCACCTCTTGCCTGGGTAACTCCTAAGACCTTTGACGTCCTCTAGCATAATCATTGTCCAGTGTCTACTAGACCTTTCTAATAAGTTTGCTTAACTAAATCACTGTGGACATTGCTTACTATTAATGCCCCCAGAGCTACTGTAGATTTAAGATGGTATAATTATAAGTGAAGAATTCCAGTTGCGAAATGTTCCTAGGGAAGTATGCTGAACAAGAGGAGACACGCTTTGGTTTAATTATAAATGATTTATCAGCTACCAAGTTTCAAGTTATTTTTGGCTCTATTTGCAGAAATTTAGATATTATTCCTTTGAATCTCTTGCAGATAGGGTTATAATAAAGATGGGATGCAAAAAAGTATATGGTCTATTTCCAACACTGTATAGAACATAACAAGCTAAATGGTGTCTCTGGGAGGTTTTTTTCCCCCTTGAACCATACAAGAAAACTTGTAATATGTTTGCTGATTAAACGAAAAGTTCCAATCATTGGGTTCCAATGAAGAACCCATGTTGTCTAGTAGATCATCCACACACCACTCCAACAAGGCCACACCTTCTAATAGGACCACTCCCTGGGTCAAGCGTATTCACACCACCACATTTAGCCACCATGTGGTTCACTCAGTTTGGAGGAATAGAATACAGGAATGTAATGTTTATATTAAGAGTAAATTGATTTTTCTGTATTTTTTCACTGATCCATTTAATAAAGCTCACAGGAAATATAAAATTTTATTACTTGTTTTACAAGAGGGCTAGCTATTCCCTTATTGTAAAAGGAATCTCAGTTCTGCAAGATATTGAGTTCTCAGTTTAAGCTCTGTGCACACATGCCCCTCCCAACATCCTTACAGTGCACCACGCTGACTTGCTGACTCTGTAGTCTCTGCCTGCATTTTTCTATTAGCCATGATTCTATAAACATCATGATTGCAGACTTGGGCCTATTCTTGAAGTCTTCCCACATGATATGAAGCAAAGTGAAGCCAAATAGCCAGTCTCTTCCTGCTTTGTGAGTGCTTCTTTATGACACTCTGAGCTGCTATGCTTCATCTGTGATGACAGCAAAATATAGGCAAGTGCTATGGCCAAAACTCTTTTGCTAATCCTGTCTCATTTAGCACTAAGATTACTAAGGTAGTGTATTACTTTTATATTGTTGTTTTAAGTTTATCAATCAGATCATTGTATAACAGATCATTAGATCAGAAGTTCTGCATGGTTTTTTTTCTAGTCCAAAGTTTACATTTTTGCAAGAGTTACCATCTTGTATGAAGAGTCTAGTGTTTTGTTTATATCTGCAGTATAATAACAAAAATTGTGCTGTGAATTTGAGAGGTAGCATGGATATATGTATACACATACACACCTACACTCATATACATGGGAAGGGTTGGAAAGAAGAAAAACAAAGAAGGAAAATAATTGTCATTGGCCTGGTTGAATTTTGGTGGTGGTGGTGGTGGTGGTGGTGGTGGTGGTGGTGGTGGTGGTATTTTGTTGTTGTTTTATATTGTTTGGTTTTGGGTTTGGTTTGGTTTTATCTACTTGACACAGGTTATTGTCATTTACAAAGAGAACTTCAGTGTTTCCAAAATTAGTCCATAAGGAAAAGAAAGTTACCAAAGTATTTTTACAAATCTAGTAGTACCCTGATAGCTAAATTGTATAAACATACACACTTAAAATTTACAGATCTCCCTGACAAGTACAGTATCAAAAAGTCCTGATAAAGGTTTTACAGAAAAAAACCAAAAAACTGAATTAAGAGCACTTCAGACAGATCATTCACCATGATCACGTTAGCTTCATTCCAGAAATGCAAAAATGGTTTAATATATGGAAATCAACTAATTTAATTCATCCAATAAATGGCTCATGAACAATAATCATGTGATCATCTTAATAGAGCAAAAGGCTTTTCTTTTTTTCACAAAATCTAACATTTCTACATGATAAAAGTTCTAAAAAAATGGCAATTAATAGGACATATCTCACTGTAGTAAAGACTATACAACACATTTATAACCAGCATTTTAGTAAATTATGACAAACTCAAGGAGCCATCAATAAGATCAGAAACAAGACAAGGGTGTCTACTTTCTTTACTTCTATTCAACACAGCACTTGAAAAGTCTTAGCTACAGTCATGAGATAGGAAAGGGAATACTAATAGGAAAGGAGAAATAAAAAATATCATTATTTGAGGGTGATTTGATTCTATATGTGAAAGCTTCTAACAGCTTCACCTAGAAACTACCATAACAGACAAAAAACAAAGAATCGGGTATAAAAATGACAATAACAGCTTTCTGTACTTTCTAGTTTTATGTCAATTTGATATAATATAATCTATAATTATTGGAAAGAAGGGAACCTCAACTGAGAAAAGGCTTTCATAAGATTGGGCTATAGGCAACCCTGGAGAGTATTTTCTTATTTAGTCATTGAAGTAGAATGGCCCAGTCCAATGTGGTTGGGCCCATACCTGGGCACGTGGTCCTGGGTTCTTTAAGAAAGAAGGGGAGTTCTCCACCAGCTGAACGAGATGCCCAAAGGAAAGAAGGCCAAGGGGAAGAAGGTGGCCCCGGCCACCACTATTGTCAAGAAACAAGAGGTCAAAAGGTGGTCAATCCTTTGTTGGAGAAAAGGCCCAAGAACTTCGGCATTGGGCAGGACATCCAGCCCAAAAGAGATCTAACACGCTTTGTCAAATGGCCTCGCTATATCAGGTTGCAGTGGCAAAGAGCCAGCCTCTATAAGCGGCTCAAAGTACTTCCTGCCATTAACCAGTTCACCCAGGCCCTGGATAGGCAAACAGCTACTCAGCTGTTTAAGCTTGTCTATAGTACAGGACAGAGACAATGCAGGAGAAGAAGCAAAGACTACTGGCCCATACTGAGAAGAAAGCTGCTGGCAAAGTGGACATTCCAACTAAGAGATCACCTGTCCTCCTAGCAGGAGTCAATACAGTCACCACCTTGGTGGAGAGCAAGAAGGTTCAGCTAGTGGTAATGGCCCATGATGTAGACACCATTGAGCTGGTGGTTTTCATGCCTGCCCTGTGTCAAAAGATGGGGGTACCCTACTGCATCATCAAGGGAAAGGCCAGGCTGGGGCGCCTGGTCCACAGGAAGACATGCACCACTGTTGCCTTCACACGGGTTAACTCGGAAGACAAGGGTGCTCTGGCTAAGCTGATGGAAGCTATTAAGACCAATTATAATGACAGATGTGATAAGATCTGCCACCACTGGGGAGGCAACATCCTGGGTCCTAAGTCTGTGGCTTGCATTGTCAAGCTGGAAAAGGCAAAGGCTAAAGAACTCGTCACTAAACTGGGTTAAATGTACACTAAGTTTTCTGTATATAAATATAATTACAAAATTTAAAAATGAAAACAACAAAACAACAAAAAACGAAAGAAAGAAAGAAGGGGAGCCAGCCAGGAAGGAGCATTCCTCAAAGCCTGCTGCATCAGCTCCTGGCTCCTGGTTCTTCCTGTTAGCTTTCTGTCTAAACTCACCCCACAGTTACCTGTCAACAGCCAGGTATGCTCCTCCCCACAGTTGCCTGGCAAGAGCCAGGTAGGCCTGACCCACTATAAAAGGGGCTGCTTGCCCCCTCTTCTCCCTTTCTCTCTCTCTCTCTCTCTCTCTCTCTCTCTCTCTCTCTCTCTCTCTCTCTCTCCTGGTCTCTCATGCTTTTGCTCTCTTGCCTCTTGCTCTTGGTCTCTTGATTTCCTTGCCTCTCTCTTACTTCTCTTGCTCCTTTGCTCCCCTTCTCTCTCCATTCCCTTCCCCCCTCTCTCCACGTGGTCATGGCCGGCCTCTACTTCCCTACTTTCTCCCTCTCCCTGCCTTTCTCTGCCTATACTACTACTTTCTTAACTCCCCTCCCCATGCCCTGAATAAAATCTATTCTATACTAGACGGTGGTGTGGCTGGTCCCTCAGGGGGGAGGGATGCTTCTGCATGGGCCTGCTGAGACACCCCCTTCCCCCACACCTCACCATACCCCATAGAACATATTCTTATACCTCTTAATCTTTTTATAGACACATCACTTCCCTGTTTGAATTTCCATTCTGACATATTTTAATGATGTGCAGTAATACGGAAGAGAAAGCTAAATAAATCTTTTCCTCCCAAGTTATTTTGGCAAGGTGTTTCATTATCAGGATAGAAGCTTTAACTGAGACACTTTCCTATAAACCAATAATAAATAATGCTGAGAAAGAAATTAGGAGAAACTCCATTCACAATAGCATCATCAACAATAATGAATCTTCTAAAATATCTTAGAATAAATTTACTGAAGAATGTAAAAGACATCTACAATGAGAATTTAAACACTGGAAAAAAACCTTAAAACATGAAAGCCTTTGGTCTGGAGAGATGTCTCTATGGTTAAGAACATTTGCTGCTCTTGCAGAGAGGACTGGGGTTCAGTTCCCTGCACCCACAAGGTAGCTCACAACCATCTGTAATTCTAATTTCAGAGTATTTGGGGTTCTCTTTTGTCTTCTGTTGCTGTTACAAACGTATGGTACATACAAACAAAACTCCTATTCATCTAAATGTATAAATATATTTTAAAATAAATGTATAAAGACCTTAGATATGAAGATTTAATATTATAAAATGACTATACTATGCAAAGTAAACTACAGATTCAAGCAAATCTCTTCAGAATTTCAGTGTCTGTTTTTGTTTTTTTTTTTTGTTTTGCTTTGTTTTTTTGTTTTTTGTTTTGTTTTGGTTTTTTTGGTATAGAATAGAGTTTATTCAGGGCATGGGAAGGGGAGTTAAGAGGGCAGTAGAGGAAGAAAAAGGCAGAAGGAGAGAAGTAGAGGAGAAGAATAGAGGCTGGCCATGAGAATGTGGAGAGAGGAGGGGAAAGGAATGGGGAAGGGGCGAGGGGACAAGACAAGGAGCAAGAAGGGATGAGCATGAGCATCAATCTTCAGAGTAATGAAAAGGTCTTAAATTTTATATAAAAATCCAAGAGATTTCTAGTAATAAAGGTAAAAATTATAATTTAGAAGTTATTAACCTTACCACCATACCTGTTGTCAAGTTATACTATGGAGCCATAATTTAAACGGTCAATTAAACAAACAAAAAGTCATTATGGTATTGACACAGAACATAGAAACAGAAGGTGTTTTTCATCTATTCTGTTAATTAGTGTCTTTTTTGTTTTTTGTTTGTTTGTTTTTGTTTTTGTTTTTGTTTTTTGAGAACTGATACCATTAATATTGAGAGATAGCAATGACCAAAGATTGCTGATTCCTGTTGTTTTGGTGGTGGTGGTGGTGGTGGGTGTGTCCCTTCTTTTGACTTGGCTGGTGTGAGATTATTTGTTTCTTATGTTTTTATGGGAATAGTCAACCTTCTCAGGTTGGAGTTTTTCTTGTAGCATCTTCTATAGAAATGAATTTGTATATAGATATGGTTTAAATTTGGCTTTATAATAGAATATCTTATTTTTCCCATCTATGGTGATTAAATGTTTTTCTGAGTACAGTAGTCTGGGCTGACATCTGTGGTCTCTTTAAGTCCACAGGACATCTGTCCAGGTTCTTTTGCTTTTAGATTCTCCACTGAGAAATCAGGTGTGATTCTAATATGACTGCCTTTATATATTACCTGCTCTTTTTCCCTTGTAATTAAATATTCCATCTTTGTTCTGTATAATGTTTTAATTGATATATGGTGACCATATGCTCTTTTCTGATCTAATCTACTTGATGTTCTTATGTGGTGACCATACGCTCTTTTCTGATCTAATCTACTTGATGTTCTTCATGCTTCTTGTACTTTTATAGGCATCTCCTTCCTTAGGTTAGGATTTTTTTCTCTGATTTTATTGAAAGCATTTTCTGGACATTTGAGCTGGATTTGTTCTCCTTCTGCTATACCTATCATTCATAGATTTGCTCTTTTCATACTGTCGCAGATTTCCTGGATATTTTATGTCAGGAGTAGTGTTTTTGTTTGTTTGTTTTTTATGTTTGTTTTTTCTTTTCCTGTCTTTTGCTATTGTTTCTTTGATTTTTTTCTATTTAACCATTTTTTGACCATATATCCATTTCTTATCTTAAATGCCCAGTTTCTCTTTTCTACCATTGTATTTTGTCAGTGAAGCTTGCCTCTGCAATTTCTCTTCAAATCTCTAAATTTTTTATTTCCCAAAATCCTTCAGTTTGCCTTTATTTTGATTTTCAGGTCTTAAACTGTTTTAATTATTTCTTTCAACTGTTTGTTTTCCTGGCTTTCTTTAAGAGATTTATTCACCTTTTCCAATTGTTTGTTTGTCTTTTCTTCAATTTCATTAAAGATTTATTAATTTACTCTTTAACAATCTCTAATATTTTTATACAGTTGGTTTTAAAGTCTTTTTCTTGTGAGTCATCTATGTTGGAAGATACAGAACCTGCTATGATAGGATAACCAGGATATAGTGAAGACATACTGCCTTGGATGTTGTGTTCTTATGCTGGCATCTGGGCGTCTGGGTTTGAGATGATTATAGGTCCAGGTGCTGATTTCTGGATTTATCTTTTTTGGGTGACGGTTTAGTTCCTTGGTTTCTGTTTACTCTCTGGATTTTCAGAGTGTAGTCGCTGTGTGGTGGCTGTTTTCCTGGCCCATTCAGCTGGTGCATTCGTAAGGAACACCTAATGGTGTTGGAGGCTGCGATACTGGAATGAGAAAGTTGTCCTGGGAGACGTGGCCCTTGGGTTAGCAGTGAGTGCCTGCTGGATTTGGAGTCTTGGAGGAAGCAACAAGTTGTGGAAGAGAGATTAGGATGAAGTATTCTGTTGGATCTATGAGAAATGTGGAGAGAACGGAGAGAAGGCTATAGCTTCTGTTCTGACGTAGTACTAAGGGGGAGACTGGGGGATTGGGTTTGGGGGAACACAGAACAAAAAGACTTTCTCGCAGTCTATCTGTGGCTTTTAATTGGCATCCCTGCGGTTTAGCTTGACTTGGGGGGCTGGAATACAGCACTGGGTGGGAGGAGGGAAGTTGGGAGGGGATCATATTTATAACCATGTTTTCTCTGTGTATACGTGTGTGTGTGTGTGTGTGTGTGTGTGTGTGTGTGTGTGTGTGCAGGCAGACACAGGCTTTACCACATAGGTAGAAATCAGAGGATGACTTTCAGCAGTGGTTCCACCTTCCATCCGTTGACAACAGGCTCCCCTGTTCTTGGTACATTGGCTCTTCACACTCTTGCCTAACAGTCCTTGAAGGTCCTGGACAGTTCTTCTACCTCTGCTTCTTATATTCATATTATCATAGGAGTGCTTAGGTTATAAGAGAACACCACAAACATTTTTGCTTGTTTGTTTGTTTGTCTTTTTTTTTTTTTTTCTTAATGTAGGTTTCAGGGATTGAACAGTCAACAGACTTATGCAGCGAGTACTTTTACCTGCTGAGCCATCTCACCAGCTAACAATTTGTAATATTTTTCTTAGACTTCACTCACTAATAAAGTGTGAGAGATCAAAGAAAGGACATTAAACAGTTTTACATTGCAAAGCAAAAGCATGGCAAATCTGTTGAAATGCTATAATGTTGAGTCATTTACTTACAAAGCAGTGCAGACACTTTAAAAGATAAAATTCAAGAAGCTTCCTTTACTGTATTATCATTTAAGATCTCCTGAGTTATTCATGTTTTAAATGTCAAACACATCAGGAAAATTCCCTTAAAACAAAGGCAAATGCTCCCTTTACCCGGTAAGCACCAATTACATATTTAAAGCATTCCTGAGCAAATGCCAACACTGCTTTTTACTATTTCATTTGAACTTTGTGAGGAAGTCAATGGTTTATTACACTTACTAATAGCACGAATGAATGTAGACAAACTATGCCTATACTCAAGAGAGCTTGTTTTTGTTTGTTTGTTTCGTTGTTGTTGTTATTGTTGTTGTTGTTTCCTGCGACAGTCTCATGTAGCCCAGTTTAGCATCAAACTCAACTGTACTGGAAAGGATATCCCTGAGCTTTTGATTCTCCTGCTCCTATATACCAAGTTCTGGCATTATACACATGCACCTGCACACTCAGTTTATGTGTTTCTAGGGACAGAACGTAGGGATTCATACAAACACTATCTAAACCACCTCCATCACACTTACAGCTTTCCGGTCTTGTTTTTTGTTTGTTTATTTGTTTCATTTTTTTATTGGTTATTTTATTTATTGATATTTCAAATTTTATACCCCTTCCTAGTTTCCCCTCCTCAAATGCCTATCCCCTCCCCCCATGCCTCTATGAGGGTGTTCCCACTCCCACCCACCCACTCTTGCCTCAGGGCCCTAGCATTCCCCTACTCTGGGTCTGGTCTTGTTTTAGAGAACCAAAAGACAAAAAAAATATGATTATTGTTTTTTGAAAAATAATTTCTCACTTTTATGAAATGAATACAAACCTAGAACACACACAAAAAAATATTATTATCAAATATCCCTACCTTTCTTTTTTAAAGTGCCATTTGTGGTTCCTGACACAATAAACGTTGTGGGACCCTGGCTACCCAGATACCTATCACAGCATCTATGTTGTCCTTGAAACTGCCTTCTACTTTGTAAGACAAGATGCTTGCCACTGTCCCTGGGGAAGTCACCTTAAGCTTGCACCATCTTAGCTGATAGCTTTGTTCATCACGGCTCTATCGCTATGTTCTGTAACCTTTTTCTCATTCACAGAACACTGGCTTCTTCCCTCAGCTCACCTGCCTAAGACCCAGTGAAGATAAAGATCTAAGCAAGGCATGATGTCTGGATAAAGCAGGCAAATATTTATTAGGGAAGGCTATGCAATAAGCACAAGGATAAGTTGGAAACATTTATGCAAGCATTTTCTTCAGCATAAAATGTTTATTTAGATTAGAAACAAATGGGTGTCTAATTTACAAAACAGCAGACACTTAGAACCCACAAGTGGTTAAGAGATGCATTATCAACTTTTCTATTACTTCCATTCTATAGGCTACAGTAGTGAAACAGGGCTAGTAGTCAGAACAAAAACATTCACATTGTTATTCTAACAACTTTCTTAAAAATCCTATGGTGAAAAAGAAAATAGAATTTGGAAATGTAGAACTAGCAGTCCATGGTACTCAGGAAAATACCATTGATAAGGTCTCCCTCTCTTGTTAGCAGTTGAAATTTGTTATCAGTTAAATGACAAATGTCAGTTTCTTCTATAGTAACTTCAATGCTAGGGAGATGTCCCAGCCTGCTACAACATTGGAAGTGGAAAATGATCGTAATGAAATCCATAAATTGATAAGGTTATTAACAACCTGCCAAATATTATTTGTTATCTGTATGTTCTTCATTTCTCCTTCAGAGTGAGAGAAAGAGAGAGAGAGAGAGGGGATTAGGAGCATTGGATAGCATGTCAAGGTACTCCTGGTCTCGTTAGAAACCTTTCCTCTCACTCTCACAATGCCTGGATGTATCAATTTTAAATATTATAATTGTTGCTGGTATTATTACTATTGTAACAGGTTTAATTGTTAGGAATAGACTTGGGTGCAAGCACACTGGCAAAGAATCTAAGCTTCTACCTCCTTCTATAACTGTGGTCAAAATGGTGCTAATTTAATAAACAAGCAGCAGCTATTTAAATGGCTGCTCCAGACAAACAGCATCACCATATGCACACTGCAAATGTTAAGCAAACCAGAGCTGGAGAAAAGGCTCAAGGTTAGGAGCACTGGCTGCTTTTGGAGTTCAATTACAAATACCTGAATGCCCTCTTCTGGCCTAAGCATGGGCACTAAGCATGCAAGTGGTACACATATGTATGTGAGGCAGAACACCCATACAAATAAACTAAAAATACTTTTTAAGAAAGAAAATCTGTGATGTCACTGACTTTAAAAAATAGCATAATTTGGTGAAATTTCAAAATGTTTGTAATTAACATAAATAGTAATATAGTTGTTTATATTATCAGTGGAGTTTTGTTTTGTTTTGTTTTGTTATATGAGCTTTCCTAAAAATCAAATGAGCTAATTGGCTTTCAGTAGTAGCATCTTAATTAAAATTTTAAGTTAGTACTATGAATTCAGAACTAATATGCCAAAATTATATATATGCAAAAAATCATATTTTTTTCTCATTCCAGTAACCATTCTCCCCATGTCCTGATTTTTAAGAGAATGTTATAAAGACCAAAGTATTTGAATTCACTAAGGAGTATTGACTGCTATACTTTAGTCTCTTCCCAATATTCCACCTGTGTATTAAGAAATAGTGTGCTTGTTCCCAAATCTATTTATATCCGTTAAACTTGTTATAACCATGCAAATTAATAACATACTACATAATTTAGGAATTATGAGAGTAAAAGGAGAGGTGTCTAATGGGACTGAGAATATGATGAGAGAGAGCACAGGTATGAGTTACTTGAAAAAACGTCTATAAAACAAGGTAAGGACACTCTCAGAGTTTAGAGGATATATTTGTTAAAACCAAAGAGCTTTATTTTCCAAATTCAGTTTTCTTGAAAAAATAGATAATTATTCCACTCTAAAATCTTCTTAGCATGTATTCATTGTATATGGCGATGATTTTACTGTGACCACTGCTGGACTCATTGTCCTGACTTCCCATCCCTACTCCTGCTAGTCCACTTCCCTTACTCAGACTCTCTCTTCTCCTTTCTTGTCCTATGTATAAATGATGTGTGTATGTATGTATGTGTGTGAGTTTGTGTGAGTGTGTGTGTGTGTGTGTGTGAGTGTGTGTGTGCAAATGATTACATGTCTACATAAGAGAAAAAAACGAGGACCTTGGTCTAAATCTAGCTAATTTCTCTTAACGTGATGATTTATACTTCTATCCATTTTCCTGAAAATGGCATAATTTCTTTTAGAACTGAATAAAATTCCATTGTTTATACATTTAGTATTTATCATTCATCCCTTGGTAGACACCTAAGCTAACCCTATAACATGATTGTTGTACACAGTAGTTCACCTCTGTGTGCAGTCACCTTTGTTGTATGCTGGCTTAGATTCCTTTGCAGATATTCCCAAAAGTGGCGTAGTGGATCCCATGATAGTACTAGTTTTAGCTTTGGGGGAAATCCATACTGATTCCCATAGTAATTGAGCTAATTTTTAAAATTTTAAATCGGATGGGAATTTCTATTTATCCTGGTTTGGTTATTGCACACCACACACATATTTCTATAATACAGACAACATAAAAATATCCAAATAGTATATCTAAATAAAAATAAAAATGTAAAATCACAGAACAGAGTTTAGCAACAGCAAAATGTCTACTAAAAGATGACAAACTACAGAGTCATCAGGCTCATACACTGCGCATGGAGAGCGTTATGATCAGCGACAGAATGGAGGTATGGGATACACGGACAACATCTAAGGTATGAGAACAGAAGAGCATCCCTCCTGAAGACCCTAGGGGAATGCCAAGGAGGAGCAGAATGGAGAGTGGAGCAGCAGCGCAAAGGGAATAAAGAAGGCGAAGAAAGCATTACAAATGCTGGACATGCACTGGTTAAAGAGCAAGAGTTCCCTGCTCAAGACAAGACTGTGGAAATCACAGACAGACATGTCTTCTTTCACAGCTGGGTCATCAAGCTGCTTACCAAAGAGAATTAGAGAATTGGATGTTAGATGGGAAGAATCCCATTTCTAAAATTCCTTCACTCATCTCTTTTATTCTTGACTATTTCTAGGGCACTAGGCTTTTTACAATGACATTGTGTAGGAAGATGTAGCAGAGAAAAGAAAATACTTGTGCACTTCTGGCATTGCCATTTTTGAGCCTCATGTAGTCAAGCTCAGCATGACTGTGATGCCCAGGTGAGCCTGCAGAGGTGGTAAAGAGCTTGTGTGAACTGAGACTGTAATTCTGTGTTACAGCTTATGTTTTATATGTGGATGTTACACTGGAATGCCTCCTCCAAGATGTTATTTGGAATGAAAACAAAATTAGGGGGCAAAATCCTCATGAAAGGTGATCTTTCTGCCTGAAAAAGTATGCTAAATATCTTGAAGTCACATAGGCTAGGCTAAATACAGTTTATCTTTATCTTGAATACTGAATATAATATCATTGATGAGGCACTTTCTGCTTTGGAACAGACTTTAAAGCCCTTTAAGAGAATATTAATCCATGTCAAATATTCTGCCTGAATGTATAGTTCTTCATTCTGCAGAATAATGTAGAGTAATATCAGGATATCTAAAAATGAAATGCCAGTTATATTCAGTTAATTTTTTAAATTTGGACCCCAGAATTATATATAAGAATGGAGGGATTATTCTTGCACCTTCAGGTCATTAAGTAGTTTTCATGAACTATCTGCTACTGTGATTTTTTTTTATCCAATGTGTGTGTGTGTGTGTGTGTGTGTGTGTGTGTGTGTGTGTGTATGTGTTAAGATTTTATTTTTATTTTTAATTATGTGTTTTTGTAGGGTTGGGGAGTGCCTCTGCGTGTGATGCCTACACAGGGCAGAAGAGGGCATTGGATCCCATGGAGCTAGAATTACAGGCACTTGTTAGAACTATACGTTAGCACTATAACATAAAAATAGTACATGATCTTAACTACTGAGTCATCTCTCCAGCCTCTCCCAATTTGTTTTAGAAAAAATAGTCATAATTCTTTACGACAGCTGATATAATTCTTGTTGCCTACTGGTCAATATATTATTTTTCCTAGTGATATTCATTGTCTTCAATTCTCTAATGAAGCAAACATACAAAAGAAATGTTTTCTCTGGCATCCCAACTACAGTGATCATCCATATTTTATCTTTCTGTCATTTTTGTGACTTTTCCTGAAACTCATTTGCTTTCTTGTGCAGAATCATATAAATGTGAAGCAGTTAAAAGGACTAATACCATGTGACCCTGGAAACTTGATTGCCTAAGACATGGACACCAGACTTGAAACAGAACAATCAGAATCTTCCAAGGAATGTCAGACGTGCTTGAATGCTAAAACTACCTTGTTTCCTCCCTCAAGGGACCAAAGAAGTGCTGGAAGGTGAACCATAGAATGAGAAGGAGAATTGATCAGGTCTGAATATGTTTCTGGTCATGCTGCCAAAGTGATAAAAGCAGAAGGGAGGATAAAGATTAAACCTGTATGATTCTTTGCCATTCTTCCTAATAACCATTTGCATTCCTATCACAGGATGCCCACCAGTGTCATAGTGTGCAGTAGACAGCAGGAGCTGCTTAGTCTGGAATTTTTTTCTCTCTACGAAAGCAACAAATATTATGTATTCAAGAATTGTTCCAACTGTAATTCCTTTAGGGAGTGCTTGTAATTTATAATGCAGAAAGCATTTGCATTTTTATATAAGCAAACATTTTTTCAAAGTACTTGTCTTGAATTCAATTCTTTGAATAGTAATAAGAGTGACAGTCAATGTGTATTTTGGGGGTTATGAAATCCTAAGTGCTATGTTTCCATAAGCTATCGGCAGAGTGTTGTCAATCTACATGCCATACAGGTATACTGTTGTCAAGTTACATGCCATGGCAGGAGGAAACTGAAGCTCAGAAAAGTTGGTTGGGGATGGACAAATATTTGTCACACTGATACACCATCAAAGAAACACACACACACACACACACACACACACACAGGTCCCTGCCCTGGAGAAAGCTTGTCAAGAGGCCATTTCAGCTGTCAGCTACTTTAAGGACAGCCATGGGTGGAGAGCTATCTCCTACATAACTCGATTTTGTTGCTTGTGTCCAGTGGTGAATGACAACATAAAATTCTAGGTTAGGATAAATTCTGCTAGCTCCTCCAGGAATGGATGGTAAGACTTACAAGTGTACCTTCCAGCTCAATGTCCCTCCTACACACTCTGCTTCCTATAGCTCCCTTATATCATTGTTTAGTACAGGGGTGTTCCCTAATGAACAACTAAGCCCTAACCTCTGTCTTGGCATCTGCACTCTAGGCAATCCATCCTGTGGCATTAAGTTAACTTCTCTAAGTTCTACCAGCTGTCTCAGGCAGAACAGAAAAATACAACATCTTTTTGATCCCAACATGGTGTGCTTCTCCTCGGTTCTAGCCATGGTATGATATGAGTACTACTTCCTGCAGGACCTTCCAACAGTCATAGACATTTATTTCAGTGGGATACTTCATTGGTCAATAGACAAGTCTTGAAATAATACTCCAGAGGGAAACCAACTGTCTTGTCCTTACTAGAAATACCTCTGTAAACTCGTAATTCATGAATTAGAAAGTGAAAGGCTCATTCGGCAGGGATTATCACTAAATGCAGAGACAGACAATTTAATTGTTATACACAGGGGTGTCTTTTTGGCTCAGTTTTCATGTAACATGGACCAATGGGAAACATAATCTATGGTAATCTCAACCCCAAAGAAAACTCAATACTTAAATTATTGATTTACTACTGGTGAAAAGAATCAAACTTTAAAATTAATTTGGGACTAGGTAGAAAATTAGATTAAATTTTCAACATTTCCCATTCACAATCTCAATCCTTTTCCTACTGAGAGTTTGGTGCTTTGAATGAAAATGGCCCAGCTAGGTGCATTGTGAGTGGCACTGTTAGGGGGTGTGGTCTTGTTGCAGGAAGGGTATCACTCACTGAGGGTGAGCATTTGAGGTTTCCAATGCTGAAGCTAGGTCCAGTGTCTTACTCTTTGCCTGCAGCCTGCAGATACAGATGTACTCTGGGCTCCTTCTCCAACACCATGTATACCTGCTCACTGCCAAGTTCCCTATAGTGATGATAATGAAACTGAACTTCTGAACCAGTAAACCAGCCCTAATTAAATGATGTCCTTCTTAAGAGCTGCTTTGGTCATGATATCTCTTTATAGCAATAAGTCCTAAGATAGTTAGAGAGCTGATATCTTATTTTTAAGACCAACTAAATGCACAAAACACCATTCCCTTTGCCCAAATACTACAATAAAACTCTCCCAAGAATCTGACCAATTAGGAAATAAAATAATTTCAAAGATTCATTTGGGATTTTAACCATAGAGAGACCAACATTCAAGAATTAATGGTTAGGTAGTATTTAATGAGTCAAGTTTCCTATCCCTATTCCATGTACCAGAAGGCAACTGAGAGCTGGCAAAAGGACAAAGGTGCACAAAGGCTACTCTGAGGAATGGAGCCCGTTGCCTGTGGGGAAGGCCAGCTGGGCAGCTTTTATCTCACTTAGGAACATTCCTGACTTCTTTAATTTGAATTGGACCATACTGTTACTGAGAAGCACTGCCGGTCCCTGGGTGGAGCCCTGTGCAATTTAATTTAATCTTAAATTCTGGATGACCCTGAAGCATGAAAAGACACATGTACTTCAAAGGAACTGTAGTGAATTACAGAAGCCTGACCTGAACCCTGTACTATCCAAGCCCCAGGAACTTCCTGCTGAACCAGTGACTGCCCTACCTGCGCCCCATGGAGCTGTAATGAGCTTCCTCCTTCTCCCTGCCCCAGTACTGATCCCTGGGCAGCATCTATGCAAAAGAGCAGAAGAATCCATGGCTGGTTACCCTTTGCTTGCCAATGGATATGGTTTGCCCAACTTTCCTAATCAATTGCTATTGCAAAGTACTCAGGCAAAAAAACCTTAGGAATAAAAGGCTTCATTTGACTCACAATTCCAGCTTACACTGCATCATTATGGGGAAATCAAGATATCAGGAATTTTAAGTAGATAGTCAAAGAACATTTACAAAGCAGGGAAAGAATAAAAGCATGCTTGACAGTGTTTATCTCCTTTCTCCAAGCCTTGACAGGATGGTTGGTCTCCCTACAGAAAATGAAAGTTCATTTCTAAATTCTAAGAGCATTACTTCCTACGTTTGAATAAGAATGGTTCATGTATTTGCATACCTGGTCCCTAGCTGATTAACTGCTAGGACAATTACAAAGGCATCCTTGTTGGAGTAGGTGTGTCTTTGTTGGCGGAAGTATGTCACTGGGGATGTGCTTTAAGGTTTCATAGTACATGGCCAACCATTTCTCTCTCTCTCTCTCTCTCTCTCTCTCTGTCTGTCTGCTTGCCTCACTGTCTCACTGCCTGACTACCAATTCAGATGGAAAGCTCTCAGTTATTGACCCAGTGGCATGAACGAATGCTGCCACACTCCTTGCCATGACGATAATGGACTAAACCTTTGAAGCTATAAGCCAGCCCCCAATTAAATGCTCCTCTTTATAAGACTTGCCTTGGTCCCCGTGTCTCTTCATAGCAATGGAGCAGGAACTAAGACAGCTCCTCATGTCCAAGACAACTACATGCCATAGAAGCTTAGGTCAGGATTATGGGGTGGGTTTAGGAAGGGAGATCCTCAGTGAATTGCCTAGCCAAGGCCCAAGTATCTGTTCCAGGAAATCAGCAGCTCCCTTTCCACGCAGATGACATCAGGAGCTCTGAGGGTTGAACCCTGGTAAGAAGTAAAGATAGGGAAAGAAGAGAAATGCCAGAAAACAGAGGTCACATCTAAGATAGCCATTTCTTCACAAATAGGTTAGAAGCAGAGGCCCTGCAGCCTGGAAAGTAACACCATTCCTTAAGGCCATTCATCATCTTTGCAAGCAAATCAAATGTTCCTCTTGTGTTGGATTTGATTTGGTCGCTGTGCTACTATATTTTATGGCCATTTCTCATGTTTCACATTTTTAATTTGCAGTTAGAATTTGAAAATTAGGTTTCAACTTCTAGCTTTCCTAAATCTACCAATACTAAGCCAAATTATAGAATGCCATCACTCAGCTATGACTGATACTATGCCAAAAGGAGGGTCACTCAATACTATCTTACCCCTGGTGTATGAAGAACCCCAAAATGAGGCAAGGGAGAATGACGTCTCCTGTCAACTGAGGGCAAAGCTAAGTGGATTATGTGAGCCCTTTACTCTTGCTGTTGGACTGTTTACTTCTGTGATTTAAAGAAAATGATTAAAGGAGAATGACAATTGGTTTGCCCCTAAAACCAGAGGTTAAAAATTCATACAGAAAGAAGAAAAGTATTCTAAGCCCCAAGTAATGCACAATTTTAATCAGCACTTGGGAAGCAGAAGAGGCAGAGAGAGAGCTAAGAGACACTCAGGTTTTGTAGAGTGCAGGTCTTGAAAGGAAGGAAATGAGGAAGGGAGGAAGAGAGGGAGGGGGCAAACAAGCAAGCAACTTAAAACACAAACTAGTATATGTTTTTAAGTTATAAAACTGGCAAAAAGTCAATAAAAACTTAGAAGGTATGATAGCTTTTCCCAGTTGTCAACTTGACTACATCTGGAATGAACTACAGTCCAGAAATAGAGAGCACACCTGTGATCCAGATCTTGAGTAAGGAAGATACAAGTTATTTATCCAGATCTTGAGGTCAGTGGCACTTGCTTTTGATTCCTCTTGACATATACCTCTAATCCAGATCTTGAGGAAAACCTTTAATCTGGGCCACACCTTCTGCTAGAGGCCTATATAATGACAATGGAAGAAGAAAGGGATTGCTTATTCTTTGCCTGCTTATACTCACTTTGCCAGCAGGTCCACTGGAGCCTACTTCTTTGGGATTATAGCTTATACTGAGGACCAGCTGAAACACCTAGCCTCATAGGACTGAGCAACTACTAGATTCTTAAACTTTCCATTCACAGCTGGCCATTGTTGGGTTACCTGGACTGCAGTCTGTAAGTCATTCCAATAAATTCAATAAATTTCATATATATATATATATATATATATATATATATATATATATATGAGAGAGAAAGAGAGAGAGATTCATTCCATAATTTCTGTGATTCTAGAAGACCCTGACTAATAAAGGAAGGGAAGCAAAACTCTGAAGTAACAATCTGAAGACTTTGAGACCAAACATTTTACAGTGCCATGGCTCAAGTCCAAGCATTCTTATTTATGAATATAGGGGATAAAACTACCTCCTAAAATTATTCTCCCATATGTAGATATTCAGTTTGAGACAAGATATTTGATCTTATGTTACTGTCCAGAGCTAGAGATCCCATCACCGAATCACTCCTAGGTACATGTGGACTATCTGGTAAGATATTGTAACCAAGCTGTATTTCAGACCTCTGTAGACTGCAGGATTGAAAACCCACATCTAGAGTTAATTTATGAATTCCTGTGATATATCTCCATTTTTAGGTTTTAAGACAATGTCTTCATAGAAGGTAAATCCTATGTTTGTTCTGAAGGGAACTTTTTCCCAGCTGACTTGGGGAACACAGGAAACATGCTGAATTTTACTCCCATAATGTCTACCAAAGTGGGATTGCTGTCAGTCCAGAGGAAAGAAGGTGTATTTCCAGAATAACTTGCTTGAACAAAGTTGTCTGTATAATGAAAGTGAGCAGCTATGTTCCAACTTCAATGTTTAATTAAGCTGTGGGAGAGAATAAAGCCTTCTTACAGCTTCTTCTCAACTGTTTGACTCTCAAAATCCACAAGCTCAACAAACAGATTTACAAAGGGTCCATTGGCATTGAGGACTGAAAACAGGTCAACCTATCTAAATGAGGATGTTGCTTGTACAGTGCACCCTCAGAAAGCAATGTGGCCACACTAGCCTCAAAAACCAGTGACTTGGATCACCCTGGAGAGGCACACAGCAAAACTTTACCCCCTCTTTTTGGGTGATGTTGTACCTTTAGCCCTTCTTCTGGCCTCAGGCATCATTCCACAGAGAAACGGGGAAAAATACTATAGTGTTGATGGTCACACTGAATATGGATTTCTTGAAATAACAGAAGAAAGAAAGAGCTGAACTAGAGCAAACTGAATGAAAAAAAAAAGCGCAGCAAAGATTCCAATGGGCCTGATGAGGAAATGAAGTTAATCCATTGGTTATTAGCCAGGAGACTACAGCACCACTAATGCTATAAACTATAACACCCCAGGTATGTGTTGTACAAAAGCAGTAAGATGTATCAGCTTTGTCTCCACTCTATTTTGAAACATTTTTCAACTTTCACAGCTTAGAAAAAAGTCACATTCCATCTCTCCTGATGCTGACACCTTCATAAGCATGACACAATTATCAAAAACTGAAAACTAATATTGGTGTACTTATGTTTACTAGACTTCAAGCCAGGCTTTATTCAAATGCTGCCAGTTTTTCATTCAATGCCCACTCCTTATCTACAATCCAAGCCAGGGTCCTATGAGATATCAGCTCTGCCCTATTAGTCTACTGTGGGGTTTGCAGCTTTCTCTGGCCCTCCTTCCTACTCTTTTTATACTTGACGGCTTTTGATAAGCATTGCTGCTGTCTGGTTGGATACTCCTCAGGGGACTGCCCTTTGCTTTCTCCAAGTCTAACTTGCATTTTACATGAGTTTTCAAATATGTAATACCACACCTTCTGTGTATCCTGAATTGGCTGAACTGAGATCTGATGTGAAGTGGCTTACTATTGGTTCTCTTGACCACAATCACTTGTCTCATCTACAGAGGTCCTTTACTGCCATTTCCCTTTTTTCTCTTTATAATACTAAGTATGCCGTGAGACCACACAGATATTCCCCTAAAACACTAATTTGTATTTATTCATGGATCATACACACTACAGTGTTTTGCATAGTGTTGTTGGGGTCTAGGAATAGCTGCATACCTACCACTCAGACCCTGATCTCTGATGTGATGAAAGATATTGAACAGTTCTTTCAGGCTGATTAATCAGGGTCACAGAAAGGACTCTGGGAACAGACTGTGGTGCTGGTTTGCTCTTAGGGCAGGCTTTTTGTAGAAAAGTCAAGTGCAGAAGACAAGGGAGGAGCAGTATTACATTTTGGCTAACTAGACAAAATATTATCAGCTGACCTTTAAGCTGATTGGTCCTAAGAGAGGTAATTGAGGTGGTGGTTAGGGGTCTTCCAGAGTACTAAGATAACAGAGCATGAGTACTACAACCATAGTTTTATGACCTGTTAGGAGAATTTTTCAGTGTCAGCTACAAATAGAGTCTGAACTTAATTTCACCTTATGTGCAAAATGAAGACTAAATACAAAATACAGTCATGTTAACAGAAGTAGACCTTAACAGTATTTGCCTAAGTTCTTACTTAAGTCTTGTTATTTTGTTTAGCAAAAACTTGTTTCTGTAAACAAGATAATTCTCCTTTTTCCCAAGTCACTTACAGCACCATGACCTCACTGACCCTGTTGTAGGTCACAAGTGACAGTCCACCTACCATTATTTTATCACTCATGTTGCTCCCATGTGGTTCATCAGGAACATCTCACTGGCTCCCGAGTCCTTCCAATAAGCTTTCCTGCTCTTTCATCTTTGGAACACATTCTTACTTTCACCACACCAATGGACTATGGTTCCTTTTAATGACAGTGACTGAATGGGCAGATAGAACAAAAGACTGCACTCTTCAGAGGAAGTAAGAAAAGACAGGGTTCCCACAATGTTTCTTTCACAATATACAGTCTATATTAAAAATTACTAGATTTGTGAATGAGCAGAACAATGCCACCTGTAATCAAGGCAGTGAAAAGAATACTAGAACGAGCCCAGCAGACAAGCCAGATACTGAAATTACTTGAAAAAGAAATTTATTTTAGTGGAGGTGGTGAATGACATAAGGCCATGGTGTGTGACATACTAGCCTCAAGCTCATGCTTGCCTAGCCTTAGCCTCCTGAGGGTTGAGTTTAGAGGCATGTGCCACCATGCCTCATGAAAAGAGTCAGTTTTAAACAACTGGATAAACATAGAACAGCCCATAGAAAAAGAGAAAGTTTCAGGAGACCTTAGAAAACTTGAAACAAAACAGGAATTCTAGAAAACTAAAAAATATCTCTAAATTTTTAAAGAGCCGTGAGCCCAAGTTTGACCACAGCTGGATAGGTCCTGACAACTCTTTCTGCCATATTTGAGTCAGGCCACAGTGCTCCTCTGATTTGCCTCTGATGCTTTTACTTTTCTTAACCCTGGGAGCTTATCATCATTCCAGATAGAAATTTACTTTTTGCCTAAGTGATATTGGCATATTTTGAAATATGTAAATGATATGTACTTTTTTGAGATACATATTATAAAGCTTTTTTAAAAAATGCAATGTCATGTGTTTAGATTTCATTTGTATTGGTATTTATACTTTATTACCTCTGACATAGTAATTAATTTCTTGAATGAATCACTACTTAGATTTTTGTTCTTTTGATGTACACCTAACCTATAAAAGTTAAGATGAAAAATGACGCTACCATGAGATGAGGCAAGGTGATCTCACACTTGGGAGGTCGAGGCAAGAGGGTCTGTAGTTCAAGATCAACTTTGGCTATAAGGAGCTTGAGGATACTTGTAGTCTCAACTCTAGGACTCCATTGCACAGTATCAAAAACAAAACAAGGATAATGCTGCTGTAAACACTCCATGTCAGTCTGCTTGAGAACAGGAAAGAGACTCTAAGATACTCCATGTAATATATTTCCATACAAATGGCTTCTTGTTTTATAGTTTGAATGTTTATATCAAATTTTCTGTAGTCAAGCTTTGTTCCAACTTCATTGTATGACTGTGCCTTTCCAGTATTTGCCAAAATGTGGCATTATTCACCTATGAATATATTACCAGTACGGTGCCTTACTGAACATATTTTAATGTGATTTGACTTGATTCTTACATGTATAATATGTTCCTTTTCCATTTTTCTATCATTTGTTCAGCTTCTTTGTGCATTTTCTGCTGGGTGATTTTTCAATGTAAAATCTCTATGTAAAATTCTTCAAAAGTCTTTGGTCTTATAAGCAACCATTTTAAGTTAGTTCTAAGCAACAATTTTATATTATAATCTTTCAAGTATTTTCTATTTTTTTATAATTTTTCAAATAATTCTTTATTTTAAATAAATTCTGATAAGTTGGGAGATAATGGTGCTTCCTACCCATCACCACACTCAAGGCTATGGATAACATACCCATTACATTTCACAGTTTCCTTAAAGTGATTTTTTGATTAGGCTAAACACTCTTGGCTCTTCCTTTGTAAATTTTAGTATCAACTTTACAACTTACACCAAAGAAACTTCATATATGTTTTCAAAATAGATGTGCATTGAACTGAAAGACTAATCTTGGGAAGCTTGACATTTGTGTGTGTGTGTGTGTGTGTATTAGTCATATTTTAGTCATAGGCATGTTAAAAACCCATCATTTACTCAGATTTTTCTTCTACAATTTTCTTTGATGACTTTATTTTTTTCATAGAGTGCTTGCAAACTTACCATATGGTTTTTGCGGCTACTAAGAATATGAGCATTTTTTCTTTATTATATTTTCTAATTTGTTGTTACTTATCTAGAGCTATTGCTTTTTATGTGGTATGTTACAAACAGCTCAGCTCTCAGGGCCTGTTTTGACAGTGCTTTGAAATGTTTATGTCAGTAAACAGGAGGCATGATGCATTCTGACTCAGTCTCAATGGATGCATGAAGCAAATGTTACTTCATTCTCTTGAAAATTTGTATTCACAGTTTGAAAGTCTCTGTCTGCTGCCATTATAAAAAGGTTTAAATGGAAAGTATTTGTGAACTACATAAGCTTCAGCTCGTTCCAAGCTATCGGCTTGACTGCCAAGCACTTTTCTTTTGTCTCACTTCAGATTCAGGAAGTATGCATCTATCAGTTGACAGTTTCATGCCCATCAGTGCTTGCTTTCACAGTAAATCCAGATTTAGAAATTGTGCTAGTGGTATTGCACATCAAACCAAGGTAAGTTAAGCTGCAAGGCCTTATTTAATTTTCATGAAAGGCTCCTTGAGGACAGAAGATCCTGTGGCAAAAATCAACTCAAGGTTTTATTTCTATTGTTTCATTATGAAGGGAATTAAGGGTCAAATCACACCCATTATCTCCCTGTTCTTATATTTCTCTGAGATGCATTGCCCTATTTCTAGACCAAAGGTCATTTTTTAAAATATGTTTAAATAACCTGCAAGCATACAATGATTTGAATTCTGTGGGCCTAATTTCAATGCCAATGGTTTTTATTCTATTTACGTCCTCCCTCTTTAAAATATGACTTTATCTCCATAAACTGTAAAATGTAGAATAATAGAAAACATATATTGAAAATATAATTGGATGAAAACCACTTTAAAGTGATAATTTAAATAATCTGGAGAAACATTTCTTGTTGTGCTCACCTTTCCACCACACATCAGAGATAACTCCATCAGACTGAAATTTCATTATGTGCATTAGCTTTGTCTAAAAGGCCTCAGTCTTGTGTGATAACCACACTAATTCCTAGAATGTCACAGACTGATGTCTTAAAGTCTGAGTCAATGGGCTGGGAGAAAATCCCAATCTGGAGTGTGGTCATTGTCTTCTGCACAAACAGCTGTTAATTTTGTGCATCTAGAACGGCGTTTGTTACATGGCCATGATTCTTCCCAGAGGTCAAGGGACAAATAAGTCCCTGTTGAGTCACAATGGAAGCATTGAGTAAAACACTATGTGAACCTATAATAACAAAATAAAGACTGCTGTCATCTTTAGTGTTCTCCATGTGATGAGCACTCTTTTATATTTTAACTCATTCATTTCATTTAATCATCATAAACCTTCATAATGATAGTCAGCATACCTCATAGTCACATGAGTCAGATGTGTATCTGATGCAATTTTAGCTGCTCTATTTACCTTCCACACAGCTCTCAGAGGAGGCACCTTAAGAGTACTCTTTTCAAAACAATGGAAGCAAAAGCAACTAGAGAACAACTAACTGCAGTAAATGGCCAGTAACTGAAGGTGTTTTTTATCCCAAGCTTGTACCAGAGCCACACCCTCCTGCATGATGCCACCCACTTCTCTAATTCCACCTGCTGACCAAGAAGAAGACAGAAGCCCAGAGAGAGTGGCCTGCATCAGACCCTACTGTGTAAGTTCTGCAATCCAAGCCTTATGATGATGCATTCAAAGCCTGTCTGTGTTTCTAGTTGCTCTTGGGGAAACATCTATTAGCCGTGCAATGTTCTAACTGGAGGTGGCCCTGAAGGGCCTTCTAGAGTCTACAGCTTGTCACACAAACAGAAAATCTGTTCTTCAATAATGTACCACATATGGTGAAAAGCTCCCATGATCTATGAGAGTAAGAAGACTGGGATGGAATGTATGATGGTACTTCTCCTTCTGTTCAGAACAGATGGAGAGGGGAAGGTGATGGCCAGCACACAATGGATGGAAGGATGCTGGTTGGTACCTGAGGGTCGGGAAACACACTGACAGGGAAGCTGGCTAGTGTTCTTTCCTGTTTCCTATAATTTAGCTCAATATGTGCAAATGTGACAGACATATTGATTTGTTGAAGGATAATTCAGCTGCCATTGCAAAAGGGAAAGAAATATCATTGTGGACATTTGTGAGTTCCACACATTATGCCAACCAACCCTGAATGTATTGCCTTATTACAGTCCAAGGATATAATCAAAAGCCAATTATACGGTACCCACCATGCTACTTCTGGCCTTTAATATTTATTCATCATTTCTTCCAACTAAATCAAAGTAGCCATTTTAGACAGCTATGTGGTAATTTGGGATTTTTTTCCCTATAAGTAGGCTTATTACATTGCAGCTGCCAGTTTATGTTTGTAGGAAGGGTTCTATATCATTGTCATTTTATAGCTAAACATGCAATAAGCATGAAAATGGCTGTAAATATCAAATCTTTGAATCTATCATGGCTTTTAAAGATAGCACAGCATTTTAATTTACAAAAAACAGATGGGTCAATGAAGATTCTCATATTCTACATGAAGTCAAAAACTAATGACTGAGTTAGGTTAGAGTTTTCTAGAATAAGTTGGACAAAAGAGAAGTTCAACTCTTAAGAGAACAGCTTTAAAGAACACCTTTTGGAGGGCAACAGTGGCACTTAATGTGTTGAAGATGAGCAATAACCATGTAATTAAGGCTGGATCAATAGAAGGCAATTCACACATAGTTTAGCAAACCTAGTCAACTACTAGTGTATTCATGGCTAATGAGACCATAAACCCCAGAGGAGAATCTACTAGCCACTTTCCCAAACTAGTATAATTTCTAACAGCGTTCTAAATACTAATTCTTATATGCATATGTGTCTTAGTCAAAATACAAGCTGGGGAGAAAAGGGTTTATTGAGCTTATACTTCCATGCTGCTGTTCATCACCAAAGGAAGTCAGGATTGGAGCTCAAGCAGGTCAAGGAGCAGGAGCTAATGCAGTGTCCATGGAGGGATGTAACTTACTGGTTTGCCTCCCCTGGCTTGCTCAGCTGGCTTTCTTATAGAACCTAAGACTACCAGCCTGTGGGGCAGTGATGTGTGACAGGCAGTTAAGCAAAAGCTTAAAACTCTGGGAGACCCAGTGGAATCCACAAGGGACCAGAAACATTATGCCAATGCTCCTGGGAGGCTTTTGGCTCTGGTCACAGTCACGTACCACCCATCCTCAGGAAGTCATGGCCACACCCTGAGTAGAGGCATAGCCACACAGCCCTAAGCCATCCCCATGTTAATGAGACGCCTAGAGGCTTAGCCACGCCCCTTTCCAGTTACTATATCTGCCTTGCCTCTCGAAGAGGGGTGGGGGTACAATTCCATCCATGCCACTCTCCACATGATGAAAATCAACATCTTAGAATTATGGACTGTCTCTTCATCTGGACCTGCCATGGGAAGCAAAGGATCCAGCCCTCGATTAAGGAGCCGTGTCTAATCTCCTACTGAGGGATTCCCAGTGCTCCAAGATGGTACACATTTACCCAAGCTTAAGCAGCTAGTCTGGCACCACAAGCCGCTGAGACCCAGTCCTGAGAGGAACCCCAGCTGCACTCCATCTGTGGCACCCTGCCACGACTGTGGCGCCCCAGGCTAGAGAACCCACGAAGACTGCTGCTGCGAGTTCACCAGCGTCCAGGACAGATACGTGGGGTGTCTTTCCACCCAGTCAGGTTTATTCCCACACCAGCCCACAAATGGTACCACTCACAAGGGGCCCTCCCCCCTTGATCACTAATTGATAAAATGCCTTACCACTGGATCTCATGGAGGCATTTTCTCAACTGAAACTCCTTTCTCAGTGATAACTCCAGCTTGTGTCAAGTTGACATACAAAACTAGCCAATAAAATATGTAAGTGTAGCTCTCTCTACTCATCAAAGAAGCTTCTTTTTGCTGCAGACAGATCTCATTACAGAAAGCAAGTACTGGTCAAAATGCAGAGAAAAACTGACCATGGGTGCCCAGACCCAGTTGATACATCCACAAAACAACCCCTATACTTAAAGTTCAGGAAACATCAAGGAAAAAGGAGATGAGAGATTATAAGAACCAAAGGCCAAGGACATCAGTTGCAACACTGTGTCCTCTACATATGACGTGGAAGCTGTATCTATGAAACCTCAGCACTGTGACAGCCTAAACAAGATACGAACAATGACAACAGTTGGCATATGAACATGAATGGGGAAACTCTCAACAGGCCTGTTTTAGTTTTGATTTTATTGCTGTGAAGAAACCCTATGACCATGGCAACTCTAATAAAGGAAAACATTTAACTGTGGCTGGCTTACAATTCAGTAGTTTAGTCCATTGTCATCATGGTAGGAAGGATGGCAGCACACAGGCAGACATGGTGCTGGAGAAGGAATTGAGAAATCTCTACATCTGGGTCTGCAGACAGCAAGAAGAGAGAGAGACATTAGGCCTGGTTTGAGCATCTGAAGCCTCAAGGCCCACCCCCAGTGACACACTTCCTCCAACAAGCCCATACCTTCTAATAATGCCACTCCCTATGAGCTTATGGGGTTAATTTAATCCAAACCACTACAGTCTCTAACCTTAAATAAGCTACAAGCAATTAAAGAGTGCTGAAGAGTGAGGATCAGTTTTTCCTCCAGGATGGGGTCCCTTCATTGGTTAGTCAATACCAAGTTGTCAGCCCTAACACACATATATACAAGCAACACTAGATATAGCAGGTTGTATTTCTACATGTATGTATAAAGGGAGGAGGTAGGTATTGTCAGAGAGGAGAGTGGGATAGTAAAAACTCACTGTATGGAATGATAAAAGATTTAATAAAGAAAGATTACATGAAAGGCAACCTTTTTGCATACAAATGAAATCATGTGTTCTGACACCCTGTACCTTGAGAACTGCCTGAAGTGTGCTCAATCCATGCTGGAAACAGTAGTTGTTTAGGTCCAGGGCACTGATGCCCCTGCTGTGAGCCTCACCACTCAGGTCTTGGCAGTGTTACTTTTGCTGCATGTTTTATCACTGGTCAGCTCATATTCTATACACAGTCAGAAGGCACAGAACAATGTTTTTCCTTTGCTGAATTCATCTAGATTTGTCTCACCATGTTTTACAAGGATTTTGATTTTGAAATGTAAATAGTGAAGGTCTGATAAGGGGAAGATTTGTATCTGAGTGTTGTGTTTCATCACATGAACAGTGGTTCTGGTCTGGATATTTGTCTTTGGAGAAGGTATTGTTGGGGGGAACCTGCTATTAAGATAACAGTCCCCTATGACTGGATGGCTTTCTGAGCTTGCCACAAAATTGGGGGCTTCCATTATCAGAAGGGCTCACCTCTCTCTGCCTGTCTAGAGAGTGTCCCTGAACACAGGTGGCTGGCCTTTTCAGAAAAGCAACCTTGTACAGAGTTCTCTACAAGGCTGCATAACTCAGCACACATATCCAAGTCTGGCTTCTTACCTGCATGATAATTAGGTGCTGTATGCTAACCATTCATCCCTTCCCACTTGTTGGATGTTTCCACACATACTCCAAAACAAACAAACAAAAAAAACCAAAAAACAAAACAACAACAACAAAAAACAATGCCCTTACATAATCTAATCCTGAAGTAGACTTGCCTGAATCTCGCTCTTTTGCATCTGCCCCCTGTTGATGGACAACAGCTTCAGAGGAGAAATGGGGGGGAGGGTATGAACACAAGGTATCCCACTCTTCTGGAACTTTGGTATTCTTAGGAATTCCTGTTGTATTGGGTAACAAAAAACTTACATATGGAAAGGATTTGGGGAATTATCAAATACAAGCAATTTGGAATTTTGCAGACTTATTCATTCATGGGTTTTGAAGGTAAGGACTATGAATGCCTCAATGTTTTACTTTGCTGTTTATTTTTCTTGTTATTTTTTATTTTTTGTTATTTTGTATTTCTTTTTTTTTTTTTTCAGTATTTCTTGGTCATATATAGTAACCAATTGGCCCCTAGATGATTCTGCCATTAAAATGATATAGTTCTCATTATTTTCAATTATTAACCTTCAGTTAATAGGCCTCCTCAAATGAGAGTTTAGCACTGAATTACTAGGACAAAATTGTTGGGAGCACATCAGCAGAGATTCGTGAAATCCTGGAATCACCTTGATATTCATCACCACTGTTCTCCTTGATAAACTATGGAGAAATGGGCCAGGAAAGAAGGAAAGAATGCAGCTGAAAGCAGCTAGGCTTGCTGTCAGCTCTGCTTCTTGCCTTCTCTGTCTTTACCAGTGTTTAATTGGGTGACAACTTACTTACATAAACTTCCAAGTGAGAGGACCAGAGGATTTTTTCAACAAATGATGGCTGGCTTGTAGGTGGAGCTAATGCCTAAGATAGACCAACTTTTACAATTTCCTTGGGAGATTGCAACCCAGTGAGTGGGTGGAATCCTGGAAGTATAACCTGAGCTTCGGGCAATTATGCATGCCACTAAGAAAGCCTTTAAACTGATGTGGGCTATAAAGGGACAAAGCTAAGAGTTTTACTGACTCTTAGACAACAGAAAGTTGTCTCTAAAAATAAGCCACAGATGCAAGACTGCAGCAGAAGGGGGCTTTATGCTGGTTATCACAGACACAAAGTGGACATTCACTTTGAGCGGCATTTGGGTTCCTCCTTTGTGGATGTAAGATGTCTTAGTCTGTATTCAGAGATCCATGTAGTTGCCCTGGGTCATCTACTGAACTCCTTTAGTAACTGTGTGCTACTTGTTTCTATGGGCTCTTATTACTGCAGAGAAGCTGTGTCAGCTTGTGCTGATGGAGACTTGCTGGAGAGCTGGGTCACACTTTGCCTTCCAGATGTTTGGCCATTCTATCAGTGCAGCATAATTCAGGTTTCTGTCTGGAATAGACTGAACTACATTAATAACGGAGCACTAAAGTCTGGCTTAACATCTGTCCTAGTCCACAACCCCACCTCCCTGTGCTCTCCTAGGTTCTCTGCAGACCTGCGGTTGTTCCAACCCCCATAAAGCAGTGCACTAATCAGTTTGGGATCAACCCTGTGCTTGTGGAGACAGGATGCCCTCTTCTACTTGTATCTATCAACACAAGACAAGTGGCATGTGTTGTGAATGGTAAGTAACCACTGCAAGTGGCAGGTGCTGGTGGTAAATGACAGGGTGCCCAAGACATGCTTGATGCTTTCTGCAGTAGAAGCTAAAAGCCACAAGTGTCAGAGCAAGAGTTGAGTCTTTGAAGTCACTTTCTGAATCCTCAGTAGTTGCCTGTTCTAGCTCTGCTCAGTCTTTGTTCCCATGCCAAGTGACAAACAAATGTGACATTTGGATAGAGAAATGCTGGCATGGGTTCCTGAGTACACACTTATGAGATGAACGTTGTCATCCTTCCTTTATATCTGTGGATTTTGTAGCACCACTTTATAGTTTCGTTATATCTATTAAAAAACAAAAACAAACAAACAAAAAAACAACTAGTCAAATTGGAAATTTTAATGCCTTCTTGGGAATTGCAGCAAATAAAACTTGTTCTACCAAAAAAAGAGAAGGAAACAAACAAAGGAAGGAAGAAAGAAAAGAAGGAAGGAAGAAAGAGAGAGAGAGAGAAAAAAAGAAAGAAAGAAAGAAAGAAAGAAAGAAAGAAAGAAAGAAAAGCAAAAAGAGAAGAAAGGTTATCATTTGGTTCAGTGGCAGAGCTGTGGCCTGAACTCAGGGCCTTGTAAATGATAGACAAGTACTCAGCGGTAGAGCCACCATCCTACAGATTTGTTCTAATGCATTTTTCTCCCATAAGACATGAAATTCCTGAAAGTCAGGACTATGCCTCACATCCTGCTTTCCATAGGCCAACACATAATGCATGCTTGTTAAATGTTTACTTGATGAATGAATAGTCTGTGTCTCATATATTATTTACTAGATAAAGTTATTTTGTGCTACAAAGGATATACTCAAAAAACAAATTCTTTGAAGACATAGGATAGTCTTGAAAAGTCTAGTCGAGAAAACACACAATGTTTATTAGTGTACATTGTGTCTGTAGCTCACTGTCTTTGTATGTGCCCATATGCACTACATATCAAAATAAAACCACTGCATTCAGTGAGATATCAGTACTGACTTAAAACCTAACTGTGGCTTTTGTCTGTCTGGATTCCCCCAGAACTTTCTCAGGCTATGCCTTTACTGAAATTCTGGCATGTCCTTTGCCATTCTGTAGATGATGTCTGTTCTTATTTGAATGTACTCTTCCACTTTTATATTTAAACAAACAGCAAAGAGCTATCAAGAGTCAAGTGAAAATTTCTTGCTGACTCTTTCTCTGTTGAAGTTAGTTTGCTGCTCTACAGGGGTTCTTTACTTCCCCACAGTGTATTGAAAAATAACAGCCACTTGCTGTGTTTGTTTTATTTTCTTCTCTCCTTAATGAAACTTCCTTTGCTTTGATCGAATCTTAGCTAGGGTTTCTGTTGCAGCAACAAAACACCATGACCAACATAACTTGGGCAGGAATGAATTCATTCAGCTTATGCTTCACAATCCATCATCAAAGAAGTTAGGACAGGAACTCAAGCAAGGCAGGAACCTGAGCCAGAAGCTGATGCAGAGGCCATCAGGCCTGCTTACTGGCTTTATCCTTTATCCTTGTGGATTTCTCAGCCTGCTTTCTTGTAGACCCCAGGACCAATAGCCCAGAGATGGCATCACCTATAATGGGTTGGACCCTCACCCATAAATCTCTAATTAAGAAAATTACCTACAGGCTTGCCTACTGCCTGATCTTATGGAAGCATTTTTTCAACCGAGGCTCTCTCCTCTCTGATGACTCTAGCATGTGTCAAGTTGACATAAAACAAGCCAGCACAAATGACTCTTTGTCCACTTGACACACAAACGCATGATTTTTCAATTAGAACCTTACTCTCTCCTTTATCCCCAAGATAGCAAAGTCTTATTATATAGCAATATAAAACATAAATTGCTTTAAAAGTCCCACAGTCCTTACAAATTTAAACACATTGAAACTCCAGCCTATTTAAAATATCCAATCTTTTTAAAAATACAAACTCTTTTAAAATTTAAAGTCTTTCAACTCTGAGCTCCTTAAAAACTAAAATTAAATTAAATACTTTTTTGCTTCAAGAGGGAAGAAGCAGAGCACAGTCAAACTATGAACAAAGCAAAACCAAGCCCCAAGAATATAAACAATTTAATGTCCAAAGTCTGGAATTCACTTATGATCTGGGCTCCTCCAACGGGCTTGGGTCATGTTTCTGGATTCACCCAACTTATTGTTTTCTCTCTCTCTCTCCCTCTCTCTCTTTCTCTCTCTCTCTCTCTCTCTCTCTCTCTCTCTCTCTCTCTCTCTC
>JADRCH010000122.1:2954429-3113623 GCA_019843965.1 Rhynchomys soricoides
TCTCTCTCTCTCTCTCTCTCTCTCTCTCTCTCTCTCTCTCTCTCTCACACACACACACACACACACACACACACATACAGAAACACACACCATCTCTGCACAAAAGCATAAGGCTCAGTGAGTTTGCATGAGTCAGGCCCTTTAATTGGCTGAAGCATCTTGCCACTCCAGTGTGTGTGACTTTGCATGCACCAGAACAAAAGGCGACAAATGAGAGAAATATGAGCCTAATTTCCTGCTTGTGAGCAGAGCTAGTTTGTAACTTATGTAGTTCCTTGTTTATTTGGTTTTGTTTTCATAGAAAATATTAAGATAAGGAAAACAAAGCTGAAAACATTGCTGATAAGAATTGATTCATCATTTTCTCAAACCTCCAGTTACTAATGTTCATCCTAATGTTCACTAAGGGCACAAAAGCCTAATCACTTTTAGCAAAATTGTTTTTGTACTTTCCACTCTTTATTTTGAATTATAGGCTCATTTGAGGTACATTAGCATATTGATATTACATTTGATAATGGTGCAGTTTTGATGCTAAACCGCATTACTCAATACTTAGTGAGAGTACCAAACAAGCAAAATGGTTGCCCCAAGCTAATATCTATTTTATTGGCAAGTTGAGGTTTAATGAGAATCTAAAGGACTCCATGGGTAGGTCCTACTTCATTGTACCTCTAGGCATATGTACATGAGTTACATTACTTCTGTCATAGAATAGATGGCACAGGGAGACAAGCATTCTATTTGCAGAGGTGAAAGCAGATAAGGAGAGAAGATGGCACCGGGTTCTGTGTCTGAAGAACCAGTTTGTTCCTACCACACTTCTCCCTAAATCCAACACATAAAAGAAATCTTATGGAAAATCCATTTCCCAGGTCTTTAGGAGATGTAGGAATTATCTCATTATGGTAGCAGCAGGACACAAATTCAAGTAATTCTCACAACATAACCACTCTCATGATTCAGCCTAAAGGCTTGCAAAACATTCTAAAACAACACTAATACCAGAGTTTTAGCTGAAGTTTTCTTTCATGCAAATAGAAATATAACCTAGTAGCATATTTAAAAATCCTTAAGACTTTTTCCCCCTCCTCCTCCTTCTCCCTTCCTTCTCTCCTTCTCCTCCTCCCATCCCCCTCAGCCTCCACCTCCTCCTCCTTCTCCCCTCCTCCTCTTCCTCCTCCTCCTCCTTCATCTCACCCTCCTCCTCCTCCTCTTCCTCATCTTCTTCTTCTGGAAATGAATTTTTCATCACAATATATTCTCATAATGATTTCTCCTCCCCCAGCTCATCCCAAACCCTTACCACCTCCCAAAATAGGATAAAATAACCTACCAGGAAAATAAGTCAAAAGAAAAAGGAAAAGGCCTAAGAAGCATATATAGGTACAGGGCACACACAGAAATCATAAAAAGCACAAAATTAGAAATTGAAATAAATAAGCAAAAGGCAGGTAGAAAATGACAAAGCATTATGAAACACAAAACCCCTCCAAAGATACCACTGAGTTAATTTATGATTGGTGAACTACTGTTTGCATGAGACTTGCCCTTAACTGTGATTTGGATACTCAGTGAGATTCCAGTGGAGAGAACTGATTTTTTGTTTATTTGTTTGTTTGTTTGTGGGAGGTTGTCAGTAGCTTCTCGGTTAAAGATAGAAACTGTCCACTTGCCCTCTCAGCTCTGAGACACCATCTGGCCCAAGCTTGTGAAGGATCTTCACTTGCTGCCGCAGTCTCTATGAGTTCTATGTGCATCAGCTTTACTGTGTCTAGAAAGCTGTGTTTCCTTCTTCCATCCCCAACAGTTCTGCCTTCTCTTTCATAAATTTCTCTGAGCTCTGAGGGGGAAGATTTGATAGACGCATCCCATTTATGATTGGGTGTTGTCTTAGTCAGGGTTTCTATTCCTGCCCAAACATCATGACCAAGATGCAAGTTGAGGAGGAAAGGGTTTAATTGAGCTTACACTTCCATGCTGCTGTTCATCACCAAAGGAAGTGAGGACTGGAACTCAGGCAGGTCAGGGATCAGGAGTTGATGCAGAGACCATGGAGGAATGCTGCTTACTGGCTTGCTTGCTCCTCCTGGCTTGCTCAGCTGGCTTTCTTATAGAACCCAAGACTACCAGCTCACAGATGGTACCACTCACAAGGAGCCCTCCCCCCTTTGATCACTAATTGATAAAATGCCTTACAGCTGAATCTCATGGAGGCATCTTCTCAACTGAAACTCCTTTCTCTGTGATAACTCCAGTTTGTGTCAGGTTGACACACAAAACCAGCCAGTACAGGTGTTCTAAGGTCTCTCACCCTTTGCACATTGTCCAGTTGTGGGTGTCTGTATTTATTTCCATCTACTAGAGGTGAAAGCTTCTCTGATAATGCCTGAATGAGGCACTGATCTATCTGGTCACTAGGAGTCATTACATTGCTACATTCTTTAGCAGAAAAATGGTATTTAGTTTTTCCCTTAGGTCCATAGCTTACCTAGTCTAAGGTTCTTGGTCACCAAAGTAGTGTCAGACATGGGTTTTGTCTCATGGAGTAGGACTTAAATCCAACTAGAAAGTGATTGGTTATTCCCTCAACTTTAGTACCATTGTTCCCACAGCTCATGCAGGCAGGTCACCATTGCAGATCAAAGGGTGTATAGCTACGTTGATATTTGCCTTTTTCTTCTGATACTGTGTAGAGTACCTTTCAGTACCATTAACGCTTTTTCATAGGGATGAAGACATAACCTACTTGTAGCCATTGGTCTCTCACAAGTATGCCCTCCATTTCTGGATTGAAGGTCATTCCAGATGCAATCAGATTGTCATCTAAGAATAGCCACCACAGCTACTTTCTTTAAGAAGGCAAAAGATTTGTTTGAGCTGAAGAGAAAACAGAGTATGTAATTTTAGAGCAAGCTTAGCAGGTAAAGGCAGTTGACACTAATCCTCAGTTCTAAGCAAGAGAAAACTGACTCCAGAACGTTGTTCTCTGACCCCTGTAGGAGTGAGTGCACAATATTTAAATATAACTTAAAAATGTCTACAAAGTTGCAGGGCCTTTAATCCCAAGCACTTGGTGGCAGAGGTAAGTGGATCTCTAAGCTAGAGGCTAGCCTGGTCTACAGAGCATGTCCAGGACAGCTAGGGCTGCCCAATGAAAACCTACCTCAGGAAAACAAATCTAACAACAACAAAGTTTAAGAAAAATCTGTAAAGTCAAAAGCCAGTCAGTTTCACTATTGAGCTACATACCAGGCATTTAAAGAATATCCAAGGTCAGTTCTTCCCAAATTCTTCTCAAATAAAGGAGTGAAGGAAAAACTCTGACTCATTCAGTGAAGACTAGCATGATCTTTTTAACAAAACTGAACAAAGGGAACCCGTAGGTCAATATCCTCTACACACAAAGATACTAAAAACCCTAGAAGTTCTTAGCAGAGTCTAGCAGCATAGAAAATGGCTGTGAGGGCCAGCAAGATGTCTCATTTGGAAAAAGCATGTATTGAACAAGCCCGAGGACCTGAGTTTTATCATCTGAATCCATGGTTAAAGGAATAAACAGATTCATAAACGTTGCCCTTTGTCTTCCACATGTGTATGCACATGCCATGGCACACATGTGCACACAGACATTACTGTGAAAAGGAAAACCATTTTACAGTGCAGCCAAGTAGAAATTTACCCAGGAGGTTGATTCCACCCCTAAAATCAATGTGATTTTTCAAGATAAAGGGTCCTGGGCATGATGATTCATGCCTGTCATCCTATATTAAGAAAGCTGAGGTAGAAGGAATGATCTGAGGTCAAGGCTTGCCAGAGCAACAGGTTAAGTACCAGACCAATCTAGATGACATAGAAAAAGTCTCCTGTAATAAGAGAGATAGCGAGAGCAAGACAGAGAGAGAGAGAGAGAGAGAGAGAGAGAGAGAGAGAGAGTCTAGTGTCTTTTCGAGGTTGTATTTTAATTATAACATTTCTCCTTGTCACTTTCTCCTTTTAAGTTAGGGGTTCTCAACCTTCCTAATGCTGCGACCCTTTGATACAGTTCCTCATGTTGTGGTGATCCCCAACCACAAAATTATTTTTGTTGCAACTTTACAACTGCAATATGCTACTGTTGTGATATGTAATGTAAATATATGAGCTTTTTCCAATGGCCTTAGGTGACCTCTATGAAAGGGTCATTTGACCCCCCCCCCCCAAAAGGGGTTGTAATTCATAAGTTGAAAAACTTTTCGTTAAAAACAAAACTGCCCCTTTCCCAGAAATTTAGAGCACACTGGAAGTTCCCTGATGTAGTGAATGATATTTATGCAAATCCACAGTTAAGACTGAATCTGGTCGTAAAAAGGTAGTTATTTTCTTCCAAGAGAAGGAAAGAGAGAATGTGGTATTAGCCTCTTTCCCATGGTTGTGATAAAAACCCAGAAATGCAGTCTAAAGGAGGAACAATGGATTTAAATTCAAGGTTTCAGACAGTGTTAGCCACTTTCTTGTGTGTGTCTGTGTGTGTGTGATGGACTTGAACTCACTGTTTCAGAAGTTTTAATGCAACCCTTGGCTCTGTTAGCTCTGGTACTGTCTGAGGCTGGATTTCCTAGGAGAAGCACACAGAGAGGAAAGCCATCTGCCTCACAGTGGTCAGGACAAGCAAGAGAGGCTGGGCAGGACAAGACATAACCCTCATCATGAAATTCTCAGTGCCCTGTATCCTCCAGGCAGGCACCACTTCTGGAACGACTTCCAGAACTTTCACAAAACAGCTTCTCTTGTTGGAGACACCGCCTACAACACTAAGCCTGAAGGCACATTTCACACTGGGTCATAACAATTGAAGTGACCATTTTTACCAGTTTTTTCAACATTGTAACAAAAATTATATCCAGGTAATTAGATAAGAAAAGTAAATAAAAGATGTCAAAACTGGGAAGGGACAGATACGACCACATCTGTTTACAGAACACAGAAAGCCAAGAATGAAGACATGTACTAAAGTTAACAAGTTCACCAAGGCCACAAAATACAAGGCACCATAGAAACCCCATTGTATCTTTATATGTTGACAAAAACCATCTAAGTAAGGGATTTAGAAAAATAATTCCCTTTATGATAGTATTGAAAAGAATAAAGTACTTAGAAATAAAGGCAGTCAAGGACGTACGAGGCTTATACATTGAAAGTTTATAGCATTGGTAAAAGGAAGTGGAGAAATCTCCTGCTCATGGGTTTGAAGACTTTATAGTGTTAATGTAACAGAAGTGTTACTGAGAGAGAGAAAGCTCCATATCCAAAGCAAACTCTTCAAAAAGTCATCTTCCTGTTTCACAGGAAGGAAGAAGCATATCATAATAATGTAAGGAATTGAAAGGGACTCAGAATAGCAAGGACAACCTTGAAAAATACTTAAGTTGGAAAATACACTTTTTAGCTTCAAGACAGATTGCAGAACTATACCAGGCATGTAACGATGTTGCAAGGGGAGAGATGGAGACACAGAGTAGAACTGGAGTCCAGAAATAGATCTGCACATCCGCAGTCAGCTCATTTTCACAAGGGTCTAAACTCCCCCCTCCAATGCTGAAATAATGGTCCCTCCAACAAATGAGACAAGGACAACTGGATAAGCACCCAGATGAGCCAGGGCCACTCTGCCCATCACATAAGGAAGTTAGGCCAAAATGACTCAAGGACCTAAATGATAAAGGTAAAAATACAAAGTTCTTAAAACACAGCAATTAAATCCATATGACCTTGGATTGTGCAACAATATCTAACACATGCCTTCAAATTGGCCAAAGAAAATGGACTAATCAGGCAATGTTCATGGTTAGAATAATACATTTGGTAAATGGTTCTCTTTTCTACATTTGGTAGTTCTCTTCCAAATGACCTAAAGTTTTTGTTTGCATATATGTGGGTGTAGGGCAGGGCTATATGCCCATGTTTTAGGGGAGCATTGCTCATCCTCGTGTGTTTGGAGGGCAGAGGATTTCCTCAGTGTCCTGTTATCATTGTCTACCACATTTCTTTGAGACAGTCTCTCAGTGAACCTAGAGCTAAAAACACACTTTCATCCATATACCAAATGGCACTATCAAAACACAATGAGGAGACAATAAATAGAATGAGAGAAAATATATCATTATTTATCTAATGACTTCACTCCAGAAAACATGCAAAACACCCCAAGTCAACAGGAAAACAACCCAAATTGGCACCAAAATTTCATATTCAAGTAACAAGATGAACAAAAGGCCAGTAAGTCCAGAGGAGATGCTTAGCAGTGTGAGTTGTTGGATAAACACATGTCGCTGAGAGTAGCACTCTGTATATGTGAGCATGCCTACAAACACAACCACAAAACAAGTCTTGATAGAGAGATATGGATGCCACTTATACACTGCTACTGCGACGGAAGTGATGCAGATTCTGTGGAAAGCAGCATGGCAGGTCCTCAGAAATGGTAAATAAAAAGTTACCACGTTGTCTGGCAGTTTTACTCTTGGTATAAACTCAAGAAAACTGGAAAAATGGGGGGGCAGGAATGGTGCCTCACACCTGTAATTCTTGCCGTCTGGAGGTTGAGGCAGGAGGATTTCTATGTTTTGATACCACCCTAGCCTACATAATAAATTTCAGACCAGCTGGTCTATAGAATGAGATTCTGTTTCAAAACAACATAAGACAAAATGATCTAAAACTTGTACCTGAACACTCATGGTAGCATCATTTTAGTAATTATTCATCATTGTTTAAATGTCTTATATGTCCAACAACTAACAAATATCTGCACAAAAATGTGGTATTTTCACTGCCATCATCCAAAAGGGAAGTGTGGTGGAGAGATGCAAAGGCTAATGAGCTATGTCTAAGTTTAATGAAATGCAAACCATGTGATACACAGCCTCACTTCAGAGCATCTATCTTAGGGGCTTGCACTCCACCTCTAGAGACCCCTGAGGAGCTGACAAGGATTCATTTCTAGAAAATCAATCCCATATACCCATGCAGATTGACCACAAGATCTTAAACAATATGGAGATTAGTGGATACTCAAGCTTCTGGAATAGTATTTGAACACAACCTTCTCATAGTCCCACATACTTTTATCACTCAGATCACTTAAGTAACCTACTAAAATACAAATGTTCTTATATGATATTATTTAAAGAATAATGGCATAGAAAAGTTTAAATACGTCCAATACCTACAGTGCTATTCACACTAGGCTGTGGAGAGGGTGCAGTTAGGTAAGACTAGTTTTTCTTCAAGCATAAGGACTTGAATTCAAATCTCCAGAATTATTCATTATACACAGCAAAAGCCAGGCTTGGTTGCACATGATGTGCTTGTAATCCCATCACTCATGAGCAGAGACAAGCAGATCTTGAGAGACAGATGGCCAGACAGCCTAGCAAAACACAAAACAAACAAACAAAACCACTGATCCACCAGTTTCTTGATGTACACCATCTCAAGGCAATAATGTAGACAACACCAGAGGAAATCATCCTTCTCTGATTTCTACATTTTCATGCAGATGTGCATGCCCACAGACTCCTAAGAGAGAGAAGCAGAGACAGAGACAGAGAGAGACTATTTCCAGACTGTGGTTGGTTGAGTCATTGAGACAGGTATGCCTTTGCGTATGTTTACGGATATCACTATGTGGAGTATTGAGGACAGGTTCAAAAGCTACACTAAAATGTGTGCCATCAATCTCTTGAGTGACTATGAATGTCACCAGTGCTGCCTGTTTTTGCTGAGTTGGCAATGAGTCTCAGTATCCTTAACATAGCTCTCCTCCAGGCAGCCACTGATAAGTGAACAAGGTTGTAAACTGTGATAAAAACATGTTTGTAGCTACATGCTCAAATCCTCAGCTTAGTATAATGTTGTTAGTAATATTCATACTTTAAAAATACAAAGCAGACTAATTGTGTGTCTTGGAGGATCCTACTAACATAGCTTCTAGTGGGAAGACATCCTTACGCAGGCTCAAAGCAGGTGTGTGTGTCCGCCCGCGCACCCACGAGGACTGCCCAGGGCTTAGTGGATTTGCAGAACACAACTCCCACTGATAGCAGAAGCAGCTTTCTGTACAGATGATGGAACTGTGCCTAACTGCACCTGGGAGGGAGCCAGAAGTCGGTTAGAGAATCCAGGACAGGATGAGAGCCACGAATCTCCACACCCAAGTCAGTGAACTGTGATGGTTGATAACCTGCTCCCAGTTTTCCCTTCAAAGGGCTCGTGAAGGAAAACTTCACTATTGGCCTCAGCTCTGTGAAACAATTGTGTTTTGGGGCAGTCCAGCCACTAGCAAGAAGGTCCAACTTTGTCCACTACAGACAGAGCCTTAGGTGGGCTTCACCTGGTCCATGATGCCTGCTGGGTGAGCAACTACAGCTGGTCTTTTTCATCAGCCCAGTCAAGTTTCTTCTCCCTTTGGTCCTTCATGGGTATTGACCCCTAGCAAAGTCTTGCACCCAAATGTTTCAAAACCTGTATCTGGAAAAATAGCCTACGATCTCCACTCTCCAATGAAGTCTCTCAATCTCAACAAACAAACAAACAAGTTCTTGTGTGTGTCAAGTCCCAAGGCTTGCATGTGACATCCAGGAATCAAACTTAGGTCTCGGGTTCCCAGGCTTATAGGCAATCCTGTTACCATGGAGTCATCTTCCTGACTCCCCAGCCCAGCATAATCTCTTATTCCACAGGCAGAACATGCCAAAAATATGACAGGAGACCTCTGTTGGCAGGCTGTACATAATCCCTCTCCACTTCTGGGAGCTGATGAAAGTTGGTGAAGTGAAGGAACAACATTCTTAGCACTATTATTAGATGGCTGCTGCATATTTGACTTGGGGACAGATGCTTAGATTTCTTTGTAACTAAAAACGAATTAATCCCTAAGACAAAATACACAAGTTGCATTTTCATTTATTGTTTTAACTAGAACAACAGAACATAAAAGTTAACTGAAACAACAGAACATGGAAGCACATTTATCAAAATTTGAATTTCCTGGCATCACAAAGCAAAGGTGATGGGAAGATGATTGACAGGTTACCACAGAAGCTTTGGCCTTACACTTACCACAGACTGCTTTTAAAATGTAGCTGGAATGAAGCTATTCCTTCAGAGACACAACAGCTCTTCAGAATGAGCTTTTTCTACTCAGTGGATATTCAGAAGCACCCTGCATAGCTTCCATCAACCCATCCCTCACTAGGCTGCCTCAGCACTCAATTCTAGGTCTGGAGGGCTTTAAACCAGATTGACAGGCAAAGGGTTCCAGCCTGCAGTTACCACACATAACCACAAGGGGTCAACCTTTACACCTAATGCAATCCAGAAAAACATCATTCAAAAATATTCCCATTCATACCATGTTTAACAAAATGTGTTCACTGCAGTGTATTTGTTGAGTAAAGAACAACACAACTATAATTTTAAAATGCTTACTTCTCTCACACACACCCAGATGGTTAAATTTTATTCAGATGAAAGCACGGATTCTGGTATTTAGGAAGCACCTACTGTCAGTGAGGAATGCAATGGAACCAACCACATTGGATATCTCTGTGATACTTTTGAACCAGAGACATTTGGGCCAGATGTCCCATCCCACATTCCAGATCAGGTATGGGAGTGTTCTGGTTTGCTTTTCTAGTGCTGACAGAACACTGGCCAAAGCCAACGTGGGGAGAAGGATTCCTTTACTTATAATCTTTACTTTTACTTTATAATTCTTTTACTTATACTTATGATCTGTTACCTGGCAAAGACTCTGCAGTAACTCAAGGCAAGAGCTTGAAGATAAAGCCATAGAGGAGCTGGATGTCGTGGCAGGAGGCAGATCTGTGAGTGTGAGGTCCTTCCATCCCCGCAGTCTGTATAGTAAGCTCCAGAACAGCTAGAGTTATATAATGTGACCCTGTTTCAAAACAAAACAAACAACTTGGAGGAAAATTGCTTACTAGCTTGCTTCCAGGCCCTGTTTCTGCTTCCTTTATTACACAGTCCAGAACCCTCCTATATCAAGTAGAAAGTTAAGAAAATGTTTGCTGTATATTGCTTTTATGATGTTTAGGTATTGGCCTTGAATTCCTGATCTTTCCAAGAGTTTTAACATGAAGGAATGTTGAATTTTGTCAAATGCTTTCTCAGCATCTAATAAAATGATCATGTGTGTTTTTTTTTCTTTGAGTTTATTTATGTAGTGGCTTACATTGATGGATTTCCATATATTGAACCATCCCTGCATTCCTGGGATGAAGCCTACTTGATCATGATGAATGATCATTTTGATGTGTTCTTGGTTTCGGTTGGCAAGATTTTATTGAGTATTTTTACATCAGTGTTCATAAGGGAAATTGGTCTGAAGTTATCTTTGTTTGGTCTTTGTATGGTTTAGGTATAAGTGTAATTGTGGCTTCATAGAATGAATTGTGTAGTTTTCCTTCTGTTTCTATTCTGTGGAGATGTTGGGCCTGTCCGGTGCCTCTACCCCCAGCAGTGATTGGCAGGCGGCCAACAAGGCCCAAGTGGCTTCATTGTCTGGACCTCCATGGTACTGCTGCCCCAGATCCAGATCTCAGTCTCACTGAGAGCTGCTCCCCTTTGGCTGCCCAGCCCGGGCCTGGGGCTATGGCAGTCTCCATGATGAAAGCCCTAGCTGTCACATCTGGAGGAGTTGGGGCCCAATGAGGCCTAGCACAGCACTGGATCTGGCAGAGGGAAGAGAGAGCTCTGGCTTCCTCTTTAGAACAGCCCCTGCTCCCCGGGAGATGCTGATGCTGACAGTCACAAGGCACACGGATGTGGAGTACTAAGCATGGCCTAGGGCAGCCCTGGTCATAGGGGCAAAGTGCAGTCCTCACACCCACACCCCCCAGTTCGCAGCAGCGACCACAGCAGCAAGAACAGTTTTGGCAGCAGTGGCCAGATTTCTCACTGACTTGCCCATCCGCACTCCTGCACTGGGTGCTGTATTGCTGAGCCAAACCGGGGCTGGAGCAGCTCTGGACTGGGCTTGGAACCGGACCCCAATGGTGCAGCACTGGGGGTATTCTCCCCCTCCCACTGTCTCTTAAGTGCCCACCCCCTTTGCTTTCTCTATATAAGCAAGGGGTTGATACAATAAAATTGATTTCCTGCTTCAACAAGACTCCTGGCCTGGTTTGTTTCTTTCGGGCTGTCAACACTCACCATTCTGCTCAGCCCGGGACAGACTCAGCTGGACCAGGTTCTCTCCTCTCGCCTGACCCTGCTGACAAGGATCTGACATGGTATAGTTTGAAGAGAATTGGTATTAGGAATTCTTTTTTTTTTTTTAATTAGTTAATTTATTTTTTTATTTTTGGATATTTATTTTAAATACATTTCGAATGTTTCCCCCATTGGAAACCACCTATTCAAGTCCCCCTCCCTCTACCTCCCTTTTCCCTCCCTAGAATTCCCCTACACTGGTCCATCTAACACCTTCAAGCCCAAGGGCCTCTCCTCCCACTGATGGCCAACAAGGCTTTCCTCTGCCACATATGTGGCCAGCATCATGGATCCCCCATGTGTATTCTTTGGTAATAGGTCTTCTTTGAAGGTCTGATAGAATTCTCTACTAAACCCATCTGGTCCTGGGCTTATTTTGGTTGGGAGAATATTTATGACTGCTTCTATTTCTTTAGGGATTATGGGACAGTTTAGATGGTTTATCTGATTCTGCTTTAACTTTGGCACCTGGTATCTGTCTAGAAAATTGTCCATTTCATCTAGATTTTCCAATTTTGTTGAATATAAGCTTTTGTAATAAAATCTGATACTTTTTTTAATTTCTTCAGTTTCTGTTGTGATGTCTCCCTTTTCATTTCTGATTTTATTAATTTGGATACAGTCTCTGTGCCCTCTGGTTAGTCTGGCTAAAGGTTTATCTATCTTGTTGATTTTCTCAAAGAACCAGTTTCTGGTTTTGTTGATTCTTTGTATAGTTCTTTTTGTTTCCACTTGGTTGATTTCAGCCCTTAATTTGATTATTTCCTGCCTTCTACTCCTCTTGGGTGTATTTGCTTCTTTTTGTCCTAGAGCTTTCAGATGTGCTGTCAAGCTGCTAGTGTAGGCTCTCTCCAGTTTCTTTTTAGAGGCACTTAGAGCTATGAGTTTTCCTCTTACCACTGCTTTCATTGAGTCCCATAAGTTTTGGTATGATGTGTCTTCATTTTCATTATATTCTAATAAGTCTTTAATTTCATTACTTCTTCCTTCACCAAGTTATCATTGAATAGAACATTATTCAGCTTCCATTTGTATGTGTGCTTTCTGTTGTTTGTGTTAGAATTTAAGACCAGCCTTAGTCTGTGGTGGTCAGATAGGGTGCATGACACTGTTTCTGGAGGCCTGTTTTGTGACCAATTATATGGTCAGTTTTGGAGAAGGTACCATGAGGTGCTGAGAAGAAGGTATATTCTTTTGATTTAGGATGAAATGTTATATATATGTTAGATCCATTGGTTCACAACTTCTGTTAGTTTCACTGTGTCTCTGCTTAGTTTCTGTTTCCAAGATCTGTCCATTGCTGAGAGTGGGTTGTTAAAATCTCCCACTGTTATTGTGTGAAGTGAAATGTGTGCTTTGAGCTTTAGTAAAGTTTCTTTTATGAATGTGGGTGCCCTTGCATTTGGATCATAGATGTTCAGAACTGAGAGTTCTTCTTGGTAGATTTTTTCCTTTGATCAGTATGAAGTGTCTCTCCTTATCTTTTTTGATAACTTTTGGTTGAAAGTCGATTTTATTCGAAATCAGAATGTCTACTCCAGCTTGTTTCTTGGGACCATTTGCTTGGAAAATTAATTTACAATCTTTTACTCTGAGGTAGTGTTTGTCTTTGTCACTGAGGTACGTTTCCTGTATGCAGCAAAATGCTGGGTCCTGTTTACAAATCCAGTCTGTTAGTCTATGTCTTTTTAATGGGGAATTGAGTGCATTGATGTTAATAGATATTAAGGAAAAGTGATTGTTACTTCCTGTTATTTTTGTTGATAGAGGTGGAATTATGTTTGTGTGACTATCTTCTTTTGGGTTTGTTGATAGATTGCATTCTTGCTTTTTCTAGGGTATAGATTCGGTACTTGTGTTGGTGTTTTCCATCTATTATCCTTTGTAGGGCTGGATTTGTGGAAAGATATTATGTAAATTTGGTTTTGTCATGGGATATCTTCTCTGTCTATGGTAATTGAGAGTTTTGCTGGTATAGTAGCCTGGGATGGCATTTGTGTTCTCTTAGGGTCTGTATGACATCTGCCCAGGATCTTTCAGCTTTTACAGTCTCTGGTGAGAAGTCTGGTGTAATTTTGATAGGTCTACCTTTAGATGTTATTTGACTTTTTTCCCTTACTGCTATTAATAATCTTTCTTTGTTTAGTGCATTTAGTGTTTTGATTATTATGTGACAGGAGGAATTTCTTTTCCGGTCTAGTCTATTTGGATTTCTGTAGGCTTCTTTTATGTTCATAGGTTTCTCTTTCTTTAGGTTAGGGAAGTTTTCTTCTATAATTTTGTTGAAAATATTTACTGGCCGTTTACATTGGGAATCTTTGCTCATTTCTGTATCTATTATCCTTAGGTTTGTTTTTCTCATTGTGTCCTGGATTTCCTGGATGTTTTGGGATAGGAGCTTCTTTCTTTTCGAATTTTCGTTGACTGTTGTGTCAATGTTTTCTATGGTATCTTCTGCACCTAAGATTCTCTCTCCTATCTCTTGTATTCTGTTGGTGATGCTTGCATCTATGAAACCTGATTGTTTGCTTAGGTTTTCTCACTCCAGGGCTGTCTCCTTTTGTAATTTCTTTATTGTTTCTATTTCCTTTTTTAGATCCTAGATGTTTTTCTTCACTTCCTTAGCCTGTTTGACTGTGTTTTCCTGTAATTCTTTAAGAGATTTTTGTGTTTCCCCTTTAAGGGGCTTCAACCTGTTCACATGTGTTCTCCTGTATTTCTTTAAGGAAGTTATTTATGTCCTTCTTAAAGTTCTCTATCATCATCACAAGAAGTGTTTTAGATCTGAATCTTGCTTTTCCAGTGTGATGGTGTATTCAGGACTTGCTATGATGGGAAAATTGGGCTTTTATGATGCCAAGTAACCTTGGTTTCTGTTGCTTATGTTCTTATGCTTGCCTTCTGCCATTTGGTTATCTCTAGTGCTACCTACCCCCACTGTATCTGACTGGAGCCTGTCCTTCCTGTGATTTTGGTTGTGTCAGAACTCCTCAGGGTCTACCTGACTCTGGGACCCTGTGATCCTGAGATCCTGGGTGTATCAGAACTCCTGGGAGTCAAGCTGCCTCTGGGACCCTGAGATCCTGATATGACCAAGCTCCTGTGATCCTGTGTTCCTGTGATCCTGTGATCCATCTGCTCTGAGTGCGGTGGATCCTCTAAGATGCGTCAAGAACTGGTGTCTTCATGGGAGCAGACCAGCTAGGAGTCTAGCAAAATGGATCGGGGGAAGATGAAAATTATTTAAATTAAATAAAAACAACAACAAAAAAAGCATTGTAAAGAAAACAAACCCCATGAACCTGGTTTAGAAGTGAGTTTGAGGACGATCTTTTTTCCAGACATGTTTTTCAAGGTCTGGGTCATCATCCAATCTCAGTTTCAGATCACGAACTTATGTGTCCTGTTCTGTATATCCCACAGGCCCTTTCCTTGAGTGTAGCAGAACCCTATGGCATGATAAGATATTGGTATTAAGCTTTGGTGACTAAACAATTAGATACATTGTTAACCTGGATGAAACTGACATAATGAAAGGAGACTCCAAAAGAGGATAAAATATCAAAGACATTCTCTCCTGATGACATTCACTGAATGAATGAATGAATGAATGAATATATAAATAAATAAATGATAAAATCAAGTAGCCATCTCTGATGTGAGCCATCTTATATAGATTAGTGTCTGTGCTAAAATGATCAGTTGTAAAGCCACAAGAAATAGACTCAGCAAATGCTATTTGAACATGGGAGGAGGCCCTTAAATTCCACATAATAATCTGAGTGCTGTGGCTGATACATGGCTTCCAGCCTGGCAGTAGCCTGGGCAGGAAAGGTGAATTGGACTTTTGCTATATAGAAGCAGGAAGTCAGTGTGAGTTCCCTTACAGTAGTTAGTTCAGGAGCATTTTGTTCACAGTTTGAAACCACTACCACTCCTCACGGTTCCTACCCTCTGCCTTTAGTGGTATCAAAGGCTCACATAGCCTGCTTTGTGTTGGGCTTAAGTGCTAGTTGTGTGAAAGCATCATAGAAACATTGAACTGCCTAAGAAATAAAGCATGATAGACTTCTACTCCATGTCAAAAATGAAGCATTTGTGTTTGTTAATGTGGTTAAATCTATCAGTCAACTCATGAAATAAAAGGAACATTTTCTAAAAAAGAGAGCTAGTATCCTACCTCATGTACATGTTACTTAATATTTGCAACCCCCCTCTAAGACAGTCTTTATTCCCACTCAGAACGTTTAAACAGCTTGTCCTCTCATGAAGTCAGTGGCGAATAGAACCAGGTATTCAAATGCTGAGAAGTGCTAGATAGAATATAGCACTATATTATAATAATAATAGATAGAATAGAATATTCTGTTATTTTATTAATGGCATATATTATTACTTATTTTATTAATAACATGCAACAATTTAGCTGCCACACAGAGTTTTGAAAGGTTTTTGGACTGGGTTGAAATAGTTCAATTTAAAAAAAAAAAAGAGGTATTCGTAGTCCCTCAAAAAGCAACCAACATTTGACTGCCATCCAAGGGTGCTCAGGCTGATGCCAAGACAACATTCAATTAGGTTTGTGACAGAATGATGTGTCTGCTATGTGAATTTCCTGTTGACATATTAATTACAAACATCTCTCTTTCTTGACAGATATTCCAGAACCAAGAAGAGGTGGATTTATTTTTAAGAGCTCATTCAAGATATATCAAGACATGTTGATTTCCAGTGGTGTGGGTTTTTTATCTTCTTATTCCCCCAATGTACTATAAAATATGGATTTTACACAGGAACACCTCCACTGTAATAAAAAGACACAAATCCAATCTTCAAAATGCCTTGAAGCTCACATTATAGTATTATACTCAATATCCCTAACTGGCAGACACGTCTTCTCACAACAGGCAGTGTGTATGGGAATATATTAAGCTTATATTAAGCTCATCAATCAAAGAACAAGAAAGAAAAATACACCTTGAGGAATGAGCTCATGGACAGTTGTACTGAGATTCTTTTACCTTTCTGTCATTGACAGTTAACCCTTTGTATTTGTAGGGAACACAAGCCCTACCTTTTGAGATTTTAGTCAGTTATCATCATGATTTAGATGCTGAGCCAAAGAAGCAATCAAAGAACTAATCTACAAATAACATCTCTGTTGTCCCTGTAAAATGTATGCATAATTATTTTCAAGAGGCTCAACTATGTCCATCCTGGCTCCCCTAGCTATCCCTGAGCTTAACACAGGATCTATTTAATTATAAGGAAAACAAGAAGTTGTAGATGGAACAGAGGAGTTAGAGGGATTTAGGGCAGCCTTGGGGCTTCTTTTATTTGATTTTCTTTGGTTTACATCTTTTTCTTTCAAAAAAACATTCAGTTGAAAGATGTGGTGACTTTGTTCACATCCTTTTCTTCTTCATTTCTACAAATAATGTTGAGTTACAGTCTCCTAGAGTTTTTCTCCAGCGCTTGCCTAGATCCTAATGCACCAAATTATTGAGGTTGGTCTGGTGCTATATATTTAAATGATAAATACTATCCCCCCTCCCAGATCCTCTTACATTAAGACAAGTGAATTCTCAAGTATGGCAACTTTTGTTGTGCAAATCTTGCTTCCCAAGTCAATAAAAGGCTAAAACCTATGATTGGGTAGGAGAGAGAGACAGGTGAAACTTGAGGATAGAGTGAAAGTTCTCAGGAGAGACCAAAAGAGGGAAAGAGCAGACCTCCATGAAAGAAGAGGGACCATGAGCATGTGACCAGGACAAACAGCAAGTAACAAGAGACATATGGCTGGGATGTAAGGTAGAATAGTTCAAACTAATCTTGGCTTACATTTATAAATAAAATACCAGGACTGTGTGTCTTTTACATATGCTAGATAGAATAAATAATTCATACTACAGATTGGTGCCCAATTTATGGCAATTACAATTCAAGCTTCCATCCAGCCTGACTTTTCCCTTGACTTTCATCTTGGCCTACTAAGGTTGTAAGCTTAGATTCTAATTGCTCATATTAGGCACCATTTATAAAATGATTATTAATATTCTATACATATTAATTAATGCTATAAATTAATTCAGCAACAGTTATTCCTTAACCAGCTAGTTCCCCAAATAACCACACAAAGACCTTTTAATGTATTTCAAAGCTTGGGCCTTAGGTGAGCAGTTTCTCAAATAGCTAATCAAAGTTAACCCAACCACCTCGGCCCATCTAGACATATGGCTAGCTATATCTTCCAGGCCCATAGTCATACCTGTCTCCTCTCATGTCTCCTGAAGAAAGGACTTTCCTCTTCCTTCTTCCCAGAGTTCCTTTCTCCCTCCCAGGAAGGTCTGCTTTCCACTTTCTATTCATCTAATTGGGCATCAGATTTTTATTAAAGCTAATCAGAGAATGCCTTAGGTAGATGAGGAAGGACAGAGCCACAACTTTATACAGTATACTCCAACACCAAACAACTCCAAGCAGAGAAGAATCTGAGTGTATAATTTTAGGGATACAAACTTCTTTTACTCTCTAAAGTCTATAGGCATGTACCTGACACAGGCAGCTTCCAAGGTGGAGTTTAATTTAGTCTCATAGTTTTGTAAGATTTGATACCTGGTACCTTAAGTCTATGAGCTGCTTATTTCACAATCCTAGGGAGGAGAAGGGCAAGTAGAGACTGTTGTGATGGCAGTAACCCAAGATGTTCAGGTAAAAAAGCTTACCAGACCAGAACAGATATAAGAGTTCATAAAGAGTAAATACTGTGGACAGAACCACAGTGGGAAAATTCTCAAAGAGAGATGGAGATTTTGTCTTTGCAAAGTGACAAGCATCCTCTGTGCAGCTGAAAAAATTACCTGGGTGAGCCTATTGGGCCATGTAAATAGGGTTACAGTTAAATGTAGAGCAGAGTTTAAGAAGGTCACTCACTGTCTAAAAGTAGTATATCTTCTTATATCATTTGTCCTTCCTGAGCATGGCAATTTGGGGTAAGGCAATGGGACTTTCCAAGTTCCCTGTCATTTTCTGTATAAGGCATCATGGGTTAAGCTCCAAGCCTCTGTTTGTTAATGAGGCTGGGTGAGCACTTTGCTTCTTTGGAGCTTTTATTCCTGGTTGGCTAATGTCATATTGCTTGACGTATTTAGTATACAGTTGTCCTTTCATATCCATGGAGGATTGTTTTCTAGGCTGCTCTTCAGACAGCTCTATAATACAACATGGTGTTTGTGTATAGCTTCATTTAACATACTTAACATTACATCTAGTTTATTAGATTGCTTATAATATGTGTTGTAGTATAAATGCTGTTGAAGTTGTGGTTAATCTGTATAGTCTATGACATGGAGAAAAGTCTGTACAGATTTAGTACAGATACCGTGTGTGTGTGTGTGTGTGTGTGTGTGTGTGTGTGTGTATGTACATGAAGGTAGAGGTTCACTCATGGATGTGTGTGTTGAAACAAGAGGTCAATATTAGTTCCAAGGATTCCCTTGTCTTGCCCCCATAGCAGCAGGATTACAGAAACACACACTTCTAGGCCTGGCCTTTTACGTGTGCACTAAGAATTTCAACTCAGGTCTCATGTTTGTGCAGCAAACACTCAATGGCTGGAGCCATCTTCTCAGCCCTAGACACAACTTCTTAACATTCCTTATCTTCTGTTGGTTGAATCTATAAATACAGAGCTCATGGATATAGAGGACAAAGGCAAATGATAGCTGCACTGACTACACATTTATCAACTCTGTGAGCAGTGCTCCACAGTCCCTGCAGTAGAACTTCAAGAAGGCCTACTGACTGTGTGATGCATGGGCTCCCCCTCTCCCTCTGCTCAATAGAATTCCCTACACTAAGGAGAATGCAACATAAGCATGGATAATCTTATCACAACCTTGGTGTGGTATGGTTATATTTCTACAATATTTCTGTTATGTAAACTGTGAAAAGAACAATCATTTAGAATGTGAGTCAGCTGTGAAAAAAAATGCTTGGAAGCATATTGTGTTCACATTCTCTTTGTTGCCATTACTAAATAGGAATGAGCATTAACCACCTACGCTCAACTTCCCACCACAGGAAGGCAGCCTGTCACAGCCTTCAGTGTGACTCCTGAAGAATCCTATGGACTACAGCAAAGGCAAACTAAGCTGTGCCCACTAAGTACTTTGGAAGTTTCCTTTTAATGGTACCAAGAACTCTGAGTTTATTCATGTGGCAAGCGTGTCTTTCAAATGAGTACAACTAAATATAATAATAAAAAAATAAAACTTCTATAAGCTCTTTGCCTCACAAAAGCCTGTTTTGGGAAACAGAAATGGAACAAGTAGGATCAAACTCAGCAAAAGTTATTTTCATATATGGAACATGGACAAAGCTGAATGATTCATTAGATTGGATACTACAAATCAAACTTGCTATACACCTAAACTAGTATTCCCTACAACAAGTTGATAAAATGTCTCCCTTAATATTTGGGTAGAAGATGAGATGAAATGTCACCTTTCCAAATTTTTGACACTTGAGGATTACATAGCAAGGACAAATTTCCTTTTGAACATTGTGTGCACTATACAAGCACAGTTTTGGAGACTGTTGGGGGATGGTGTTCTTTGCCTGTGTCTTAACTCTTCACTGGTTTACTGTGATTATGCAACCTCCTTCTCTGAGAAGGGAGAGGGGAGGGGTGAATGTGTTTATACAGGTGTGTGTGTAAGTGTGTGTGTGTCCGTGTGTGTGGAGTGTGGAGGTGAAAGATGACATCAGATGCCCAGATCTGTTATTCTCCATTCATTTTCTTTATACAAAGTCTGTCACAGAACCTCAACCAACAGCCAGAAAGTTGCAGTGACTGTCCTGTCCCCCCTCCACTCCTTTATAGCACTAGGGCTACAGGCATACATATAGCCATGCCTTGAATTTTCTGTGGGTACTAAGAATTTGAGCATAAATCTTCATGCTTGTACTGCAAGATCTCTCACCCACTGAGCCATCTCTGCAGCCTCTATCAGTGGATTTCTTAGTAGTTATCAAATACATTCATTCAGACAGAGGACTTCAGTGACTGAAGAAGACTCTGAGTCACATGGTATGAGGCAACTGCATTTTCTTCTTTTCCTTTTATCTGATGGTGAAACTGGACTTCCAGGGGAATCAACTCCCCAGATACTTTACATGCTTAGTCTTAGACTTAGAAACTAAGGAGACTTGAACTCTAAATGGACATTTGATGTCCCAGAACATTTCAGCTTGTACATTTTTATCCAAATTGAAGTATTAAGTCTGCTTCTTTTCTGTATTTTCCAATGTGTTAACAACTTAAATGTCTTGCTAGCTGGATCTCCCAGAAGATGGCCAATTCCTAGAGTTAGCAAAGGACTTGGTCTTTATCACACAACTTTCAAGTCCAGACAACATAATGCCAAGCCTGTATTTCCTCAAACACCAAACTAACCAGTGTTTACATGCCAAGGCAGTATTTACTGTAACCCATGCCAAGATGGGTTAGATGTCTAGGAAACTAGAGACCACCAGACACTACCCATTTGGCTCAGAGCTGCCCAGAGCATACAAACTCTCTCAAACTAAGCTGCTCCTCTATTTTCTGTTCCTCCAGAAAGCCCCATGAAGACCCTTATCTAGGCTCCTCCTGATTATAGTCCTTCTGTCCTGAACAGACAGGGGCTTCCCCTGCGTGGGGGAAGTGCTCTTTCTTTGGGGAGATGTAAATGATTAATCCTTCCTTTGGAGTCATTGGCCTTCTACTCTACCCTTTCTGCATCACCTCCATTACCTGCCATCTTTGTCAGCACAGATGTCAAGCACATTACAAACCCATAACTTCTCTGGTCTCTGACTATAGCATTTTGTCGGGAAATGCTGCACACATTAAAATTAATCAGAAAAGGACAAATATGTGAACAGATCTATTGGGGGAGGAGGATCCAGAACTTTAGCCCTGTGCTTTTAATCATCAAAAGCATTTAGTTCTAAGGGGCTTTCATAAAACTTGTTTAAATTGACAGATAAAATGGCTTTTGAAAGGAAAATCTAGTGCCTCAGTTATAGAAGCCAGCAGCTGCTCAGGATGGGGTTCCTGATCAGAGTGCAACCTGCCTGGTGAACTTCTCCCATCTGAGAGGAGGAACCCAATTGGGCTTTTAACCATTCTTAGGTTCTTTAAGATTTTGTTTAAGACACAGTAGGCCTTCTGCTGGAAGCAACAATAGGTTGGTTGTTATAGTAGAGAAAATTTTGCTCACCAATCACAGACACTGCATTCTCTGTGGCCACAGTTCTGAAACTTTCCTGTGCAAGGAGCTTTTTGTGGAAGTTTGTAGAAATATCAAGCTCTATATTCCACAGGAAGACATTTGCATTTAGTTGGATGAAGTCCAAGCACTGAAACTTTTAAAAAGCAGAAGTGAGAACAATGTTATCAAGGCCCAGCACAGACACTACAAAACATGAGTCTCCATCCCATCCACTTAGATGATACCACAAGAGCATGCATATCTATTGGGCAGCTGCTTCCCTACCAAAAACAAGGCCTCCAGAAACAGTTTGCCTTAGAGGACCAGAGGCGTGGCATTAGCAATGTTAATCCACATCAACCCTCCACCTACTAAGAAACCCTGGGTGATTTATAGTAGTAGTTGTCGAAATCATCATCATCATCATGATCATCATCATCATCATCATCAAATCTGTTCCAAACTCATTTACTGAAGTCTATTTTTGAGAGCTTCCAAATGATCAGGCCTCAAACTAAAAGAAGGTGAAAATAAAAAAGAATAATCCTGGTGTTTGTTACAACAGAACAATTCCCTTTCGATAAGCCAACAGGAGTTTGGTGATTTGTTAGAACATTTTGTAAAGGAAAGAAAACAATACACAAAAATGAGGTCATGTTTGTGTACAAAAGAGACAGGAAGTTGCACCCTCAAAGGCCCGCAAACCAATGTCTGAGCAAGCGCAGTGCAACTGAAGAAGCTGCTTTGAGAAAGCCACAGCATGGTAATCACAAAGAAAAATACCCTTAGTACTGTGTCTTCTCTTTTAAATTGTATATGTTTGAACTGCTGTGAAATTTGTATTTTTTTCTCTTGATATCAAACAGAGCTCAGATGTCTCATTGACGTGTCCCCATTTTGAGGCAAGTGATTCAACTTCTCTAATGCTCTGAGAGAGCTTCACAATCGTCCTTGAGTCTGGAATCACTTCCAATTGAACAGTGTCTACAAACCTTACAAACAGATTAGTTTCTCTTTAGATCATCTTTAACAATGCGAACTAAAGTCCAGCAAGATGTCTTAGCTCTGTCCTGGCTTCATAACACATGGAGGGACCCATTGTTCTGGCCATATATGTGGCAGAGGAGGGTCTTGTTATCCATCAGGGGGCAGAAAGGCCCTTGGGCCAGAGGGTGTTAGATGCCCCAAAATAGAAGAATGCCAAAGAGGGAAGATGAGAGTAAGTGGTTGGGTGGGTGGGGGAATACCCCCATAAAGGCAGGGGAGGGAGGAGGGAATAGGGAAGTTCCAAAGGGGAGAACTGGAAAGGGGGAAACATTTGAAAGGTAAATAAATTATATATATAAACCTCTGCCCTATTATATCCCTACAATGACAGGCCTCAACTTCTAAAACAAGAAGACACCTAGGAGTAGATACTCTGATTAATAAGTTTACAATGTTTCCTAGAAGTCAAGGGAGACAGATAATTCCCAGAATGTCTATCAGGAACCTAGTCTAAGCCAAAGGTAATTTCCAGCTTCCCCAATCCATTGATTGGATTCCCCAGGTTGTGCCTCTTTTCTCCCAGTGCTCAAATATAGAGTTTAAGTTTCCCCTTGGTTCTGTGAAGCATGTCATCTACCTCTGTGCCAAGGTGGGGGTGATGGCAAGTCAGACAATGGCAATGATCCCCAGGAATTCTCATCTTGATAAGGATGTTATCAGTGATGTCATTTTTTCAGAGGAAGTGAGATGAGCTGCCTTGAAGTCTATTGGAAATGAGACCATGTGCTAGATAAATTGACCCTGAATTGATGACAGCCTTTTCCTAACACCAGAACCTCACAGAAGGCATCACCAGTTCTCAGATTAAAATTAAGCAGATAACAGAGGATTTACCTTCACATGTAGAACACCATAGCACCACCACACATGGGATGAACAATAGAAATTGCAGGGAGGGAATTAAACATCAGCCTGTCCCAAGTCTGCTGGAGGAAACTGAGACTAACAAGCAAGCACCTCAAAAGCTGGAGCAGCACAAAGCCAGCCGGCCAGCAGTGTTTCTGTACCTCTTAGTGGGTTCCCTGCTCCAGGTGCTTACCCTGAAGAAGCACAGTGCTTTACAGGAGGTGCACTAGAGATGTCAGATCCCTTTGACCCAGCTCCTCCTACTCTTGCAGATAAAAGAATCTATAGGTCAATTCAGAGAGTCAGTAGGCAAACATTTTATTTGATGAGAAAGTGCTTGAGAAAAGGTGTACATTCTGGGAAGCAGCATCAGAGACCTCCAGAAAGAGAAAGGCAGTGATGGCAGCTGGGCATTGTTTTATGGACTCGAATTATTATGACTGTCTTTATTCTCCTTAATAACGATGCACTCATTGTCTATCTCCGTGCATGATCCAACAGCCTTGAGATCTGAATTATTGTTTGGTTTCAGAATGTACAGAGTCCTTAGCTTCCATCAATCCAAATACTTACACAGTCATCAGACAACAGATATCACTAAGACTTCTTGTCTTTGTTGTTACTTGCCTGCCTGCTGTTCTCACTCCCCAAAAATGCCTTGATTAGTAACTCTGCTTATTCTGTTATTATAAAATCTTTATGGAGCCATTAGCTCATTAGAACATGATATTTAGGGTAGCCTGAATCCATGCTTCCTAACTAAGGTCACTTATATTTGGCTCCAGAATAAACTATGTACTTTCCCTTTTCAGATAAGGATTATGTTTGTTCATTGACTGTTTAAAGAAGGATTAAACCACTTACCAACTTACACATAATATTTATGTATATGTTAATACATATTAAGACATTACTTCATACTTGTACTTGGATTGTACTTTTATTTTTATATTTAGAATATAAAAATAAAGCACCTTCAAGTAGTGGACCTTGCTGGCTACCCTGTGGAGGCTTAAGCAGGAGTGTCGTAAGTTCTAGACCAGCATGGATAACACTGGGAGAGTTTAACTCAGGGAATGGGAGAAGGAGGGAATGGCATACAGAAGGTTTCTCTATTAGCTTGAAGCTGCATCCACATGGTCTTCACTGGTGGATACCTCATCACATTTCAAGGGCCACCCGGAATAGAGACTATAGAGAAAAGACACAATTTCGTGGAATGTGTTTGGAATAATTTTGCAAAATGGTGTTTACAGCAGTTTGGGTTATGTGATGCTTTTGTCGCTTAACCTCCCTATTCCATCTGTTCCAGCACAGGCTTGCCTTGCAGTCTGGAAACACAGCGTAGGCTCACAATACACCCATAAGGCTGCACTGGTAAAGAGATATACCACAGCAGGGCCAAAGGTAAGAACTTGTCATGGCATTCTAACAAGATACCAAAGTGAAGCACACACAAGCTAGGGCTTGGGAAAGTTTGCTGTGGGACATCCTGCCCACTACCACGGAGTGAAAAGCACAGATGACAAACCTTTTCCTGCTTTTCTCCTCTGAGCTGATTGTGTATTCAGTTGTTATTCCCGTGGTTTATGCAGTCATCATTTCCATTTCAGAAGTAAGGTCTGCTGGCTGTCACTGCGGGAGGTGTCTGTTATTCCAGACTTTCCTGGTTAATTTTTCATGGCTTCGGGACTCCAGTGCAGTCTGGAGCACAGGGGAATTTTAGCATTGTCTTCTGTAAGGTTCCTCATGGAATTAATCATGTCATTGTTAATATAACACATTTAGATTGGTTTCCCATCTTGGTGCATCTGGTCCTATGCAGATAGTCTAGATACCTGTTCCTGGAACTTTTGAAAGTTTATCGCTCTAACTTAGAAATCTCTCACACCTATTAATGAAATCTCTTTCTTCTACCATTTAAGTGCTGTTTGCCAGTGAGGGAGTCCAGGTCCATGTATGTACCTTTGAACTCAGTGACCATTTAGCTGTTTTCTAGTCTAATGTTCTTTTATGATTTACACCATTAGCTTGTGGGCTATCTGCTCATGTTCTTACTTCATATTCACAACTTAAATCTAGGAATGCTTTATGAATCTCTGCCAGGCATCATGGTGGGGCACTGCTTTAATCCCAGAACATGGGAGGCAGAGGTAGATGGATCTTTGAGTTCAACACCAGCCTGGTCTACATAGTGAGATCAGGGACAGCCAGCACTACATGGAGAAACCCTGTATTGAAAAAGAAAACAACAACAACAACAAAGAATCCCACTCAGTGAGTTTAAGGAAGAAAGAGGGCACGAGTCCCAAGTCAAAGAGCCCCATGCCATGGGAAGCACTTTGGTCATTTGCTTTGTGGCCAGTCATCAGGCAATACAAAAGGAACAAAGAATGAGAGAAGACCATCAGTTTCTTGAGGTTTTATCCCTATTCCCTGGAGATGTGGAGAGAGAGATTGACTGACCACAGATTCTAGGGCTTTCATTGCTGTGACACTCTGTGCATCAGGAAGATGGGGTGGTGATTTTTGCCCTGAGTGGGGCAATAACTCCTCCCACTCCCAGCTAAAGAAGAAACTAGAGCATGATCTCACACTTTCCTTAGACGCCCCACTTCAGTCTGCCCCAGCAACCCTCCACTCAAACAGCTTTCCATCCCCACGTAAGCTTCAGCCTTCTGGGGTTTTGTTTGTTTGATTTCTCAGATCCCCCCTTTCCTTTCCATTGTTTCCTTAGCTTTGAGTTTAGAAGAAAAAGGTAGAGGTCCACATTTCTTTGATATCATCATAGAAACCAGTTAGTTAGCTTCTTGTTCCTTCTGGTACCTATATTGTTCCCGGTACTCGGAATCTTCCAGATATAAATTTGAAACGTTTGCATGGTGAGTGAATATACAAAGGTTTATGGATTGGCACGATCTTAGAAGTCACTTAGATATAATTCAGTTCAGACTTCAGACTTGCAATGCATATCTTTATGTATCTGTATTGGCAACTCCCCTTCCACAAGTTGCCAAGTACTCCATGAGTCAGTTTTTAAAGTCAACTTAATCTTGCTTGCATAATCTTATATGCATTTTATGGCAAACATTGTGAAACTATAGTAAACAAGACTGTGGCAAAGAAAAAGTAAGGGCTTGGTCTCAGCCTGATGATCCCTAGGGAAGGAAGAGGATTTTCTACAGAGGATGTAATTACAGTTGAAATCTCAGCTTCATTTCTGAAACTCAACTGGATCATGTGCAGACTCAGCCAGTTACCAATTACATACCCTAGAGGTTGAGTTTGTAACCTCTCCAAGATTTAGTGTGTGTATCTATATAAATGACTAATAGCATCATCTACCACATGCATTACTGTGAGAATTAATATCTGTAACAGACACTTGGCAAAGGCCTAATCATACAGTAAGTGCCTAATTAAAAGCTTTCATTTTATTATGTTTACTCTATTTTATAAACTAAGAATATTGAGAAAGATGAATGAAGATGGTAGATAAGTGTTCCTTTTAAGTCTCTCTATAGAACCTTACCTAGTCCTGTGGTCCTCATCTGTGTTTATATTTATATGTTTGAAAACTACCAATGCCCAAGTTTTCGTATAAATTCTTATTTCCCTCTTTAAATTTAATTACTCTTTCTATTGCTTTCAGTTTCTGAAATATTCAGTAAATTAAAGAAGCCCTTTAAGAATTGATAGCTTACCAAATATAACACATTTTTAGTCAGATGGTATTTGGAATTAAAATTAAAATATGTATCACTAAGGCCTAATGAGAACTAAGGCTTTGTTAGGGTCCCAGGAGTTGATGCTTGTGAAAAGGTCTTAAACTATCAAAGTTTAATAATGTGTCTGATTATTAAACACATTATATGTTTTTGTCTATGTTACAGATATACAATAAACTAAAGAATCTCTGCTTAATTTTGCTATTTACTAGGCTGCTAATCATGTTAAGGACTTGAGACAAATTTGCATAGTGCCAAATGAAGATGACTTTGGAAAACCTATTTTGATTCACATTTACTTGAGATTTTATTTATTTTAAAATTGGGTTTTGTAGTGTAAATATAGTTGGCAGATCTCGAAGTCTTTCCTCTGGTATTTAAAGATAGTGTTTGGGGGATTTTTACCATCCAAAATGAAATAACAAGTACTGATTTAAACAACAAGAAGTTCTAGTAAAATGTATTTTTCTGAAAAAAAATTAGTACTTTCGAGACATTAAATAATAGAAAGCCTAGGCAAGCAATCCACAAAAGAGCACTAATCCAAGCAAGCTGGTGGTCATTGGGACTTTTTGTGTTTGTTTGCTTGTTTTTTGTTTGTTTGTTTGTTTGTTTGTTTTTGAGACAGGATCTCTCCCTGTAGTCTGAGTTGGCCTTGAACTCATGATCCTCTGGTCTTCTTCTGAGTACAAGGATTACAGCCATAAAGACCATGCCCATATCATAGTTGTCTGTGGTTCCTGCTGGACATGGTAAGAAGACAGTACTAGAGAGAATTCAACTGAATCAAATGCCTACCAGAACAAAGCCTAACATATTTTAAAGTTAACGAAACTAGAGACAGACTATTATAGTGTGAATGATGATAAATATCTAATTGAAATTAGTAGTCTTGTGAAGGGGCAGGAAAACGTAATACTTAAGGAGAAAATCCAGTCCATGGAATAAGACCAGAAATGGTATAGTTGATGAATAACTGAACAGTCCTTTTAAAAATATATTTAAAGCCAGGTAATGGTGATACACACCTTTAATCCTAGCACTTGGGAGGCAGAGGCAGGTAGATCTTTGTGAAATTGAGAAATCCTGGTTTACAGAGCAAGTTCCTACAAGGGCTACACAGTGAAATCATGTCTTGAACAAAATAAAATTTATATTTAAACATTGATTTTCAAATGTCCTATCAAATGTTTTCTTCTAAACATTTGGATGTATTATATATCAAAGTATATCTAAACATTTGAATATTATACATATATATTAGACAAAAGTATTGCAAAAAAGGAAACTATGCCAATATTCCTGATGAACCAAGCAAAATGCTGTTTAGTGAGAATCTATAAAATAAAATCCTTTAATTTGTATAGTGTGCATGCGTGTGTGTGTGTGTGCATGTGTGTGCATGCGTGTGTGTGTGCATGTATGTGTGTGTCTCTGTGTGTGTGTATGTGTCTATGTGTGTGTCTGTGTATGTGTGTGTCTGTGTGTGTGTGTCTGTGCGTGTTTGTGTGTGTGTGTGTCTGTGCGTGTGTGTGTGTGTGTGTGTGTGTGTGTGTGTGTTATTTGTGTTTGGACCAACCAAGACTTACCAAAGGAACTTGAGGCTCATACATTTGAAAATAAAACAATATAATTCAAACATCAATTGTACATAGTAGAACATCTATGATCATCTTGAATATATCCAGAAAATATATTTGACTAAATTTATAACTTGCTTATGGTAAAGGTTTCATGTACATTAGATATAATGGAAATGTTTCTAACTGGAAAATTAAAGTATATTTTACTTAAAAGATTGGGATAAAGCACAGTACTAAGAATCTGCACTAAAGATTATCTTGTACATTTTCATGTACAAAGTTTAATGTAAGGATTCATAAAGCAATGAAAGAGGATTAGAAATAAGAACTATTAGTAAATGATACAATTATGTTTTGAAAACTCTAATCTTCAAAACAATGATCATAGGTGATAAATAAATCTGCCAGTATCAACATGCCTAAGGACTTCATTATATGCCTATATCCTGGTAATCATTGACAAATTTAAGAAAAACAATACATGACCAATAGAATAAAAACATACATGAACTTATAGAAAGTTATAATTGGGATATTTGTAGAAAATTCACAACCACAACTCTACACAAACTCAAAAAGATAAGGTCAAGAGCTATATGTTAAAACCTGAAAAATGACACTGATTAAAAAGAGAGGATCTACAGAGAGAAGTGGCTCTGTTTATTGATCTTAAGTTTCAGGATGGTCATAGTGTCAGCTGTCCTCAAAATTGATGACTGCAATCTCTAACTCTCAAGGGGAGAGTTTTATAGAATTCCACAGGCCAGTTTTATAATTTCATGAAAATTCAAAGAAACTAAAAATGTTAGACCATGTGAAAAAAAAAGGAACATTGTTTAAAAGCTTTGAATATAACCACATTATGTTCCAGATAGTGTGTTAAAAAACTAATGAACAAGGGACCTCATGAGTTCTATACCATCGGTCAAGTTCCACAAAGATAACGTAACAATGTAATGTGGGACAGAAATAATATTTGTACCAATTGTGTGGGAATAACAGCAGCTATATGAGATACTGCACAAAGAGACCAAAACACAACCATGAACACTAGAAAACATTCATGAAGAAGTTTTGTACAATATGTAGTGATTTCTCCAGCTAGTGTTTCAAGTAAAATACTGAAAAGCAGTGGGAGTGGGTGGCAGTCTTCTTCCTGATATCAGCTGGGCTTTCTCCATTTCGGATAATGGTGGCTCTGGATTTCTCAAATTTGGCTTTTATTATGTCCAGGTATATTACATTCTCTAGGACTTTTATAATGAAGGTGTGTTAGGTTTTGTCAACAGCTTTTTCTGCATCTATTGCAATGATTATGTGATTTCTGTCTTTAAGTCCATTTATGCAGTTTATGATATTTATTGACTTGTGTATGTTGAATTATCCAGGCATTTTCAGGGATAAAGCTAACTTGGTCGTGGTATATAATCTTTTGGATATGTGTCTGTATTCTTTTGGCAAGTATTTTGTGCTTTTTAGTCTATGTTCACCAGGAATATTGGCCTGTGGTTTTCATTTGTTGTTAAGTCTACCTGGTTTGAGTATTAGAGTGTTAGTTTGCAAGTGCTTCGTCTGTTTCTCTTCCTTCCTTCCTTCCTTCCTTCCTTCCTTCCTTCCTTCCCTCCTTCCTTCCTTCCCTCCTTCCCTTCTTCCCTGTTGGGAATTGGCTCCAATGTTTTATATTATTTCCGCTCTCAAAAATGTGATCCCATACTTGAGGGTCCTTGCCCCCAGCTGGTTTCCATTGGTAATAAAGAATTGCCATACAATCAATGACTGGGCAGGGAGAAGGAGGCGGGACTTTTAGATTATGTGGACAAGAGACTCAGAGAGAGGAGAAGAAGTGGAGAATCACAGCTGTGACTCTCCAACAATGTAGATGAAACAGAAATGCAGGGGGAGCAACATAGGAGGTAATAGGGCAGCAAAGATAAAATTTAGCTTTAGAAGGTGTTAAGCCAGGAATACTGAAAGAGAATGTGTGTTAGCCTTGGGGAGGTTTAGAAATACTCAGCCATGGAGCTAGCATATCAAAATTAGCTGATGTGTGTGTGTGTGTGTGTGTGTGTGTGTGTGTGTGTGTGTTTAACTATATTTTTATTGTTTATTTATTTACATTTCAAATGTTATCCCCCTTACTGGTTTCCCCTCCACAAACCCCTTATTCCACTCCCACCCCTTGCTTCTATAAGGGAGATCCCCTACCCACTCACCCAGCCACTCCTGCCTCACTGCCCTAGCATTCCCCTACATTGGGGCTAAGCCTTCAAAGGACCAAGGTCCTCCCCTCCCATTGATGCCAGAGATAAGGCAATCCTCTGCTACATAATCAGCTAGAGCTATGGGCCCTCAGTTTGTGCTCTTTGGATAGTGGTTTAGTCTCTGGGAGCTCTGGGAGGTTTGGTTGGTTGATATTGCTGTTCTTCCTATGGGGTTGCAAACCTCTTCAGCTCCTTCAGTCCTTCCCTTAACTCCTCCATTGGGGTCCCTGTGTTCAATCTGATGGTTGGTTGTGAGCATCCGCCTCTGTATTTGTCAGACTCTGGCAGAGTTTCTCAGGGGACACCCATACCAGGCTCCTGTGAGCAAGCACTTCTTGGCATCTACAATAATGTCAGGGCTTGGTGTCTGCATATGGGATGGATCCCTAGGTGGGACAGTCTCTGGATAGCCTTTCCTTCAGTCTCTGCTCCACTCTTTGGCCCTGAATTTTCTTTAGACAGGAACAAGTTTGTGTTAATAATCTTTTGAGGTAGGTAGATTGCCCCATCCCTCAACTGGGGGCGTGCTTAAGCTCTGGATATGGTCTTTGCAGGTTCTATTTCCCCTTTGTTGGGTATTTCAGCTAATGTCATCCCTGTTGGGTCCTGGGAGCCTCTAACTTTCCTGGTATCTGGAACTTTCTAATGGCTATCCCCTGTGTATGTGTGTGTATATTTCATTTGTGAATCCAGAGCTCTTGGGCAGGTACAGCAAGCACACTGCCTGCCAGGAACCAAAGTGGATTAAATAATTCACCTCTACACTGTCCTGTTTCTTTTTTTCTCCTCTCTCTCTCCCTCTCTCTCTCTCTTCCTTTCTCTCTTTCTTTTTATAATTTAAGAAGGATTAGCTATAGATCTTTGAAAATCTGTTAGAAATATGCTGTGAGTCTATCTGGGCCTGGGATTGTTTTACTTTATAGCCTTCTGTTTCAATCTCCTAACTTGTTATGGGTTTGATTAGTTTATTGAGTTCTTCTTGGTTTAAGTTTTGTGGTAGAGCTGAACTTAGAGATTCATTCATTTCCTTTAGATTGTTTAGCTTAATGCAATATAGGTTTTAAAAGATATTTTTGTTATCTGTTATAGTGTTTCCATATTCATTTTTTATTATGTTAGTTTAGGCTCTCTTTTTCTTTTGTACAAGGGTCTACTGAATGTGTTTATATTCTCAAAGAGCCAGCTTTTAGATTCACTCTTTCTATTGTTTTGTTTTCATTTCATTAATTTCTGTTCTCATTATTATTACTTCTTATTGTCAGCTGGATTTTGATTTGATTTTTCTTGTTTTCCAATTTTTTGAATTGTATCAATCATTAAGCCACTTGTTTATGCTTTCATAGTTTTAATGTAGGCTCTTGGGCCTATATATTTTCTTATGGGATAACTTTCAATGTGTCCTGGAGGGTTTGTTGTGTTTCCATTTTCACTTAGTTCTAGGAAAGTTTTTATTGTCTATTAAGTTTTACTTTGAGCCACTGATCATTCAGTAGTGAGCTCTTTAATATCCCTGAGGTTATGTACTTACTAGAGTTATGCTTACTGTCAACTTTAAGTTTTATTAAATTATTGTCAGGTAGGTGACATGGAGTTAATTTAGTCTTTCTACAATTTTAAGTGTAGATGAGACAAACAAATTGATAAGTTGAACTTAATAAAAGTCAGAACATGTATTTGAGCAAAATACAATAATATATGTACAGAGAATGTCATAATGGAAACCTATTAACTTTATACTAATTAAAATATAATATGTGTGTTTATCATTATTTGCCAAATAATACAGAAATGTGTACAAAACATGTGTAAAAAAGGAATAGTTCTACTTATCCCAAGCATATATCCAAATCTCTCAATGGTCCCATTTCAAAGCTTGTGACACATAACATAAGCAACATTCTGTACATTCCTGCATCCCCTTTCTCACTCCTCAACTGAATATGAGCAGGCTTTCATTTGAGAATGGTCTTCTCTTTATAAAAAAATTATTTATTTAAAAATATATTTATATGGCTTCTATATACATATGAGTATACGATGTGTAAATGATGTATATTTCTTTATAATTTGAGTTTCATTGAATACATCTCAAATATCTTTAAGTTCATTGTAATATAATCAATGTACACTTTTCAAAAGATGCAATATTTTCCGGGGTGTGAACAGACTTCAATGTATTAACAATTCTTATATTTGCATATATCTATGGTCATACACATATACGTACTTCCTCTTAGTAAAGATATCTGAAACATTATAAACCTATAGTACATTCTTAATAGATACCTTTAAAAAGAAGTGAGTTAAGAACAGTGGCACACTACTGAAATATTACCAGAAAGAGATAGAATCAGGAGGATTGTATGTTTAAGGTCATTCTTGGCTATACAGTGAATTTAAAGCCAGCCTGGACTATACCAGATCATGTGTCAAAAAAAATAATACAAGGAAAAACAGAAATCAATCAAGGAAGTTATGTTGGAATAAATGTCCTGGGAGTAAATACTCTCTAGCTTCTCTTCCACTTAAATAAGACATAGATATTTAACAGTGAAAGAAGAGGTTTCTGAGTAAAATCGTATTTTTCAATCTGATGTGGCATGCCAGTATTTTCAGAAAGCAAAACTTCTCTGGCTGACATTGCCCAGGACTAGAACCCCAAACTCCAAGTCCCCCGGACCTCGGTGCATAATTGTGCAGAACTTCAGGCTCTCATGATGCATAGTGCAGCCAGGATATGCCACCTCCTACCATTAGTAGCATCTTCTATGCAAAATCCAACCAAGTACTGTCTTTAACATGTTCCCAGAATTACTTAAAATGAACAGCAATGGACAACATCCAGTTTTTTTAAAAAAAATCCTGGCATTCATATAATTATATCCCTATACTTGCAAATTACAACCTTTGCTTTAAAAATTAGTGACAATATTGCATAAGAATTAGAAATAGATCTCTAGCTTGAGAATTTGTAACATTCATGCAAACACATTTACTGAATAAATAATCCCAAGTTATTGAGGTGAATTAGTCAAACACAGCCAACAAAAATACAGAACAAAACTGTTGGTCTCTATGGAGAAAGACTAAGCTTATTTATTTCCAATTCCCTTATATAAATATAAAACAAGTTTGAAATAGCTTTTCAATTATAGACTTATACTTTACCTAGATAAAAATCATATTTTTTAAAAAGATTAGTATGTCTTATTGTAAAAAATTTTGCAAATAAATAAAAATATCACACAGTAAAACTAACCAAACTTTAGTCTGTATAACTTAATGAATTTCTATACAATTAGAATTGCCTTCCAAATCAGAAGGTTTGAAGTGGCACATTAAAATTTACATTCTCAATATTGAATATAATTTATGAATTTTCTATCACCCAAACCTCCATGACAGAGTTAGAAGCAGACAGTCAACCACTTTTACATCCTCTTACACAATGGTGTTCTTTACCCACTTGTTAAACTTTATCTCACATTCTTCAGCCTTTTGTAGGTGTCTAGGAGGCTTCTTCCAATACATCTAGTTTATATATTTTGCTTTTTATCATTATGACAGCATTCTTATTACAAAATCTGATGTGACTCAAAAAGTAAAATAAAATACTCATCTAACAAAGGGTTTTCTCCTCTACAAGGTATGCAAAATCATTGATAGAAACTCATGCAGGAAAAAAATTGTTAATATCGGTATTCAAGTGATTATTTATTTGTACTTATGCTACTAAATCAAATCTTTAAGAGTAAAGATATCTATACCAAGTATAGTTTTAGACCAGATACGTTGACCATCTACTACAGAAAGAATTGTTTCATTTTCTTTTTCCATTGCTGTGACAAAGCACTCTGACAAAAGAAACCTAAGGGAGGAAGGGTTAACCTCTGTCTCATAATTCTCATGTGCAGTCCAATATGGGAGTCAAGACAGCAGAAGCTTAAAGCAGCTGGTCACATCACCTCCACAATCATGAACTTGTGATGAATGCATGCAAACTAGTGCTTGGTTGACTTTCTTCACTCTTTTACAGTCCAGGGTTGGTGTGTGGCTCTTCTTACCTCCATTAGCCTGATCAAAATAATCTCCCACAGACATGTCCTGAGGCTAACTAAACCTAGATAATCCTTCACAAGTGTGGCCAAAGGCATGCCTCTTAGGTGGTTCTAGATCTTGTCAAATTGGTAATCAACACTAACCACAAGAACAAAATTTTATAGACTACAATTCCCTGAAAGGAAAAGAGTGACATTTTTGTTTCTAAGATGCAAGGGATGCCAATTATGTCACTAAGAACAAAACCTGACAAGTGGATTGTTACATTCCCTTTCAGTGGAATTTTCTTAAGTTGTGATCACATTTTATAGTACCTGTATAAATGAAAGACCACTCAACTAAGAATGTGAGCAGCACTAAATTTTTAAAAGAATGAATATTCCTTACAATATTTATTTTCTGATAAAAGGTCCACTATTGAGCATTTTTTTATTCTCAGCCACTGAAACATATACATTTTATTTCATCGAAGTCACTTTCTCTATTAAGTAATGATTTCTGGGGCTGGAAAAGTGTTCTGTAGTTCAGAGTCTTGCCTGAGAAATTGTTTTCCTTTCAGTTCTTGTTCTCATTAATAAAACAATTTTAAAATGGATTTATAAAGAAACTCAAGGGCTACGTTATTAGAGTTTGAAAGAAAACAACATGGCAGATGTGGTGATTTGAATATACTTGGCCAATGGAGTGGCACTATTAGGAGATGTGGCCTTTTTGGAGTAGATGTGAACTTGCTGGAGGAAGTGTATCACTGTGGGGATAGGCTCTGAGATCCTCCTCCTATCTTCCCATGAGACAGTCCTCTCCTGGCTTCAGTTGGATCAAGATGTATAACTCTCAGCTCCTCCAGCACCATGACTGCATGGACATTACCATGCTTCCCACCATGATGATAATAGACTGAACCTCTGAACCTGTAAGACAATCCCAATTAAATATTATCCATAGAGTTGCCTTGGTCATGGTTTCCCTTCACAGCGATGGAAACCCTAACTAATACAGCAGGTAAGCTGAAAGTCTCAGCAGCTGCCATCAGTAGGGAGGCCTGAATGAGAAGGAGAGAAAGCATGCCTTTTGATCTGGAGCCCATTTCCACAGTGGAAGTCAAGAAGCTATTCCATGCTAGAAGATAATGAGACTTTCAAGAAAGGGCAAGAAAGCACAGAATGTCAGGGAAAGCTTGCATAGGCTTTTGGTTAGTATCTAAAAGAAACTGAGAGAAAGAGAGGAAAAGAGAGAGAGGAAGAGAGAGAGAGAGAGAGAGAGAGAACAAAGGAGAACAAATGTGAGTTATAACTGAGAAAAATCAGTCGAGAAAATTAGCATTTCTGCCATAAGGATGTTTTTCAAAGGACTATGTAAATGGCAGTTGGGGATGTCTAAATATATTATCTTGTAAAGTTGATAATGGTATTCATCTGATATCCTTAATGTGTCTTTGAAACAATCAGCCTTCCAGAGAATTGCTTCCCTGGAAGCCCCGTGGATTAACTACTAAGGAAGTAGTCCGTAGTATGTGTATTGAAGCAGAATAGAATGTCATATTTCAAGCCACGGTGAGAGGTAGGTTACATTCTTTTGACCAGGAAGAAATAGCTTTGTTCTAAAGGGATTCAGCCAAGCCCTAAGGTCCACCTTTTCATATGGTATTTTACATTCTACAAAGTGACAAATCTGCTGTTTAACTTTCTACTGTTACCAGAAAACAGGAACTAGGGTTCAAAGCCAACCAGGAAGGAGATCCATCTTTCATGGCCTCCAGGAATACTAATCCTTGTAACAAGAGCATTGCTCCGTAAACACAATGACCTGGTATTGAATCCACATAAAAAGCACCCAACACCAACACACAGAGACAGGTGGCTCCTGACAGCTTGCTGCCCAGTTATCCTAGCCAAATGGCAAAGTTTCAGTTCAGTTGAGCGACCTTTTCTCAAGAAAATAAAGTAGAAAACAATTTAAAAACATATTTAATGTCCTACTCTGGCTTCTGTGTACACATACAGGTACATTAGCACATTCACATGAATTTAACACACACACACACACACACAGAGAGAGAGAGAGAGAGAGAGAGAGAGAGAGAGAGAGAGAGAGAATGATTCTTCCTGTGACTTGTACTCATACACTAAAACAAGGCTTAATAGATAAATAATTGCCATTGCATTGAAACCTTTCAGGCAGGTTTACGGAGTACTGTGCAATGGTCATCACATCACTTTTGATAACTATGACACTAATCCCAACATTGTTCTGCTTGGAACTGGAGCCATCCGTCTTTTCACACTGCCATCACTACTTTGCTCATTATTGAATACAGTACCTTTGGGACTGCATTCAGGTCATATAGAAATGGATAGATTTGTCCTGCAATTTTTTATCTTTGGCAGGAAAATTAATGTGATATTAATTTGTGGTTGAATGGATTTTTCTCTCTCCTATAGAAGCAATAAGAAGCGAAGCATGTACGTTTGAGCCATTTTCTCAAGGAACCGTTTCTTCTGCATTGAACTTAATTGCTCAAAGGTTTACAAAAATCTCTCAGAATCTTTAGAACTAGGAAGATCATGATGTATCAAACCATAAGCAGTTTCCCTGATATGAAGGAAGGAAATAAATGACCAAAGTCAAGGAGACGGTTGTATCAACAGAATACCGAAGTTAACAGCCATGTGGTAAAGTGTATACGACCTGAATTCTAAGTGATGTCTTCCACAGTGAGGGCTACCTGACCCAAAATGAGTGCACCCATTCACTCGGGGCAAAGCCACATACATTTCAGAAAACCAGAGCCCTTTAAGTAGAAACCCAGATGCTTGAAGAAACTTAAGTGATATTATTGCACATGACTATCATCCATGTCAAATTTCTACCATTTTAAAGGATTTAGCTATCCATTTTAAAGCTACCATTTTAAAGAATTTATCTGCTTGCAGAAGATCAGTGCAATTGGGCTTGTTAAATGTAGACATTCCCTTACAAAAGGAAAGGTTGGAAAAGTCATGGAACCCTCACTGAGTATCCAGACATTTCTCCCAACAAGTTGTCTGCAATTATACCCAATTGCGCTTTGTCTCATGGAGCAGATGTATAGAAGTATATAGCCTAGGAAGCTATATACTTCTTGGAGAAGGGCTCCATCTATAGAGCCATGGGAAAGCCATAACCCACTCTAGGTGTAGATCTACTAGTGCGGTTGTTTTAGAGTCACCCATGTTCCTCTACCAAACCCTTCAGGTATTCTCTGTAAGAAGGCTAATAAACTCATTGGTTTCCCAGAGTGAACTTGGAATGGCACTTTAGTTTGCCATGGTTTGTATCTAGGACCTTTGTCAAATTGTGGTACATTATCCCTACTTACATACCCCTCCCCCCCCAAAAAAAATCTGGAGACAGATATTCATAAAATGCTCCTGAGGTTGAATAACTTCAATGAAGAAAAGCAGTCAGATTGGTATGGATTTAAAAACAAAATGACCCTTTTCACACACACACACACACCCCTCCTGATTTTTTTTCAGTTTGTCTTCCCAAGGAGAGACATGCTAATTTCATTTACTGCTAGCCAACAGCAGCATTATCCAGTCCCAGTTACACAGGCCAACCTTTGTAAGATAAAACATGGAAATCCCTTTTAGACAGCATCTGAATTTCAACCGAAATCAGGAGCAAGACTGTAAACCAAGAATGATACAGGAGATGTGGCTTCTTTAGAAATCTGAGGCCAAGAGGAGATTGGGAAATATTTGTTTTAGAAGAGGGATCATGACTTGACATAGGAAATGTTTCTTACTGGTGGACCGGTCTTGTTATAAGTTATCTTGTTACAAGGTCAAAATAAGTTCATTCCTGTTTTCTGCAGAAGTTGGATTTGACCCAGTCTTAACCCATTTTCTGGAATTTGGCATGTTCTATGCCTTAAACCCTGACCTCTTCCCTAATGTTTTTCCAAACTATTTTGAAATGTTCTACCAAGTTTTACATAAGCAAAAACCATTGAACTTCTACTGATCTTACAGTTTGTGGGCCTACATAAACCCCATCTGTTCTATGTTCAAGCTTTAGATAGATAGCCCTATTTAACATAGAAGCTTACATAATTTGGCCAAATTTGAAAAATGGTCTTTACTTTCTTTTGGTGGAATTAACAGTGTCTCATCACCATAGCCTCCACCAAGACAATGATAATGAGCTTTCCTAGTAACACGAGTTACTGCTTGTTCAGACTATGGATGTATTGGTCACTCCTGAACTTGTGTTTCTAAATTTAGTGAAGCTGAATCTCCAAAAATCGAAAAGAAAAACAAGAAACAAACAAACTCTAACTTTCTCTGCAATTACTTCAAGTGTTTTGTTATTCCCTGTTTTGGTGAAGAGCAGAAAACCCTGTTATGCAGTGGGAATTAGTCTGGTCTGGGTGACCTGTTCTTCCCAGATAAGACAGGTTCCCTTAGATAGTCTCATGGAAATGCCTTTCCTGTCTGTGGCCTTTTCTTCTGCTAAGCAGAAATGTAGTGTGTAGGCTAACAGCATTTACCAAGGTCATCAGAAACATACAACCCCTGTCCAGCTTATGAAGACTTCTGCTTGGCCAACTTGCTGAAGTACCAGGCCTCCTTTTTGTTACTTTAGTTGTGTTAAACATCTACTGTTACAGCCAATTCGCGTTCCTACTATTTTTTTTTTTAATACAAGGTCTCAGGTATCTAAGCTTAGCCTTCAAGTCTATAGTAGAGGATAACCTAAAACTTCTGATCATCCTGCTTCCACCTCCCAAGAGCTGGCATCATAGGTGTGTACCACTGCTACACTGGGTTTATGTGGTAATGGAACTCAAACCCAGAACTTCAAATTTGTTAGCAAAATCATTCTACTGACAGAGCTACATCAGCAATACTGTAGCCACTTCTAACACAGTACTATCTTACCTGAAACCAAAACAAATGCAAACTTTTAACTTTGGGTAATAAATTCAGAAAATGTGAACATCACCAGTAATATTCAGAAATGTAAGTGCCTAATATTCAAAGTATATTCATTTATTGAAAAGGTGAGATATAGTAAATGAAATTATTTAAATAATTTGATTAGTTTCTTCCACACATGAATATAAGATCTAATTGTTTCCAATTTCTTGTATTAAATTGGCAGGATTCAGTCTTTCAACTTCTTGGTATATATATCAGACAAGGACTAATATTGACATAACTTCAATTTATTGAATTTGTAAATGCACATTATTGGTAGCTGAAAGTATTTGAATAAAGACAGGTAACTGACTAAGCTAGATTAAATGAATCATTTATCTCTACATAGTGGTTCATGCCTGTGTAATTTTGCAGTCATTAGACTAAAGCAGGGAAGTTGCAATGAGTTCAAGGACAACCATTTAACTTTCTAACACATTGTTTCAATAATTATACAGAAATTGTGACTATTTCAGTGAATAAATCATTACTATTACATTTTTAGAGATCCCTATGTTCCAGAAGGAACATCTAAGCTGGAGAAAATAGGTAGCAAACAACCTTGGGCTGCTACTATGAAAAACATGTTTTCTCATAATCTTAATTTGCTTCTCATTGCTCCAGTTAGTTTTCTTTACCAACTAGTAATAACAATATAAAATAATAGATAAATAAAAATAAAAACAAATAAAAAGGAAAAGAAAGGAAAGGAAGATGGATACCCTTAGGTATGGTGGAGAAGAAAGAATAGCCACAGCAAAAGATATCTGGCAGAGTTCAATGGATATGACTAAACTGAGCTGTTCCCTGTGAGCCAAGTGGGGAGGGAAAGTGAGAGACAAAAGAAGATCAAGTACAGCAGCCAGGAGCCCCAAAATAAAGAGCAGACAAAAGGGACCATGTAACCAAAATGGTTGGATTATATAGGGAAGAGCCACCCAGCCTTTTGGGCTGCAGAAGTTTAGGGTAGAGGGTAGGGCACACTACCCAGGAGAGTCCTGTAACAAGTAGGGACTAAGAGATACAAAGAGAACCTGATATCTAGTTCTGCTTCGAAATATTAAATAGGTGCTTGTCTTAGGGTTTCATTCATTGGTGAAGAGACTCCATGACCACTGCAACTTTTATAAAGGACAACATTTAATTGGGACTGGCTTACAGTTTCAGATGTTCAGTTCATTATCATGGCAGGAAGCATGGCAGTATCCAGGCAGATATGGTGCTGGAGAAGAAGCTGAGGTCTACATCTTGATCTGAAGGCAGCAAGAGGTAGCCTGTCTATCTTGCACTGGGCAGAGCTTGAGCACTAGAAACCCTTAACGCTGGCCTACACAGTGAAAAATGTCCTCTGACCAGGCCACATCTATTCCAACAAGGCTACACCTCCTGACAGTGCCATTTCCTATGGGCTGAGCATATTCAAACCACCGCAGCACCTTGGCCATCTGTCCCTGGTTTGAATCCTAACAGTAATCATCGTGGATTTTATAGGTGAGCATTTCTTTGTGCCTATATGTCTTTCAATTGGGATTAAAAGCTGGTGAAGATTGTGAAAGTAGACATAAAGAAACCTATTACAAGTAAGGTCTGAACTGATAGATTTCCTTGTGACCTGCCATCTGCTTGGCTGAGCTTCTGAGGGTGAGTGGAGCCCTCTTCCTCTTCATAAGCTTCAGATTACGTTTTGCCACCTAAGAAAGGCCTTATCCACAAAAGCATCTTTTAAATGAAAGCAATTTCTTTCTTTAGAGTGTGATTGCACCCCTATGAATCTCAAAAGGAATTGCCCACAAGCACAGAGAAGAAAACGATCGCCATGATCAGGATCTGCTTTCTGTGGAGTTAGAAAGCGTTAGCTGTTCAGCACTTTATAATAGTTTTGTTTATTGGAAACAGGATGGAAAGAACTTGTGTGAGTTTTATTTGAGTCATCTCTGTTTCTGTTATAGCCAGAGCATTGCAGAAATTGTGTGCACTTGGTTGTTAATGAATAGCCTATTAATGCCAAAAGCATTACACTGATGGAATGGGAAAGGAAAAGCCATCAGAGTTTTCTTAGAAAGGTATTTAATACAGACATTCCTGTCAAGGATTAAAAACAGACTCCTGATCATCATTGTTAGAACTAAAGCCATAGCATCCTATCACTGGGTGTGTAGAATTCCCTAAGATAGACTAGTAAATGAGGATGGTTAAAGCAACTGAAGAACTCATGCTCACTAATAAACTCTCAGACACTCATTCCTTTACTTGAGATAGTTTGTACAAGTGTAGAAAAATTAAAGCTTAAATTGTGAAAATTGAAACAGTCTGTAACTCTGCTTTCTTTTTCTAAGTAGAAATGTTTTATATGAATAAAATTTGAGGTTGAAGGGCAAAGGTTCAGGAAGCACAATTCATATTGTCCTTCTGCACTTTGCAAAACCACTGACAACCTGACCATACAAATCCCTAAGAGCAGAGAGTGCATGATATACACAGACATATCATCGCACACCAAATTAGATTTTTTTTTTTAACTAATTTGATCATTTAGAATGTGTCAGCCTTGACCAGGGGTACTGATAGCATCCACCTTTTATCCCAGCTATCAAAAGGCAGAAGCAGGCAGGTCTTTGAGTTCAAGGCCAGTCTACAGAGTGAGTTCCAGGACAGCTGGGACTACACAGAAAAACCCTGTCTCAAAAACAAAACAAAACAAAACAAAACAAGAATAAGCCAGCCTCAGAAAAGTATGTAAGGTAATATGGTAGTGGTTTTGCTAAAAATAGCAACGTAAATCAGGAAAAAGAGGAGAAATATTTAATCAACCAATTAGAGAATAAAGACTTAAAACTGAAACATAATACCATCATGCAGTGGTATACTATGAAGGCAGTTTGAACTATTGAACAAAATATAAATGACATAAAATATATTGGCAATACATTTTAAGTAGAGAAACAGATTATAAAACACTCTGCAGTTGGGCTGGACAGATGGCTTGGCCATTAGACCTTACTCTTCTTGCAGAGGACCTGGGTTTAGTTCCTAGCAACACATGGTGATTCACACCCATCCATAACTCCAGTTACAAAGATTCCTAGGCCCTCTTCTGACCACTACAGGCATTATGAATGCACATACTGCACATATAGCCATGCATATACATTAAAAATAAATGCATGTAATTTTTTAAAACTATAACACTCCAAGCATGCTGTGCACTACTGGTTCCTTACTATCTTTTCACCTGGTGGAAGGCTTTATTTTCCTCACCATTGCTCACATAAGTGGCATACAGTGCCTGTTAAGTAAATGTCTATATATATTATACATTACCTTCCTCTCATAATGAAGTTCCCTGAGATCTATGATCATGGAGAGGATAAAATATTTACTGATTTTTCATCACTTTTATAAATACAAAGCAGGTTTGCCATCTGAACATTGCACATAGTTCCTTTTCTCTTATTTAGAATATATGCTACCTACTCAAGTCAGAGTCTATTTCCAGTATTTGAAATGGACAGGAAGCTAATGCCATAAAAATACAGAGCTGCTCAAGACATTCTTGCTGATTATCTTGTGGCACTTGTACTTATTAAGACTGCAAATCAGCCCTTGGAAATCCCATGCTAATGGAGCTCTTATTTCCTCAGAAAGCTCTCTGACAAGAGTCACTCAGCACTTGGATATCTTATAGATATTTCATTCACCAGATTATTTGCAAAGTCAGGTTCAGTGCTTGACTATACTCATTTAAAATGTCCAGTAAAGCAGGTTGAACATTTGTATGATATGTGTCCACGCAATTACCAACGTGACTGATATTTAGAAAGTATCAGTCCCCAGCTCCTCTGTTCTTTCTCTACTCTTCACTCTGGCACCAGACATGCACTTTTGGATTGTGAAACCTGTAGCTTCAGATTGTCTATTGTAAATTATTATATGAATGGAATCACACCACATGTACTATTTTGAGTCTGACCTCTCTTTCAAATGTACTGACATTTTTGCATATATTATTTTCTATAGTCTATTCCTTTCATGGCTGTTTAAGACATCTATTGATCTTTTCAGCCTCCTGAATGTTACAGGCATGAATCAACACATGTGGAATATTATAGAAATTTTGATGTGCATTGTTAAATTATTTCCCTACCAGCGAAATGAGCCAATTCAAGCCAGATTAAAGTATATAATGGAAGGTCTATTGGGAAGTCACTCTCTAGAAGGTTTTATTGGCCTGGGAAGTTGCCATGGAGAGAGAGGCACAGGGGATGGGGAAGAAAGAGAAAGAATGTGATGTGCAGAGAGAGAAGACAAGATGGAGGAGGAGAAGAGGAGAAGGAGACAGAGAGATAGAGAGATTGAGAGAGACAGAGAGAAGAGACCAAAATGTCAGGATTATATAGCAAAGAGCCTCTGGGGGAAGGGAAGCCTGGCCCCTGGGCTGAAAAATTCAGGGTACAGGGTGGGCTATTACAGGTAGGGACTGAGGGATGTTAGGAAAACCTGGAGGCCAGGTCCATATTGACATCTTAAATATGCACCTAAGCCCCTTATCCCAGATCTGAATCCCAAGAGGTATATAAAAGTATCTTAGTTAGGGTTTTATTGCTTTGGAGAGACACCATGACCAAAGCAAGTCTTATAAAGACAAACATTTAATTGGGATTGGCTAACAGTTTCAGAGGTTTAGTCCATTATCATCGTGGCCAGAAGCATATAGCAGACATATGCTGAGGAGCTGAGATTTCTACATCTTGATCTGCAAGCAGCCAGGTGGAGACTGTATTCTAGAGGAAGCCATGAGGAAACTCTGATTCAACTCTGGGCAGAACTTGAGCATAAGATTCCTCAAAGCCTACACCCTCAGATGTGCACTTCCTGCAGCAAGGCCATGCCTACTCCAACAAGGCAATACCTCCTAATAGTGCCATTCCCCATGGGCCATACATTAAGCCTATAGGGGCCAAACATATTCAACCCACCACAAAGAGTATCCTGGGTGATTTGAATTGCATCAGTTGAATTTGTGTACATGCTCATGTTTACTCTAATATGGTGAATTACCTCAGTTGATTTCTAAATATTTACCTTTACTCCATATGGTAAAGGTTTATTTTCTTTTTTATATATTGCAGACTGCTTGGTTAGAGGTTTTCATATCTTTGTCCTCTTTAGTTTTCTAAATTAAGCCTGGCTTTATTAAAGGAGCAGAGATGGGTCCTGTTACACAAGCACTTTCTGTTGGAGTGGTACCATCCTCACATGAAGTTACTTGGACCTAAGTTGTGTTGCGTTTTGCAGTAAATATAAGACTAAATAATGAGCCTTTTGCTTCCAAGGTCTACACAGGCCTAGTGGGACAGCCGGAAATCATAGTTACTCAAGAGCCTGAAGCAGGAAGCTAGTGAATTCAAGGCTTACCTGTGTTACATAGTACAAGGCCAGCCAGAGCATTTGGGAAGCATAGATAACAGTATGCTATAAGTTTGAGGCCAGCCTGGTATGTATAACCAAGGAAATATAGTGAGACTCTATCTCAAAAAAGTACAAAAGACTTAGGAAATTAGCAAGACCTTGTTTTTAAATAAAAATCCATAAAAATGTGAAGACTGTCTTATGTGGTGCTGAAAAGATGATATATTCTTTGAGTTTGTGTGAAATGTCTTGTAGATATTTGCTAGGTCCATCTGGTTTATAACATGTTAGCTCCAGTATTTCCCAGTTTAGTTTTTGTCTTGATGACCTGTCTATTGGTGAGAGTGGGGAACTGAAGTCTTCCACTATCAATGTGTGAAAATCGATGTATGATTTAAGCTTTAGTAGCCTTACTTTTACAAATATGGGTGCCTAAAGTTTGGGGCATGGATATTAAGAACTGAAAAATTATTTTGCTGGATTTTTTTCTTTGATGATTATTAGATGTCATTCCTCATCTTTTTTTATTAACTTTGATTTGAAGTCCATTTTGTTAGATAATAGAATGGATACTCAAGATTCTTTTTAGATCCATTTGCTTGGAAGACCTTCTCTAATCCTTTACCCTGAGGTGATGTCTATCTATGATATTGAGGTATGTCTTGTATGCAGCACAATGCTAAATCCTGTTTTCACATTCATTCTGTTAGTCTTTGTCTTTATTGGGGGGGGGGGGATTAAGCCCATTGATATTGAGAAATATCAATGACAAATGATAGCTAATCTGTTGTTGTTGTTGCACAAGAACTTCCCTTCTTTGGGTTTTGCTTGTGTGAGGTTACTTATTGCCTGTGTTTTTGTGGATGCAGTTAGCCTCCTTGGGTTGCAGTTTTCCTTCTAGTACTTTTTGTAGGTCTAGATTTGTGGATAGGTATTGTTTAAATTTGATTTTATCACAGAATGGTTTGTTTTCTTCATTTATAGTGATTGAAATTTTTTCTGGGTATAGTAGTCTGGGCTGGTATCTGTGGTCTCATAAAGTCTATAGGACATTTATCCAGGCCCTTTTGGCCTTTAGAGTCTCCACTGAGAAGTCATGTAATTCTAATAGGTCTGCCTTTATATATTATTTGATCTTTTCCCCTTGCAACTTCTGTGGCTTTAGTATTTTGCTTATTATGTGGTGAGAGGACTATCTTTTCTGGTATGGCCTATTTAGTGTTCTATAAACCTCTTGTTCTTTTATGAGCATGTCTTTCTTTAGGTTAGAAATTTTTTCTTCTGTGATTTTGATAATATTTTCTAGGTCTTTGAGCTAACATTTTTGTCCTATTCCTACTATTCTTCGGCTTTGTTTTTTAATAGTGTTAGAATCCTAGAATTTCTGGATGTTTTATATCAGAACCTTTTTTAGATTTAATTTTTTTTTGACAAATGTATCAATTTCTTCTATTGTATCTTCTATGCCTGTGATTCTCTCTCCCATCTCTTGTACTCTGTTGGTGATGTTTGTGTGTGTAGTTCCTGTTCATTTGCCTATGTTTTCCATTTCTAGATTTCTCTCTGTTTGTGTTTTCTTTATTGCTTCTATTTTCATTTTCAGGTCTTGAACAGTTTTTTTTTTTCCTTCAGCTGTTTAGTCTGTTTGGCTTTCTTTAAGTGATTTATTGATTTCTTCCAATTTTATTTATTTCCTTCTTAAATACCTCTTCCTTAAGTATCATTTTCCTAAGGTTGGTTATAAGGTTATTTTCTTGTGCTTCAGATGTGTTGGAATATTCATGGCTTGCCATAGTAGAATAGGGGTCGGGAGTGATATATTGCTCTGGTTATTGTGGATTATGTTTTTACACTGTCATCTAGGCAGCTAGGTTTAGGGTAATTATAGGTTTAGGTGCCAATTTCTGAGTTTGTTTTTGTTGGATGAGTGTTTTGTTCCTGCCTTTCTGGTTGGACTGACCTGTAGTTGATTAGAAGGTTGAAGGATGGATTTTTGATGGCCATGGTGTCCTCTGCTTTTAAGCAGTGGGGTTCTACCAGAGTTGTGGCTGGAGTCTGGCAACCTATATGGTTTCTGATCTAGCTGGGAGTCCTCGGCACACGTTGGAGGCCAGCCAAGATATGGTGACAAGGAGAGGAAGTCCTGTTGGGGTGGACTGGGGAAGGCACTAAGAGATTGGGGGTCGTCTGCCTGTGAACAGCCTATCTGAGGTTTTGAAGGCTTCTGGTGGAGCAGGAGACTTCTGCCAGGATATGATGCTAAGGATAAGAGGGAAGGCTGGGAGAAGGTTAGAGGGCCCAGTGGAGTGGTAGTAGTCTTCATGTGGGGGGCTACCTGAGGTTCTGCTTGTGAGCATGGCCTCTGGTAGTACATGTGTGGGCCAGGATACAGTGATGAGTGAAAGAGGGGTAGATAGGGGTATAGTGCAGCTATAGGGCAGCTGCTGGGGAAGTATTGGTGGCCTACAAGTGCAGACTAACTTGGGATTCTGAGTGTGAGTGTGCACTCTGGTGAGGAAGGAGTCAAGCTACTTCCTTATACCATGCAGAACTACCTACGTAGGGTGACATCAACCCCAATATGATGGACCAACCCTCGTCAATCTTTAATTAATACAATATTTCCATGGGTTTGCCCACAAAGGGTATTTTCTCAATTAAGATTCCTTCTTCCCAAATGACTCTAATATGTATTGAGTTGACATGGGAATCCAGAAGTCAACCTCAAGTGTTGCTCCTCAGAAGCTCTCTACCCCTCCCCCAGAGGTCTCTTATTAATCTGGAGCTCACTACTGAGCAAGCTTGGCCAAGTCCCAAAGATAAGGCTGACTGCTCTGGCTCCCTTGTCCTGGGATTACAACTGCCTACATTTTTGTATGTGGGTTCAGGGTATTGAACTGTGGTTATCACACTTACATGGCAAGCACTTACTCATTGAGCCATCTCCCCAGCCACATAAGCATTAAGACATGTTTTGGTTTCGTTTGCTTTTCATTTTCTTTTTTTGTTGTCTATTTGTTTTTTGTGTGTTTTTCATTATCATGCAGATCAAAACACTTTTAATTTTTCTGTTAGTTAAAAAAAGTCAGAAAATATTTATTTTTCTGATCCATGAGCTACTGAGAACATTGTTTAATTCCCAAATACTTTGACATTTTTCAGAGTCTAAAACTTTGCTTCTAGCTTTGTACTGGTATGACCTAGTATAGGCTCTGTATTTCCACCTTTAGAAATCTGTTAACTTTTTTGGTTTCCTGTATGGTTCAGCAAATGATGCTGGTTGGTGATTCATGTATACTGATAATATATTGTTTGCCATGTTGGGTAGAGTATCCTATAAATGTCACTGAAGTCCAGATGCTCAACAGTGTCAGCATTATTCACATTTTCAGTGCACTCCCTGTTTTGTTTTGTTTTTTCCTTTCTGCATGTACTGTAACAACTACAGAGGGGCAGGTGGAACCTCCCTCTACTCCCATGACTTTGCCATGTTCCTTCATTCTCTCAACCTTACTCTGCCTATGATGATGGTCTATACACATGTACTTAGATCATTATATCATGATAAGTATCTCTCTCACAACATCTAGGGAAGCCTTGATTCTGGGTACTACTTATTTGCCCAAATTTTGTTATCTTTAGTATTAATATAATTCCTTCCTTTCTTTCTCTTCTCCCACTCTGAGCAATCTCACAATCTTTCTGCCTCAGTCTCTTGAGGGCTAGGATTATAGGTATGCACACAGCTATGCTTAGAATTGAAGGAAATGCTTCTTAGTGTGTGTTTATTATGTTTGTATAAAACTGTTTTTTTTTTCTGTTTTATTAGATCTGTCAATCTCTGTCTGCTAAGTAGTGTGCTTACACAACATTCACTCTATGCTATTACAAATATTACTTATTCTAGATTATGTCTATGTGTCTTGTTCCTTTTTCTTTCTCTTCATGCCAGTTTTTTTATTATTGTAGTACATTTGTTTTGTCTTGTTTTGTTTTGTTTCAAAGCAGGGTTTTTCTGTGCAGCAGCCCTGATTGTTCTGAACTTTGTAGACAAGACTGGCCTCAAACTCTCAAAGATTCACCTGCCTCTGCATCCTAAGTGCCTGGAAAATGTAGTCGTTTTTAAGATTTCATCTCCTGAGTTGATATTATGGTTATATATTAAGCATCTGCCCCACCAAAGGCTCTTGTATTAAAGAATTCATTCTCAGTGCAGTATTCTTAGGGTAGAGCTTGTGATCTATGCTTAAATCATGAACCACTGGTGTAATAAGTGGCTTCATCCATTGATGGCTGATGAATCCGATGCCATTGCTGGGAAATGGTGGAAAGCATAAGTTGATTCTCCTCTGAAGAAATATACCCCATCAAAAAGTGAGCCAAGATAAGTATTTCTCCATGTAAATTATATTCCTTGGGCATTTGTCAGGATGTCTGAATTAGCATACCTGATTGACTATTTGTTATTTTCCATTGTTTCTCTTCTTTAGCTTATCAGTGCATCCATTAAAATGGGATAGCATCACAGTTTACTAAGAAAAGTCACTTCTAATGGCAGGTTTATGTTCCCCATCTGAGCCTTGTTGTGTCGTTGTGATATGCTTCAATTCACATTACAAACACTGCTATATATTGTTGATTTTCCTGTAATAATTTTAAAGGTTTCCATAAGTAAAATTATTGCTTTATACTTACCAATCTATTGACTATTTCTAGTACGCTTTCCTCCTTCGTGTGGATTCAGGTTTTCATTTAATGTCATTTTCATTCTGATAGTATTCTCAGACTTATAATAGCATTTCTTATGGGCAGGTTATCCAGGAAAAAACCATTCTTGCCATTTGTCTTTCAAAAGTGGTCTTTACTGTGAGTTTGAAAGCTCTTCTCACTAGCTATGAAATTGTATTCTGGCACCTTAAAGGTCACTCCATAGTTTTGTGGCAACAATATCTCCAATGACAAGTTCATATTTGTCTTCTGCTTTTCTGTATATCTTTCATTTCCTTCCTTCCTTCCTTCTTTCCTGCCTATCTGCCTTGCCTTCCTTCCTTCCTTCCTTCCTTCCTTCCTTCTGTCCTTCCTTCTTTCCTTCTGCCTCTCCTTTCCTCTATTTCTCTCTTTCCCTCCCTCCTTCCCTCCTTCCCTCCCTTCCTGCCATTCTTTATTAACAGGGTCTCACTAAGAGCCCTGGCTGCCCGAAAACTTGCTGTGTAGACCAGACTGTCTTTCAACTCACAAAGATCTACCCGAGTTCTATGATTAAAGGCATGCACCAACCACACTCATCACGTTCTTTATTGACATTTTTAACATTGATTACAATGGACTCTGTGGCCATTTTCTGTGACTTTCATATTTAAGATTCTTGGATCTGTTTGTTTATAGTTTTAAGGTTGAGACATTTTAATCCATTTCTCTTTGTCACTCCATCTTCCTGATTTTGATGGCACGAATGTCAAAGCATGGACTAATGATGCAAAGGCTAATGCCATTTCCTTTTCTGTTCCTCTCGTCTGAGCAGTTCTCTGACCTATTGTTACATCCATTGCTCTTCTTCTGCAGTGCTGTTCAGTGGTTTCTCAGGTAGGTATCCTCTTGCCTACATTGGTCCCACTCAATCCTTTGTCTTCCTTTTCTTCACCTTGTGCTTTCCTTTACATTCTGAGCTTATTAGTAACTGTTTAAGCCCTTGTCTGGTCATTCCATTATTTCTGCCCTTTCTATTCTTTCTGTTGACTTAGTTTTCTCCTGGTTACATGTTTCCTTTTCTCCACCTACGCCCCTTTATTATCTTCTGGGTGTTCCTAGCATTACATGGATGAATGTTTGAATTTCTGTGTGTACTTTTACAAATAGTGCCTTTGTTTGGAGTTCCAGGTAAGTTTCTCATTAGCTTTATCATCAAGGGGTTTTATTTTTTTTTCATTTTTGTCTTAATTTTTGTTTTGTATTTTTCAAAGTTTTGTAAGTATGATCTTCCAGATTTTGTCTAGAGCTCCACACTGTTAATCTTTAATCAGACTGAGGTCTGATCCTTTTTTAGCTCTATAGAATGACATAAATCTTCATCTAAATGTCTATGTTATGACCAGCTGCTGTTAGAAGGCCTAGCATCTCTCACTGAGCTTTGTTCTGTTTCTAAAACTGTGGAGTTTGTCTGCCTATATACATCTGAATGCTCAAGAGAAGAATCAGACATGCATATAGACTTCACTTTTCCATATCCTCCCAGTATCTGGGGATTACAGGCTCTGTAACATCCTGAAATTTGAAATACTGTCTTTTCGATACAGAAAGACCTCTAGGAAGTGTTGGGACTCTTTCTTCTTGGGCTTCTACAAGACAAAAACAAATACAAATATAAGTTTCTTCACTTTCTGGTAATATTACAAAAAGGCCTAAAACTGGGCAACATTATATACAAAGTTAGTCACTTATAGAAAGGTCCATGGACAGGATGCTGTGGGCTCTTGGCCTATGGCATCATAATGGTGACAGAGAATGTGTGAAAATGATCACATATCAGGAGCATAAGCATAGGGAAAAGCTAGTTTTATAATCCCCACTAAGCCTACTTGCTTAATGTCTCTACCATGTCCTGTTAACCACACTGAGGTCCCAGCCTTCAATGCACTAACCCCTGGGGACATGTTTAAACTTATATCTACAACAAACTATGAAAAGTAAGCTACGACTTACTTCCCTCAGTTCTCTCAGAGTTCATAACCCTACAGTGCCTTTTCCCAGTATGCAAAATTTACTCTTCCATGTAGTTTATCAAATTGTTTGTAGATGGAGCAAACCAAGCATCAACCATTCTATCAAGGGGTTGGGGATGTTTGTTCTCTGCTTGACTGTTTTCCCAAAGCAGACATGCCAGGAGGCAAAGCAGACAAAGTTTTCCAATGAAAAACAATTTACTTTGTTAAGAGAGGGCAAACACTAGCAGATATGACCCAGCGATACCATAGAGACAATATGATTAGCACGATGTGTGATAAGAGGAAATTCCACAGGTCAGGATCAGAAAAGCACCAAGAAGGTATGTTTTTCAATGCTATTGTTTTACCAAAGAAATATGTGTGTGATTTTTACAGAAATAGTTGGCATCAGAGAAGTAATCTAAATTTTACTCCAGAGCTCAAGTGCCAAGATCCTCAGAAGCCCATAATCCTTAGGAGGAAATGACACTAATCTTCTAGGACAAAATACCTAGAGAAGCTTTGATCCACAAAGACATACATTTATTTCAGATCCAGTTTTGCCTATTTAGCTTCACCCAACTCCTATTTTTTATGAACAACTTGGTAGCTGCTTTGGAAACTTGGCTGGGTCTTTTCTTTCTGTAGAGGGATTTATCATAGGACCCAGCTAAAGCATTCATAACTGAAAAATGGTTCCCATTATTCTCACCCGTAGTTAGACCAAATCCATCAGTAGTCGCTATACTTGATGCATTGTCTTAATGACAATTGAGAGTTATTCAGAATTAGGGCTGGGCTTGATTTTCAGGGTCTCAGCTCCAATGTCCTGAATAGAGAATATATGTTGTAGAGAAAATGCTGTGCAGGAGGTAGAGGGATATATTCTACATGATGATAGACATGGTATAATTTTTTTCTCATTTTCTTAGTGAACATTCTGATTTATTTGCCAGAAAAGCAGGGAAATATTAGCTATTGAGCAGATTCTAGCTGATGGCATGCTTAGCTTTTGGACTGATGGAAGCTAATGGTCTGTTAAGACATCCCAAAAGGATTCATGTGATATCCATAAAGATATTAGGTCAGATACAATGGTGGGTGGTGATGGCTCTTAAAGACAGTCAAAGACAATTTGGCTCTGGACCTCCACCATTTCAACTCTCCACACTGGTGTAAGTTCCAGTGAGCCAATCAACTTTCTAGAATCTTGAACACATGGATGTATTTGGTAAAGGAGAGTGAAAGCAAGAAATCACTACTCCACATGATCCCAGTTGCCTTCCCTCTCCCAGGTCCTTGCAATCCTTTGGCCCCAACCTCTGAAGTACTGTAATTACAAGTCTGGATCTAGTAAGTTCCTCTTTTATAGTTTTTAAAGAATATATATATATATATATATATATATATAGAGAGAGAGAGAGAGAGAGAGAGAGAGAGAGAGAGGAGACAAAGTCTTTCATACGTAATTTTATATGTGAAAACTTGTATTATCCTTAATTTCTAATTTATGCTAAGTAAGTCAAGTTTATATAAAAGCCTGTGTATTAATCTAGGCAGGTATCCCTGCAAAGCTGAAGACCACAGTTGCATTTTCTATTGTTTTGTGTTTCTACCCTTCACCCTACCATCCATCTTCCATCCATCCTATATCTAGCAAGGCATTGCATTAGTGTGTCTCTTTCAAGCTAAATTGTCTTCATTATACTATGGATTTTATAAATAACTCCTATTGTATCTGTTACTAATTTGACAATCTTACTATCTTGATACAGCCCTATGAAGTTATCAAATTCATTTCTAGGTGCTTTGCAATTATTTCATAAACATTGTGATAAAATGATAATTGCAGGTAAACACCAACCATGTCTGTGAAGGGCCAATAAGGATCTATTAAGAGAGACCAGAGAGGAAGCTTGCATTGTCTGGACATCTAGCTGTGGTAGCAAGCTTAGATTCCTGACCAGAGACATACCAGAGAATAGTAGCACCTGGTGCAGTATGTTCTTTGTAACTTCCCAGGCCAGGAATGACAGCTCTTAGCTTTCTTTAGACAAACATCATTTCTGCTGCAGCACACTGTGGCTTTGAGACTGGTTTTCTGGTGCCCTAGTTGTTATAGCTGCCTCTTCTGCTCTGGCATTGGAGTCACAATCAATAACCTCTCAGCAGAGTGTGCACTGTAGTAACAATAGACTTTCTGCCCTCTCTGCTCTGGCATCTGAGTCATAACCAATCACTCTCAGAGTAAGCCTGCTATGTAGAAACAATAGACTTTCTATTGCTCTATATATCATGCAGAAACGTTCCAATCTTCCAACCTAAAATTAAAATGAAACTCTTCTAGCTCTGTCATTCTCTGCCCTTCCAATTACAGTAAAGACCCAAAGAACACTGCCAGATTGGTGGGTTTTTTCTCCCTCCTCCAGCCAAGACTGTCCATCACTCTGCAGATCTTGCTGTCTCCAAGGCCTTCAATTATTCTCTTAGTACAATCTTGGAAAACAAATGCTAAATATTTCCACTTGGAGATTTCCAGTTATTTCTAATTACAAGGGAGGAAAAAATACAAGGAAGGCACTCTCTAGTTTTTCCATGGCCATCCCCAGTTTGAATTCACAACCACCCCTCTGTTCTTTTGTGTCAAAACAATCTATTTTTGTTATCAAATTCTTTGTCATTACTTGTGCAAAATATAGCCTTACAAGAAGGTAGCTGGATAAAAACATGTACTGGGAGTTTGACAAAAACAAAGACGGTAAATTCCACAGAAAAGCAAGCAGGGTCTTTGCAGTTGTTCAGCCTCCCTTCTTGATGTAGCATCTCAACATCTCTTGTCTCTTCTCTCTTCTCCTCTGATATCTTTTATTACATTCTTAACAGTCTCTTGGTCCATAGCCAAATAGCACAGGGAAAGAGCTAGCCTCTCAGGAGTATGGACAGAACTGTGAGTGGGGATAAGATGAGCAGCTCTGCTCAAAGGGATATGCCCAGAACCCTTGGGACACAGGCACCGAGGAGCAGCCTGGGACAGGAGTCTTCTAGTTTCCATCCATGGCCTAAGACCTGAGCACGTGACACAAGGTTCCATATCCAAATAGCGCCAGAAGAAAGCTAGCCTCCCAGGAGTGTAGTCAAGCCTGTGAGCTGAGGTAAGCACCTCTACTCACAGGGACCCACCCAGAACCTTCAGGACACGGGGACTGAGGAGCAGCCTGGGACAGGAGCCTTCCAGTTTACACCTGTGGCCTGTGCCACACAGCTCCATATCTAAATAGTGCCAGGAAAAACTAGCATCCCAGGAGTGTGGACAAGCCTGTGTGCAGAGGTAAGACCATTACCTCTGATCAGAGGGACCCACCCGGAACCCTCAGGAAACAGGGACTGAGGTGTGGCCTTCAAGTTTACTTTTACTTCCAGAAGCTGCTCCTGTGCAACAGGCTCCATTCCAGATAGTGCCAGGAGAGAGCTGGTCTCCCAGGTTTACAGACAGACCTTCAAGCATAGGCAAGACCACCACTTCTATTCAAATTCTTGGCTCAAGAGGGACCCTTGCAGAGCCATCAGGACACAGGAACCAAGGAATATCAGGGGACAGGATCCTTCTAGTTTCTGTCTGCAACTCAGAGATGACCCTTTACCACAGCTCTCCAAACCTAGATTCGTCTCAGAAAGAGCTGGTCTACAAGAAGTATTGACACAAAGGCTTGCAGGAGGGTCAAGCCACAGTCAGAGAGAGCAAGACCAGCTAACACCAGAAATAACCAGATGGTAAAAGGCAAGAGCAAGAACATAAGGAACAGAAACCAAGGCTACTTGGCAATATCAGAACCCAGCTCTCCCACCACAGCAAGCCCTGGATACCCCAACACACCAGAAAAGCATGAATCAGACTTAAAATAACATCTCATGATGATGACAGAAGACAGTAAGAAGGAAATAAATAACTCCCATAAAGAAATACGAGAGAACACAGATAAACAGCTAGAAGCCCTTACAGAGGAAACACAAAAATCCCTTAAAGAATTACAGGAAAACACAATCAAATAGGTGAAGAAAAGCAATAAAACCATACAGGATCTAAAAATGGAAATAGAAACAATAAAGAAATCACAAAGGGAGACAATCCATGAGATAGAAAACCTAAGAAAGATATCAGAAGTCATAGATGCAAGCATCACCAACAGAATACAAGAGACAGAAGAGAGAATCTTAGGTGCAGAAGATACCATAGAAAACATTGACACAACAGTAAACAAAAATGCACAATGCACAAAGCTCCTAACACAAAACGTACAGGAAATTCAGGACACAATGAGAAGAACAAACCTAAAGATAATAGGTGTAGCAAAGAGTGAAGATTCCAAACTTTAAGGGCCAGTAAATGTCTTCAACAAAATTATAGAGAAAACTTCCCTAACCTAAAGAAAGAGATAAACATAAACATTCAAGAAGCCTATATAACTCCAAATAGATTGAACCAGAAAAGAAATTCATCCTGTCACATAATAATCAAAACACCAAATGCACAAAACAAGGAAGAATATTAAAAGCAGTAGGGGAAAAAGGTCAAGTAACATATAAAGGCAGACCTATCAGAGTTATACCAGACTTCTTACCAGAGAATATGAAAGCTAGAAGATCCTGAGCAGATCTCATTCAAACCCTAAGAAAACACAAATTCCAGCCCAGGCTGCTGTACCCAGCAAAACTCTCAATTACCATAGATGGAGAAACCAAGATATTCCATGAAAAAATCCAAATTTACACAATATCTTTCCACAAAACCATCCCTACAAAGGATAATAGATGGAAAATGCCAATACAAGGAGGGAAACTCCCCCCTAGAAAAAGCAAGAAAGTAATGTTCTTTCAACAAAACCAAAAGAAGATAGTCACATAAACATAAAAATAACATTGATAATAACAGGAAACAACAATTACTATTCCTTAATATCTCTTAACATCAATGGACTCAATTTCCCAATAAAAAGACATAGGCTAACTGACTGGATCCATAAACAGGACCAAGCATTTTGCTACATACAAGAAACTCACCTGAGTGTTAAAGACAAATACTACCTCAGAGTAAAGGGCTTGAAAACAATTTTCCAGGCAAATGGTCACAAGAAACAGGCTGGATTAGCCATTCTAATGTCAGATTAAATGAACTTTCAACCATAAGTCATCAAAAAAGATAAGGAAGGATACTTCAAACCCAACAAAGATAAAATCTACCCAGAAAAACTCTCAATTCTGAACATCTATGCTCTAAACGCAAGGGTACCCACATTCATAAAAGAAACTTACTAAAGCTCAAAGCACACATTGCACCTCACAGAATAATAGTGGGAGACTTCAACACTCCACTTCAACACAATGGATAGATCTTGGAAACACAAACTAAACATAGACAAAGTAAAAGTAACAAAAGTTATGGGCCAAATGGGCTTAACAGATATCTATAGAACATTTCATCCTAAATCAAAAGAATACACCTTCTTCTCAGCACCTCATGGTCCCTTCTCCAAAATTGACCACATAATTGGTCACAAAATAAACCTCAACAGATATAAGAAGTTTGAAATAATCTCATGCCTCCTATTAGATCACTATGGATTAAAGTTGATCTACAATAGCAACAAAAACAACAGAAAGCCCATACATACATGGAAGCTGAACAATGCCCTACTCAATTGGTCATGGAAGAAATAAAGAAATAAATTAAAGACTTCCTAGAATATAATGAAATTAATGTACAGCATACCCAAACTTATGGGACACAATGAAAACAGTCCTAAGAGGAAAACTCATAGCTCTAAGTGCCTCCAAAAAGAAACTGGAGAGAACATACACTAGCAGCTAAACAGCACACTTGAAATCTCTAAAATCATAAAGAAGCTAATACACCAAAGAGGAGTAGAAGGCAGGAAATAATCAAAATCAGGGCTGAAATCAACCAAGTAGAAACAAAAAGAACTATACAAAGAATCAACAAAACAAGGAGCTTGTTCATTGAAAAAGTCAACAGCATAGATAAATCCTTAGCCAGACTAATCAGACAGCACAGAGACAGTATCCAAATTAACAAACTTAAAAATGAAAAGGGAGATAAAACAACAGAAACTGAGGAAATTCAAAAAAATCATCAGATCCTACTTAAAAGCCTATACTCAACAAAATTGGAAAATCTGGATGAAATGGACAATTTCTAAACAGATACCAAATACCAAAGTTAAGTCAGGATCAGATAAAGCATCTAAACAGTCCCATAGCCCTAAAGAAATAGAAGTAGTTGTTAAAAGTCTCCCAACCAAAAAAAGCCCAGGATCAAATAGGTTTAGTGCAGAATTCTGTCAGACCTTCAAAGAAGACCTAATACCAAGACTCTTCAAACAATTCCACAAAATAGAAACAGAAGGAACACTATCCAACTCATTCTGTGAAGCCACAGTTACACTAATACAAAAACCTCACAAAGACCCAATAAAGAAAAAAAACTTCAGATCAATTTCCCTTATGAATATCGATGCAAAATTACTCGATACAATTCTCACAAACAGAATCCAAAACACATCAAAATGATCATTCCTCAGAAAATGAAAAGATCTCCCATCCTCATCGATTGGCAGAATGAATACAGTAAAAATGGACATCCTGCCGAGAGCAATCTACTGATTCAATACAATGCTCATCTAAATTTCAACTCAATTCCTCATAGACTTAGAAAGAGCAATTCTCAAATTCATATGGAATAACAAAAAACCCTGGATAGCAAAAACTATTTGCAGCAATAAAAGAACTTCTGGGGGAATCAGCCTCCCTGACCTCAAGCTGTACTACAGAGCAGTAGTGATAAAAACTGCATGGTATTGGTACAGTGACAGAGAGATCAGTGGAATAGAATTGAAAACCCAGAAATGAACCCACATACTTATGGTCACTTGATCTTTGACAAATAAGCTAAAACCATCCAATGGAAAAAAGACAGCCTTTTCAACAAATGGTGCTGGTTCAACTGGCCGTTAGCATGTAGAAGAATGCAAATTGATCCATTACTATCTCCCTGTACAAAGCTCAAGTCCAAATGGATCAAGGACCTCCTCATAAAACCAGATACACTGAATCTAAAAGAAGAGAAAGTGGGGAAAAGTCTCAAACACTTGGGCACAGGGGAAAAGTTCATGAACAGCACACCAATGGCTTATGCTCTAAGACCAAGAATCAATAAATGTGGCCTTATAAAATTGCAAAGCTTCTGTAAGACAAAGGACATTGTCATTAGGACAAAACAGCAGCCTACAGATTGGAAAAAGGTCTTTACCAATCCTACATCGGATAGAGGGCTAATATCTAATAAATACAAAGAACTCAAGAAGTTAGACTCCAGAGAACCAAATAACCCTACTAAAAAATGGGGAACAGATCTAAACAGAGACTTCTCAACTGAGGAAACTTGAAGGGCCAGGAAGCACCTAAAGAAAAATGTTCAACATCCTTGATCATCATGGAATTACAAATCAAAACTACCCTGAGATTCCACCTCACACCAGTCATAATGGCTAACATCAAAAACTCAGGTGACAGCAGATGCTGGCAAGGAGGTGGAGATAAAGGAACACTCTTCCATTGCTGGTGGGATTGCAAGTTGGTACAATCACTCTTGAAATCAGTTTGGTCGATCCTCAGAAAATTGGACATAGTACTACCTGAGGACCCAGCTATACTACTCTTGCGGATATACCCAGAAGATGCTCCAACATGTAATAAGAACACATGCTTCACTATGTTCATAGTGCCATATTTATAATAGCCAGAACCTGGAAACAACCCAGATGTCTCTCAACAGAGGAATGGATACAGAAAATGTGGTACATTAACACAGTGGAATATTACTCACCTATTAAAAATAATGACTTCATGAAATTTGCAGGCAAATAGATGGAACTTGAAAATATTATCCTGAGTGAGGTAACTCAGTCCCAAGAGCACAAACACGATATGTACTCACTGATAACTGGATATAAGCCCAAAAGTTTGGAATACCCAAGATTCAATTCATAGACCATATGAAGCCTAAGAAGAAGGGAGACCAAAATGTGGATACTTCAGTGTTTCTTAGAAAGGTGAACAAAATACTCACAGGCAGAAAACATTGAGAGAAAGTGTGGAGTAGAGATTCATGGAAAGGCCATCCATAAACTGCCCCTCTTGGGGATACATCCCATACATAACTACCAAACCAGGACGTTCTTATGGGTGCTGGGAAGTGCTTGCTGATGGAAGCATAATAAGCTGTCTTCATAGAGCCTCAGGTAGAGCCTGACAAATACAGAGTGGAATGCTCACAGCAAACCATTGGACTGAATATGGGGTCCTGGATGGAGTAGTTGGAGAAGGGACTGAAGGAGCTGAGGGGGTTTGTAGTCCCATGGAGGGAGCAACAGTGTCAACTGGACAGAAGCCCTGGTGCTCCCCGAGACTGGATAACCAACCAAAGAATACACATGGAGGGACACATGGTGCTGGTCACATATGTGGCAGAGGAGGGCTTTGTTACCCATCAGTGGGAGGAGAGACCCTTGGGCCTGAGGGTGTTAGATACCCCAGCATACAGGAATGCTAGGGAGGGAAGAGGGGGTTGGGAAGGGGAGCACCCTCATAGAGGCATGAGGAGGGAGAATGGAATAGGGGGTTTCCAATGGGGAAAACATTTGAAATGTATATAAAGTAAATATCCAAAAATAAAAATTAAAAAAGAGAGTCTCTTGTTCCCTTCTCTCCCTGACGGAAAATTATGTTAGTCAGTTTTCATAGCTCTAACCAATACACAGTTTAATGTTTTTAGAACTAATTAATTATTTAATCTAATGAAAAACAAAAAGGCTGGACCAGTGAGATTGCTCAGCAGCTAACCTAAGTACCTGAGTTCTACGTGGTTGGAGGAGAGAACCAGTTCCTGGAGTTTATCCTCTTCCTTCCTGCATGCAGTAGCATGAATGGCACACTCACATAAAATAAATAATAAGTCTAAAACAAAAAGAGACAAATCAGTTTTGTCTTACTGTTCTGGAGTTATTAGTTTGTGTCAGAATGGCCTGGTTGCATTGGAAATATGGTAATGCACTATCTTTGTGAGAGCACATACCTCAGAAGGTCCATCTGCCTTATGACAGGGCAAGAAAAGGAAAAGGAAGAAAAGATACTAATGGACAGTTCCCTCAAAAGAGACAAGAACAGTGACCTCAGACCTCTAGGTCCACGTTTATACCACTATATCCTATTTCCAAGCAGCAGAACAAACCTATAACAACCCTGGCTTTGGGAAACATTCCATACCCTAGAGCATAGTAAAAATACAAATTCTTTTCTTCCCATTTTGGAAGTCTTTTCTAACCCTTACTCATAAACTGAGGACTAGGCATGTCTTATGAAGCTTAGTAGGCCAAACAGAGCCACAACCAAAATTAGGTAAGGCCTGCTCACCAGAACCAAGTCAGAACTCAAAGGCTATGGGGCTTTCTATACATTTTCCCTCCATTACTCCTTAAGGATTTGTGTCAGCTAACATTGGGCTTATTCCTTCTCTAGAAGGTTTTCCCTTCCTAGTTCCTCCTGATTTTTCTATTTGGAAGGCTTCTACTATTCTGCATGTTCTTCAAAAGTTTATTCTCACCTTGTCCTGTGAGTTTTGCTTCAGAGTCTCTCTGGCCAACAGAAACACAGTACTCATAATATCTGTAACTTTAGATGAGCTGCTAGCCTCATTATAAAAATATAGAAGAGTAAAATTTGTCTTACTAATATGTTTTCAATTGAAAAATAACCAGCCTTCCATGTTGTCTCCAAATTTTTAGTGTATATTTCTAACATGTCTCCATTTAGACACAAAACTTTCATTGAACTATTTTATGTTATTGGATTCTATAAAAATTTTAGTTGACAGCTAAGTTTGCATACCAGAAATGTTCAGACCACTAGTGTTCCAAAGGCAGACTGAGAAAAGAACTCCATTACCCCTTGTGATTGACACTAGCCATATCAGGAGCGCTGCTTCAGCTTCACCAAACAGATGCAATGTTAAAGCAAAAGTATGGCAAGCTTAGTAAGTGGGTTGGGTCTTTGCCTCTTCATTAACATCATGCCCATAGTGAAGTCTCACAGCTGAAAGTCAGCCCTGCATCCATCAAAGCACCTTTCAAGTCTTTCTCCTGGCTCCTCTGTAACTCTTCCATTTACAACCTTCTGCATGCTGATTCATGGTGAAAGTATCCATATTTAGGTTTGTGTTATAGAGAGTTTTCACTTTAAGGGAAATCCTCTGGCTTGCCTTAGCTATCTATAAATACGGTTTCCTCCTTGGCACTTCAAATTTAATTCACTACTATAGAGAATGAAGTCAGTGAGAAATCACACATACTTGGGGTCTAGTCATGTGGCAAGCAGAATGCTATGTGAGACTGAGTACTTGGAATTTCATTCATACAACTGAAGCTGTGTGAAATGGTTTTCTGGTAATGACTTTATTCTTTTAGTAAAATTACATTTTAAAAAATCATCCCAATATGCAAAATGCCTTTTCCTGCAGAATACATGTTGGACATAATGTATCATTTTGGATTGATTTGTTTTCTTTTCTGTTCACAGAGGCATCACTGTGATACACATATTCAAATAATTTATGTCTGGAAAAGAGGTTACAGTGACATCTGTGTCAATAATGGAATTAAAATGCTTTGTCACAGAACTAAATAATTTTCTACCTCACTTATTTGTCCCTTCACCTTTTAAAATATGAACCTCTTGGACTTGATCAAGATTCTCCTTTAACCAAAGCCTTAGTCAGGAACTTTGAGCCCGCAGTATTTCAGCAGAATGAATCTGCAGACTCAAATAACCTGAATGGATTTGTGAAAGTGTAAGACTCTCAGCACCAGTATTTGATCAGCTAGTCGTCCCTCTGCAATAACGCTGTGCACGTAAATAGTGTCTCCTTACTGTTATAGTCTAGCATTTTCCCATCGACTGTCCCCATCCTGATCCTTGGTTATAACGTCCCATTTACTGTTGCTGGAGTCACAGGTGGCTTTGTTCCTTCTCTTACCACAGACCCTATTTCTCTAGGACCTTGAATGCCATTTTCAACATCTTTAACAGATATTTGGAAAACATTTTTCTTTGACAGGCTGTGTAGGTACTGTCTACCATCTTCTTTAGATTTTTAGGGCCTAATAACAATATTTTTAGGGCCTAGTAACAATATAGCACTTAGTGACTGAACAATCAGGGCCTGCTAGGCATCTTTCCCTTTGATTTGCTCTATGGTTAACATATCATTATCTTGGCATTCTGATAGGTGCCTTGCATACGGCATATGTAGGAGGGAATTTTTAGTAAGACAGTAAAAACAATTCTGCAAGCTATATTTTGTCATGATGTGTCTCAAAACATTGAGAGATTAAATAATCACAATGGTATCTACAGGAAGATCAGAAAGGGCCAACTTTAATTGTAACTTTTATGTTTATTATGGAAAGCATTCCACAGAATCAAAAGAGTACATTGTTTGACTTCTCTGGTCATGATTAGAAACATTTTGAAGGATTAATACCTGCCTTTGTGGCTTTGTAATTTCAAGTGAACCAGCTAATCTATCAGTCTAGGTTTGCTCAAAGGTAAATTATCAAAAATACTGTTAGTCATCTCTTGAGGTCATTGTGGACATCAAGAATTATGGAGAAAGCTTAGGACCAGCTGCCAATTTAAGCTCTAAGTATCTCAGTAATTGTTATTACAATAATGGAAGAATAAGAAAATTTCACGAGCTAGTGTATCCAAGATACTTAAACATCAGAAATAGACTTTTATTAATGAGAACTAAGGGGGAACTATGGGCTGGAGGAATAGCTCAGATAGTACAAGTACTCTGAGATCTCACTGCCAGCTTCCACAAAACAATCAGGACTGTTTGAGCAAACATGTATCTCTGAAGTTCATTTGCCACCCAGCCTAGCCAATCAATGAGCTCCTTGTGTAGTGCCCACCCAGTCTCAGCAAACAAGATGGAGAGGGATCGTTGTGGATTGAATGAGAATGACACCCATAGGCTCATGTATTTGACTGCTTGGCCTCTGGCTGGTGTAACTGTTTGGTGAAGTATTGGATATTTGTCACTAGTGGCAGGCTTTGAGGTTTCAAAAGCTCATGCCAACTTGTTGAGTAGGATGTAAAAGCACTCAGTTACTGCCCCAGTGCCATTTCTGCTTGCCTGCTGGTATGCCCTACACCATGATGATCATGGACTTAAGCTCTGAAACTGTAAACAAGGCCTCAAATTAAATGCTTTATTTTATAAGATGCCTTAGTGGTGATCACTTCACATCAATACAAAATTAACTAAGACACTGATTAGGGAAGATACCCAATGTCTATCCCTAGCCTCTATATACATACACACCTGCAGACACATATGTGCACGTCAAGACATGCATAATACACATAGAAACACACACATACACACACAGGCCACCTTTTAGATCAAGTAAAGCAGCAAATAACAAACAGACTTAGTTAATAAAGAAAGAAGAAAAAAAATCAGGATCCAAGGCAGCTCAGAGAACCTTTATGTAAATTAAAAAATCAGTTTCTCAAGTTGTCTGCCATAACTGGAATGACTCACCACAGGGACTTCTCCACTTTGTGCTTTTCCATAAACCTATCAATTCCACATATTCAAACTCAAATTTCTGAAAGACTGCCTGATGCTCCTCATATAGATTTGATACCAGTCACTTGGCATGGTAGGCTTCTATGTAGATTTGACACTTGACTGACATGAAGAAAATAGTCCCCCTCTAAGAAAAAGAGAGAAGTCTTGATATGCAAACAAGAAGCAGGAACACTGCTAGTGGGAAGGGAAGATGTAGTCCACACATCATTTTATTATAAGCTATAAATTCCAGAAATAAGCTTCCTACTTTCTAGTTCCTTCCTGTGAAGCAAGAAAAATGAAAGCTTCCTGGAGAGGACAGACCTGAGATAAGGCGTCCAACTTTGGTTAAACTTACAAAACTATAAGGTTTGCACAACTCAGTCAACCATGTCTGAGCATGAGGGAAGTACAGATTGGCATTGAAAGGGTGCCAGGTACTCAGCCAGAGGCCAGTGATCAGAACTTAGAGATTGGGAGGTAGGAAGATGGACTGGGTAGGAAAGTTACAGTATCTAGTATAATGTTAAAGCCCATGAGTGGGAACAGGACGATATGTTTCTTGTTCATCTGGTTCCCAGGGTATTACTCACATCAAGGTGGATACAGGAAGAATAGAAGACAGTGGATAAGCTCCATTTTCCTGGAGGTCAACTTCCTCTTGTTCTTCACATTAAACTTGGACCATTCATCGCATCTTCAGCTTAAAAAAAACAAATCCCCTTTGTATTTGGTTGTTGCAGTTATGTGTAATAAACTTCAATTTCTAACCAATAAGCTTTGTGTCATTGTGTTCACCTACCTATTTATTTAAGATCACCATTTAACAATATAACAATTAGAAAAATTCTCTCGAAAATGTATTGCATCATGAATGAAAAGCACCCTTAAAAATATAAATATGGAAGCAGGTTGTAATTTGTCTGTGAATTCCCATCAATACTGTGACGGGATGGAATCCTTTAGTAAAAGCGAATAAAAACTTGCCAAATGAGAGGAGTCCTTCCTCATCTGTACCCAGTAGACAGTCTCATGTCACTTAACTACACAGATGTATATTGAATGACTTTGTTTGGTGACTTTCATATTTGAAGATCATGGAATACTTTACATAAGCAAAGAAGACAATCACAGTGTGAGACAATATTAGTCTATGTGACCACACCCATATATGCTCAGCCATTGGCCAAAACAGTCACATTATGGGAAATGACTACTAGTTTCTCAACATACTGTGTGAGGATTCATAAAGAAACAAGCCTTTACGTAGTAACTTATAAAAACTCTGTATCATAAGAAATCAGTGACTTAAACTCTATAAGAGGCTACACTGAATAACTTTTAATTATCTAATGGTAGACTCAAACATAGTAAGCTACTGTAATCTCAAGAGTTTAACCTCTGGCCCTACTAAACAAACTAGGGTACAACATAAACCACCCTACATAGCAGCCCCCCAGAGTCACCCTCTGTGCCCTTGTCATAAAATACTCCTTCATAGCATCTCGTTTGTGCCCCTGTTTCATTGCTATAGATTTTAACATTTGTGAAGAGCTTTCAAAGCGGATCACCGACAAAATGTTTCTGTAATTAAAATAGGTAATTTTATTCTCTTATCAAGATTTAAGTTTTGCCAAGTCTAAGTTAGTTAGCAGGACTCAACAAGCTCTGGAAAGAGCTCCAGGGAGGTAACAACTTGGTTCTGGGCAGACTCCCACATGTTCCTGTGTAATGAAGGGACCGATCCCTGCCATATGAACACTTCCCATCATAGTGCTCTGATGTGCTTGCCGTGGTCAGACAATACTGGAGTGGTACAGTCTAGTAGGCCTCTTGTTTGCATTAAAGTTCTTAATAGTCAGAGGAACCTTTTGAAGAAGTAGTCATGGGTTAAGCACCGGGTGACTAGATCTCCATGGAAAACCCCAGATAACAAAGGTTGGGCCAGAATTCTCAAGCTTCCTGATTTTTAGCTATAAACCTAGAAGTCTTGGGTCAGATTGACCTGAAGGATGGTCAGGTGAGACGATCTGGAAATTACCCTCATTCATGACATGAGCTCAGGTAGTTTTGACAACCTGGTAGGTTCTGACAGGTACATATGCACATCTTTAAACTGAAAAGATATTTAACAGAATATACTTAGTGAGGGAACACTTGCCTAAAATGTACAAGAATCTGGATTTGATCCTCAGCCCAACTAAAATAAATAATTCAGTCAGTTATTAATTATTAGTAGTATTTATAATAAGTAGTCATAATAATTATCAATTAATTAATTAGACTAATGTATACTGGGAATGGTAGACAATAAATAAGCAACGTATAAATTGGTACAAAGCTCCAAATAGAGAAAATGCTAAAAGGAGATCTGAATAAAAAACATAGACTGTTTGGTAGGTTTTTTGTCCCTTCACTGTAAGGGTATCTCCATTAAACGTGTGTGTGTGTGTGTGTGTGTGTGTGTCTGTCTGTCTGTCTGTCTGTCTGTCTGCCTGTCTTAGGAAGTTTATATAGTAGTAGGTTTCCGTATGGCTTTTTCACAAACCCCTTAGTTCAGTTATCCTGAACTCCTACATTTACCTTGCCTTCCCACTCCACTCCTTTTTATTCCATTTTCTTCTTTAATCTTCTAGATTATTGTGCTCCATCTCCCTTCACTGAAAGACCCCAGCCATTAATCACCCCTTACTAAATTCTTAACCACTGTGGGTGTTCCAAATGGAACACATATACCTAAAAATTCAAAGGTAACAGAAATGAGAAACAACATCTAATTTTTTTTCCATGTTTGGGTACTTTACTTAGGAGTATTGGACGTAGTTCAATTTATTTACATGCAATTTACATCATATAATTTATTTACAATTTCATAATTTTATTTTTTCTTTTCTTTGAATATCTTATTTAGTACTTTTCTTTTATTAAATATATTGTAACTGAAATAGAATTACATAATTTTCCCCTAAAATATTATTTCTGTGGAGGAGAAATTTATGAATAGAATAGCAATGAGCAGGCATGAGCATGTGTGTATTTTGTAGACCACAACATGTATTGCTTTGAGAATGTCCTGAATGGGGTGACAAGATACATAGAAAGAATAGATGTATTACAGAAAAGCTGGGAGAGGGTGAGCCATGCCCTCTGATAGAGAAGCCTCATCACCCACAAAGGAGGAAGTGAGTTCACTCTATACAGGAGAGATTGAATTCACTTGGGGAAATGGGTTACCTATACGGGGCTGAAGAAGGTAACTTAACTAATAAACATAGTGTGATGTCTCTGTAAATGAACAATCTCAAGCTGTATCATCTGGGAGGAAGAAGCTGAGATTGGTACATTTTGCACACATGATCAATATTGTATTTGGGTCAGGGGAAAGATTTGCTATTCCTGTGAGTCTGAGTCACTTGTATCCTTGACATGGCTAATGTTCATGTCATGAATGCTTATTCATAAAGAGTGTCACTGTTCTAGAGGTGGTGAGAACAGGAAAAATGGAGTCTAAAAATGACGTGGACTAAAGTCTCATGCAATAGTCAACTTTATTTAAAGCATCAGACAAGTTATATTCTGAAGATTAGTCAAAATCATATGAGTAAAGTTCACATAATTTCCAAACTGTATATAACCACAAGGACAAGTGCTCGGTGGTTAAATAACAGCAATGGGTAATCCAAAGCAAGTACACTCCTATTTACTATACCTGGAAGGAGCATTCAAGTATATTCCAACAACAATCCAGGGCTTCAGAGGGCTACAGTCTCAAGACTTTTGTCCTATTTTCTTGGAGTTTTCTCATAAGTACTCAGAATTATTCTCACATAGCTACATTCATGGACCATGTTCCAAGACAAGAGCATAGTCATTCTCCATATGATAAGACATAAATCTTATGGGTGTATGCCCGAAAGGGGCAAGCTGGATCATCCCATGCTAGCAACTAAAAACACTTAGTACCAGGAATGCATTCTTACTTTGAATTGTTGGCCAGCGAGGTCCCATGGACACCTAAAGCATTGTAGGCTAATTTTAGAGCTCTTAGTTACCCTGTAGAACTTTTAATCACCAAACATGGAGAAATCACACTAATACTCACCTGCAAGTGACATCCCTACTAGCTAGTGTTCAGGGTACTGGAAGGTGTTATGCATGCTGCCAAAGGAGGGAAGCAAGCCTTAGTTTCACCTAGCTGTGAACCCTGGCTGCCACAATCAGGCATGAAAGGAGCGTGCAGGCATTCATGTAGGTAAAACATCTACACACAGAAAAAAATTAAGAAAGAAAGACTAATAGAAAATTTAAAAAGCAAAGAATTATTTGGAGACCAGGAGTAGAGCTAAGTGGCAGAACACATGAGATCCTGGTCTCAATCTCTAGCAGGGAGGAGGGGAAGAGGATGAGGAATAGGAGGGGGAGGGGCAAAAGAAGAGGATAGAGGGGGTGAACTATGGTAAATCGAGCTGATATAGTGGAGGCCTATATTCTCAGGATTGGAGAGACTGAGCCAGGAAGAGTAGCTAAGCCCAGGAGTATAAGAACAGCCAGAGCAACATAGTTAGACTTCAAAATAATAATAATAATAATAATAATAATAATAATAATAATAATAATAACAACAACAACAACAGGAACAACAGCATCAGCAGCAACAACAATGCCTTATGATGCAGCAAAGAAAAGTAAAAAGATAAGTTAATAAACTAGACCAAAATTAACTAGTGTTATTGAATACAAACAAAAAAATCCTGTTTAAACCTTTCTGAAATGAGACAGTTTGGTAGATATGACATCAGCAAAGACCTTGCTTTTCAGATGAAGCTGGCAAAGGTTCAGGAAACACTGTCACCTGTGCCTGCTTTCTTACCAGATTGAAAGTCTCCATTCCATAGAATGCAGATTCTTACACTCAGCTCCTTCTGTTACACACAGCATAACTACACTGTGAAAATGATTAACATAGGCACCAAGTACCTGGTGGGATCCTTGGGAACAGGTCTGCTCAGCTTGCTACAAACCCAAAATGACATCCTAAATGGCCATTCCAGAACTCAGTGTTGGGTGCAAAGGAGATCCCAACTCCCCAAAGGCATTCCAAATATCCATACACAGCTCAATCTGGACTATAGGAGGGTTTCTGATGGTTAGGTAAAAGCTAGCATTCCTCAGGAAATTCGGAAGCCAGTTCCCCTCTACCAGAAGGAATCATTTTCTTTATCACTGGCAAAGGGGAAACATGATTGTATGCGTGCCTACTACTATCCTGAAGTGTATGCAGGCTTCCATGGTCCCTTACTATGAAAGACTCTTTTACATATTTCAAAGTCTATACTGGCTTGCATCCTAGCCCTTCTCACTGATTCTCCTATCTTCAGCTCCCAGGTTTTCCTAACCACAATTACTCATTCTCCTTATAACCTTGTTATTTTTGCTCTCTCTCTCTCTCTCTCTCTCTCTCTCTCTCTCTCTCTCTCTCTGTGTGTGTGTGTGTGTGTGTGTGTGTGTGCACGCCCACCTTTATATTTCTCTGTGTGTCTGCTCCTGCTTCTCTACTGTTCAGTCTCCTTTCTTTTTCTACTCTGGACTCTTCCAGATTCCACTGGTTATTCTCTCTCTCACATATCTACAGTAAAAACCTTCCCCTTCATCACACCATGTGGTCATGTTGTCAATTCATATGCCCAGCATGAAACCACTGCTATTAAATGAGAGACATGGTTGTAAGGTCTGGATCCAGTCGGTGGCTCAGTGACTAGAAGGGAGCGTGCTCCCAATGTGCCATTCTTCATATGACACAGGAGCCTGTTGCCTACTCTCAAATACACTCTTCCAATAAAAACGTGAAAAAAAACCTGAGTTCTTATGACCTTTCCATTTATATTTATAGAAATTTTAAATTTATATACTGCCAAATATCATATGTAACCACCAAAGGAAAACAAAGATAAAATCTGATGTTAGAAAAATAAATGGAATTTATAAATCAGGCAAGAGAAGCTGAACCATGCCTGCATACATGTCCTATCTTCACTTTGGAAGCTTAAGATCTGGACACTCTGGGCCTGAGACCAATTAGCACACACTCAAGTGTCATCCAGAGATCTGACCTACATAAGAGTATTCCAGGCTCTGCTTTTTTCTTGTACTTTCCTGGCAGTGGCCAATAACCAAATGATCATAAAGCTGTTCGCTAAAATAATTCAGTGTGGAGGTGGAAGGAGGCAAAGGAACAGAATCTGAAGAGGCAGACAATCTTGCCTGATTCTTAGCCCATTCTCTTTCTGGTTACAGGGTCCTTGCTGTGTTTTTTTTATTTTCTTATTTTATTTGTAAGTGTCAGGGACTGAACCTGAGGCTTTGTACATGTCAGGTGAGCACTCTACCACTGAGCTAGAACTCAAGTCTTATGTAATTTTGACTTTCAAATCCTAATTTTTCTCAACTGTAAATCCAAAGTTAAAATACCCAGTTTGTAACATTGTATGGGTTACATGAGATAAGGTAAGTAAAAGTTTTAGACTTCACCCAGGGAATGGATGCAATGAATTAATAGTGTGAATCCATAGTAACTGTTAATTAACAAGAAGTTGGATAAAGGGTACAGACACAATCCTATATGCTCTACACCATTTCACCCGATGGCTGTAGAACAGTATTCAGACTAGGCAATGATATGGTAAAATGGCCATAGATAGTTTAATGTCATTAGTCTTGTGTACATTGATTTCTATAGTCACCACCACAATCTAGAAAAATGAACCATTCCATCACTATGGAGGTCTCTTTAACCTTTTCCTCTTCTTCTGATATGGTATCCCCCACTGATCATTACAGTGGTGAGCCTTCATCACTAAAATCTTATATTATGCCATTAGGCTAATATAATAGAATATGTAGTATATGTCTATCTTACGTTTACTATCATTATGATGAAACATCATGACCAATGCAATGTGGGAATGAACAAACTTACTTGGCTTCTGCTTCCATATCACTGTTCACCATGGAAGGAAATAAGGACTGGAACTTAAATAGGACAGGAACTTGGAGGCAGGAACTGATGCAGAGAGGACATGGAGAGGTTCTGCTTACTGATTTGCTCCCCATAGCTTGTTTAGCCTGCTTTCTTAAAAAAAAAAAAAAAAAAAAAAACAGAACCACCAACACAAGGGTGGCCCAACCCACAATGGGCTGGGTCCTCCCCTATCGATCACCAATAATAGAATGCCTTAAATGCTTGCCTACAGCCCAATTTTATGGAGGCTTTGGTGGATTTCTTCTCTTTCATCATGTGTCAAATTGACATAAAATAGCCAGTCATGACCATCTGAGATTGGCTTATATTCATTGACCACAAAGACCTTGAGATCCATTCAAATTTTTATCCCTTAGGAGCCCCCCATAGTGTAAACATATCACTGTTTAAATCATACCTCAAACATAAGGACATCTTAGTTGTTTTAAATTTGGAATTTTATAGTTATTGCTACTCATAAACATCCTCATACAGGTGTTTGTCTGGATGCAAGCTGTTTAATTTCTCTGAAATAAATGGTCAGATGTATAATTGTTGAATTTCACAAAGTTTTATAACAATCTCTTCCAACTGAATTGGATTAGTCACATGCCTGCTGTCCTAGCTGAAAGGAGATTAAATACAGAACACCATGAGTTTGAGGCCTTTCTTAGAGACATGTGAGTCTATGTACTTCATCTTGAAAACAAAAGAAATTGTTCTGGTCTTAATAGAATAATCTGAGCCACAATTTAAAATTGTTGTGATACAGGGCATTGACAATATATCCCATCAAAAAGAAAGAATGTGAGTAATGTCACATTTTAAAATAAGTTATGGAGAGTTAGCCATAACAGGGCAACTTACAGAGAAAAACAAATAGGGCTGGATTATTTTGGTATTTATTCCAGGAGACACCCAGAAATATTTCCTCCAACACCTTAGAACCATCATTCCATTCAATACCCCACCCCCTTTTTAACACACTATATCCTTCTCTCTCCACATCGAAGTCAGTAGTTTAAATGGATCATGGTAAAAACAATTAGAAATGAAACTTTTTCAGATCCCTTTGGTACTCTTGATGCATGTCTTTCAGTAAACTGAATAGCCTATACCTCAAGGTGCACATCTTCCAAATGAGATCACACAGAGTTGATCTGAGAAAATTACTGTGAGAACCTCATGAAGCTTGACATGGGACATCTTTAGTAGTACAGCACACAGAGTTTAGTTTTGATCATTGCTTGTGGTAATGATTATCTCTGCTTCACAGGACATGGTTGGACCAGAGAGAGCATCATTTTGATGAGGCAGCAAATGTTGAAAAGAGTGGAAATTGTTTAAAAGACAGACATATGTAAAGACACATACCTGTAATCTCTGTATTCTGGAAACTGAGACAGGAGGATTGTGAGTCTTAGGCCATCCTAGGCTACTTGGTGAGATGCTGTCTCAAAAGGAAAGGGTGGAGAGGTAGAGAATAATGGAAGGAAGAAAAGAGAAAACGTGGGGAAAGAAATAGTATTCTCAGAGACAAGTGGTAATCTTTGTTTAAAAATATGTCGTTGAATTAAGCAAATTCACATAGAATCTTTCCTATCTGTACAGCTACAGAGTAAATGGTTTACTAAATACATGGATATCTTGTTTTGCTTTAAGCACTAACTGAGTTGATTCTACATTAAACTCTCTGAAACTTCCAGGAGTCTTAAAACCAATCTAATTCAAGCACCTGCCTCATGAAGAGAACCTGCCCCCATCTAAGTTCCATTCCTTCCCTTTTGTGACAGCCCATTCCAACTTGAGACATTCTGCAGTAGTATTTCACAGGTACACAACATCTATCAGTTCACCTTTCACACTTTGGAGTAAATTCTAATACTGTTCTCACTCAGACAGGGATTCAAATATCTGATCAGTTCTTCCCATGCCCTTTGACTCAACTCTTCTCCATCAGGACTTCATCATTTTGGTGACATACCCTATCATTTTGATGATGTGAGTGGTGTTTTGTTTTGTTTTAAAGAATACCTGCCCTAGCTTCTGTTCTCTGGCAATCTACACTGATATAAATTTGCTTAGCACCCTGGTACAAGATTCTAGATCCATCCTCAAAGTCGGATTCAAAACAAGCATTAGACACCTGCGCTGGGTTTAGCTCTGCAAGCTGGAACTGTATAGCAATTCTGAGAGCAGCAAGAACATCTAGAACTTTCAGGCCCAGTGGCTGAAGAGTTGAAAACCTATCATTTGTTTACTTAGTTCTCTGTGTCTCTAGGCAGCCTGGCTGATGTAACTCCAGCAGTTGAAGCAATGTGCTTTTCTTATAATATTGAGCCAAGAACTGACAATTGTTTGAGATATTACCCTACTTGCAAGCCAACAAGTATGTCTCTGTGGTTTGTGTATTCTGGCAAAAGACATGAGACTCTTGAGTCAGAAGCAAAAGAGCATATAGTCAAAGACAAGAAGACAGCATGGCTTTCATGTCCCTGGGGTTGAGGCAAAGCAGCTCATACAGTATCTGTGATCGCAAGAGTTTATATCACAGCTGAAAACCTTCAGCCTAAAAGCAGCCAGTGTTTTATATAGACCAGTCCACAAACTTACATAATCTTTGCCAACAAAACACACACACTTTTACTATCCTGAAATCAAGCAGGCCTGCACTGTGCTCCAGAGGAAGGCATGACCTCAAATTTTCACCACTATTCTAGATACAGACATTTTTAAAAACAAAGTTCAGGTCCATATCAATTACAGAACACAACTGGACATCAGAAACACTGCAGTTCCAGGTGTGGTAGCACAGGTTTATAATCCAACTACCCAGACGACTATGGCTGGGGGTGGGGGTGAGGGGCAAAATGCCAATTGTAACATGGGCAACTTAATGATACCTTTTCTTAAAAGAAATAAATAATAGGAAGTACTGAGTAGCTTAGGTAGGTCAATTCCTAAAGTGCTTGTCTCACAAGGAGGACCTGTATTCAATCCCCAGAATCCATGTTATAAAAAAAAATGAAATGAAATAAAAATCAACCCAACTACAACAACAAAACCCCACAAAACCTTCTTCTGCACAACTCCCTGAGCTCGAGGAGTTGAGGGTGGGGTTCTGATGCAGACATTTTATCTAGGACTGAGTGTGTGAATATTTCTCATTCTCTACAGATTGTCCAGTTGCAGGTCTCTACAGAATTCCCATCTACAGCAAGACAAAATTTCTCTGATGATGGATAAATGAGATACTGATCTTTGTGTATAGCAGAATATCACTAAAAGTCATTGTATTGCTAATGCTTTGTTACTTTGGCAGAACAGTGGTATTTGGTTTTCCCCTAGATTCAGGCTAAAATCCATAACTATGCAAGCACTGTAACGAATGAGTTCCATCTCAAGATGTGGGCCTTAAATCTACTCAGACAGTGGTCGGTTAATCCCATAATATTTGTGCCACCATTGCTCTTTCCCACCTTGCTTTCTGGGCACTATTGTAGATTTTAGGGTTTGGAACTGGGCTGATAGTTACTTTTCTCTTCTGGTAGCATGCAGAGCACCTTCTAGTACAGTGAACTCTAATCATGAAGCGTTCTAGGGCTGAATCCTCTAGGTAGGCATCATGTTTCACGTTCTGTATTCATGAAATATGTAAATGCTATCTTTTGGGGAAGAATAATGCCAAGGAAACAGCATCTCCCAGATACAGAAGTACTAAAGCACATATGAACTCACATAAATGGTGCCAGCAAACACAAGGAAGGCTTGCACAAGTTCTAGCCAGTAATGGGTTCTAGAGTAGAGATGGGGACAAGGACATGGGCTCTCACCCCTAATAATCTGCAACTGATGACCACTTGCAAAGGAAAAAATGAGTTCTCCCCAATAGGGTTTCATTGGGTATGTTAACTTCTCTTAAGGGGAGACCTCATGCTGTGCTGTATATGACTATACAAAATAATCCCAATGGCATTTTTGTAGACTTTTTGTGCCATATTGCTTAGTTTGAACTTTTTTTTTTAATCACTGGTCTTTTGCCTGCATTTTTTGTTTGTTTGTTTGTGGGGTATAGTCAAATATTTAATGCATGATACAGTGTTTTTTAGGAAAGACATCTGCCACATAAATGTGCACTTCAGAATTCTGAGTTGCTGGAACAGAGTGCTGTTGCCAGAGCCTCAGATGATTTTGATCTCTTTTGGCCTGTGTATTTCATGCAGTGTAAGGCTTGGTCTGGGTGCTATGTGCATGGCTTATAACTTGATAGATATTTTGACTACAAAGATGGCTGTTCTTTTGTTTCACCAAGTTCTATAATGTCAGGAGCTTCTGCTTTCTCTCCAAAGGACATTTTGTGCTCAAAAATTCCCTTTCATCCATGGATGTTTTCCAGTCTCCTGCCTTCACGGTATTTGAATTCTCTGTGGATCTGGCACATTCTCATGCCATCAGCCACTCTTCTGTCTAGTGTCACAGTCCTAGAAAATAAGACTGTAGGATTTCCTCCAAGGTATATTGTCTTTCTCAGAATAGTATGTACCAATTGAACTTCACAAATGTTTTATCTGAAAGAGCTACAGCCTTGTTTTTGGAAGAGATGTAGGAGTGGTGGGTGGTAACTTCTCTTCTGCCCAAGGGTGAAACTCCTAACACTGTGCAAAATAAAAGTTATACTTTGATTTTTCTAAGAGTTCATCTATTTTTCTTGACTATGGTGTGATTGTTAGCTGTGGTGGTTTGGATAGGGTAGGTCCAGGGAGTGGCACTATAAGGATGTGTAGCCTTGTTGAAGCAAGTGTGTCACTGTGGGCATGGGTTTTAAGACCCTCCTCCTACCTGCCTGGAAGCCAGTCTTCTCCTAGCAGCCTTCAGATAAAGAGGTAAAACTCTAAACTCCTCCTGTACTAGTATCCTTTTAGAAAAACTTAAATTTTGTCAGAGTTTAAATATGAGATCTCCAGGCAGTGGCCAACTGGTCTGTATGTGGCCGGTCTCCATAGGCCAGTATTTAACTTTGGGATTAGTCCCCTGCATGACGTCCTCTCTATGGTAGATACTTTCTGTTCTGGATCTGAATTACTTGTTTCCTGCTCAGGGTCCCTGAGTACATCCCTCTAGTGAAGCCAAGTTCAGCTCCAGGTGTTTGGTAAAATCAGTGGCATTATTAACTTTGGTGGTTTGAATATGCTTGGACCAGGGAGTGGCACTATTAGGAGGTGTAGCCTTGTTGGAGTGGGTATAACCTTGTGGGCATGGGCTTTAAGACCTTTGTCCTAGCTGTCTGGAAGCCAGTCTTCTAACAGCCGTCAGGTGAAGATGTAGAACTCAGCTCCTTATCCACCATGCCTACCTGGACACTGCCATGTTCCCACCTAGATGATAATGGACTGAACTTTTGAACCTGTAAGCCAGCCTCAATTAGTGTTGTCCTTACAAGGATCCCCCTCATAGAAGCAGAGAGAGGGAGGATGGGAGAGGGGTTTCCCAGAGGGAAAACTGGGAAAGGAGCTAACATTTGAAATGTAAATAAATAAAATATCCAATAAAAAAAGAAAAAGTTGCCTTGGTCATGGTGTCTATTCACAGCAGCAAAACCCTATTTCACATTAACAAATGAGCAAAACTTGTAGGTCTTGACGGACTGAATGTTTAGAAACTACAGTCAGTGTATTTGCCAAAATGTATTCAGGAAAATGTGTGTTTGTGTATGGATATTTAAGTAGAGATATAAAAATCTGTAATTTTTAGCACCTTACCAGATGTAACAACTAACCATTATCCTTTTGGCAACATCACAAAGATTGCATCTGTTAAACAGGTTTGAGTTAATTGACAGTAGGTTAGTGTGATTGTACACCACAATATTGGTGGTGCTTACTCTGTTGAGTCCAAAGCTTTATTCATTCTCCTAAATGTCTAATAAACTGATTTTTTCCCTTTGTTCATAAATTTTTGTGAACAGCTGTCTACCAGTTGACTTTGTTTCTATCACCATAACCAAGAGATCATTTATAAAGATTTGCATACACAATAATTTAATTGTATAATTAGTAATTATAATATATAATTTTATATTATATAATTATCAATAAATCATACTTTGTTATTAGTTATATAGTATATATATCATTTATGCCTTTGCCTTTGCCTATACATTATTGTTTCTGACATGTTTTTACGATATGTGTGTGTGTTTCTTTTGGTTTGTATTCTGAGTTTGTTTGTTTGTTAGTTTGTTTGTTGGCCTTTTCATTTACTTTCTAAACAAAAAGGCAAAGGGGGTATGGAGTTGAGTGGGTAGAAAGGTTGGAAGAATCTTAAAGTGAGCAGAGGAAGAAAAACCATGATCAGAATACATCATACAACTTTTCTTTTTCAGTTAAACATTTAAAAAAACTTGGCATGCTGGTTCATACTTGGAATAGCAGATCCAGAGACAGAACCAGTGGATTCTTGAGTTTGCTAGATAGCTAGCATAGTCTAATTATTGAGTTGCAGGACAGCGAGAGATCCTGTTGAAAAGATCATAATATATAAAGCGCAAAAGTGAATACTACCTGAAAAATAGCACCTCTGTTATCCTCTAGTCTCCACATGTGCATGTGTGCATTCCACACACAGATGCCTACATATACATGTGTATCCATGCATCCGTGCAAGCATACATGAACAAAAGAGTACGGGAGTCATAGTTCAGTGGTGCGAGAACCAGCCTCCAATTATGCTATTGGAATTCTGTCTGGAAGTCTAGTATATCATGTCTTTATCCCAGTCATGCATTAAGCTTTCATGTGCCTGTCAGCATGGCAATTACTCCAGGGAGGTAGATTTACAGCAGCAGGAGAAATGGGGGATCTTCACTTTCACCTCCACATCTGAAGTAGTTTGAAATGACAGAAGTACATGGTGGCTTTGGTGGGTGGACACAGGACAGGTGATGGCATTTCAGAGCTAGCCTGGTCCGTATTGTTGAGTGCATTTGTCCATTCTCAAGTTCATGCTGAGGGTTGCTCTCTGTGTGGCAGTGTTGGGAGATGAGAGCTCGTGGGAGGCGTTTGAATCATAACAGTGGAGATATCACGAATGCATCTATCCCATCTCTCCAAGTGAGCAGTCTCACGGAACTGGAATATGGACTAGAGTGACTTGTTATAAAGGGTGTATCTGTTTTATTTCTTTGCACAGGCTGCTCTCTATTTGCTTTCCCACAATGCATGCAGCCCACAAGGCCAATACAAAAGTAGAACTGAAGCCACTGGTACCTTGCTCTTAGACTCCAAACCCAAAATAACCTCTTTTGTTTATAAACTGTCCATCCGCAACTATTTGGTATGAAAGGAAAAATGGCGCAAAACAGATTCACAGTAGCATTTAAAATTAATATATCTAAGAATCTCCTTGAAAAGTGGCAGGCTTGAGAGATTTAAACAAGCTTCATGAGAAATCAAGTCTCCTAAAAACTGAAAGTCTTTTGTTGTTGTTTTTTGTTTTTCAGGACAGGGTTTCTCTGTATAGCCCTGGCTGTTCTGGAACTCACTCTGTAGACCAGGCTGGCCTTGAACTCAGAAATCCATCTGCCTCTGCCTCCTGAGTACTGGGATTAAAGGTGTGCACCACCACTGCCCGAAAACTGAAAGTCTTTTGAGCAAAGAAAAAAACAAACCCTGGCTGACAAGCTCAAGCAATTTAATCCTGGACACTTCGAGCATGGTCTTCGACCAATGTGCTTTGAAGAACCCTGACAGAAGACTCGAAGTGCTCATAAAAGTGGAAACACTCTTAGCTTTGATGCTATTCACTTGGAAGGGTAGATTTGGAAGCTTGAAAAATACAATGTTACCGTAATAGAGTTTTCAGAAATACAGTTGAAAACCACTGAAAATTCTCAGGGTTTGAGTGAGAAATGACATTCCTAGGAGAATCCCTCTTTGGCAGAAGGCAGGACAGCCACTGAGTGATCATGCAGAAAACCATCATTGTCTAAGAGTGGTATAGGCCAGCTATATACCCAGGAGCTGCACATACAACAGGAAGAGCCCCCCCAAGCCCTACTGTTTAACCCCTTTTTTCCTCAGAAAAAGCAGTCTCTCATCTTCCCATTCTCTGGAAGAACTGACTACACCCTCTCACCTGGGGTCCAAGTTCTTAATGTAAGTTTCTCTATTGAACTGCTGTTCTATCTAGAATCAGGTTACAGTTTGCCAGTGACAGGCATGAAACATGGTAGGCATGTACTCTGGCTCTGAGATACACACCTCTATTTAGTGACTTTTATCTAAATGGAATATCCTTATAATGAATCTCAAGCCCTCAGGAACAGGATTTTGCTATGTATGTATGAGGGGGGGTGAAGGCACCCACAGAATCTCCCACAGAATGGGAGGGATGGGAACTCTATGATTCAGCATGAGAAGAAAGGTCTGGAGGAAAGAAAGCAAGTGACTTCACAACTTCTGTCTCCCTTTTCTTTCTCCCAGAAAACAGGAGCCCTTGGGGTACAAAAGTTGAGTGATTTAATGATGCATAAAGATAGTACCTGCCCCTAGGTTCTTCCTATTGCATGGGAATGATGTGATCAGTGACAGTGGAATGAGAGGGAAGGAAGCCTTCTTTTGGTTAGAAGGTGATGAAGATTTGAGGAGGGGCTGTAGCTTATATATCACACAACTCAGTGACACATCATTCAATCTTGGTTCTCTCAGATATATGTTTTGCTCCATCGAGAAGATGGGTTGGCACCAGATCCATTCTGTCCTTCTTGTAAACTTAAGGTGAAGTCCATAGATTATCATGATGTTTACATATAGCCATCTCTGATGAGACCATTGTGTTCCTTTCTGCAACTTGCTGTGGTTATAGTTCAGACCCTTGCACCCAGGAAGAGTAAGTTTGATATATTCTTGTCTTAGATCCTTGTGCTGAAGAAATGAGAAGGCAGAATGTAGACACCCATGTTCATTCTTGTTTCCAGGGCACAATGGCATGAGCAGGGCTTAGATATCTACCGTACCACCCACGAGAGTTCTTTTCCTTATTTTTATACCCTCTTGTCAGAGCTGATGGATATATCATTATGATGAGTAAAGAATATGTCCTAGTTACTATGAAGCCACAGATATTCTTGCTGAGAAGCCAGGAGATCCAGAGTCACATGGCTCTGCCATAGAAAGACCTTGTACATTATATTAGTTGTTTTTCTTATTTATATGACCAAATACTCAGCAAGAAACAATGGAAGGGAAATTAATTTATTTCAGCCCTCAGTTGGAAGAGATGAAATCCATCACAGAAAGGAAGCTACAGTGGTCAGAGCTTGAGAAGGATGGTCACATTGCATCTTCAATCAGGAAACAGAGATTTAAAGCCTGGTGCTCAGCTCCCTTTCTCCTTTTTACTTAGTCCATGATGCCAGCCAAGGGACGCCATCTACATTTGGAGTGCACTTCCTCTCCTCCATTAAGTCATTCTGGAAGTACTGTCTGACCCCAAGAGCCTATAATTTCCCCCAAAAAACCCATCTGCTGTGTTGGAGTGGTATGGTAACTACTAGCAATGGCAATTGTTTGCAATGTTTGAGGGAGTCTATGAGACTCCACTTACAACATAGAAAGGGGTAAAACCACCGCTAGAGCACTGGGCTTTTTGTTTGGCAGCCTATAGGTTTGGGAAAAGAATTGCCCCCACCTCTTACATGGTAGCACCACTTGAATGAGTTTTGTATATTTATTTTAAGAAGTTTCCTAAGATAACTTTCTATATGCGAGTGTTAGTAATTGCTCACCATAACCCTTCAGCTACTCTGCCTTCCAGTTACCCATCACAAATTCTCTTCTCCTGTGTGGGAAGACATGCTACTCAAGAGTTTCCAGAGGAGAAACATAGTTGACTATATTTTTATCTAACTCTGCCAACTTGACTCCATTTTCTTCCCTTCAGAGGCTAGTGGGCAACTGTTCTCATCTCTCTTTTCAGATTTGACCTTCTAGGAAATCACAGGACATGGCTTTTAAATGTCTCTAAAGAAAAATTACAGAAGATTATGCATTCTGAAAATAAAGCATATGAGAGTTCGCTCAAGATTTAAGAACACTTGCTCTTTCAGAGAACCAGGGTTAGATTCTCAGCACTGACATGAAGGTTCACAACATCTGTACTACAGTTCCAGAAGATCTGATACCCTCTTCTGTTATTCATGGGCATTATAGGCACATGGTGCACAGGCACACATGCATATAAAACACTCATATACATAAAAAATAAAATTTTAAAATTAAGTTTAGTACTAAGTACTTAACTCCTTAGAATTGTTATGATACTTCCTAAAGAAATTATACAACCTTTACCCCAAAGAGAGGAATAATAACACATTCTTAGCAACTAGGTTGAAACTCTTCTAGTCTTCCTCTTTACAATACTATATGCTTTATTCTATCATATGACAAATACAATTCACTTGGTACTGACAACCATATGTTCATATTAAATATTATTGCCTTTCATTCCAACTATTTAATCACATTGTTTAAAATATACTGTTAAGGAAAAATAGATGAGAGTAGGACAGTAAATAAACAAAGCCATGGGATCGTCTTTAGTTTTTATTAACTCTGCTAGTCTTACTACAGGAACCACATTGCAGGGCAGTGGTGGAGCACGCCTTTAATCCCAGCACTTGGGAGGCAGAGGCAGGCAAATTTCTAAGTTCAAGGCCAGCCTGGTCTACAGAGTGAGTTCTAGGACAGCCAGGGCTACACAGAGAAACCTTGTCTCAAAAAACCAAAAAAAAAAAGGATAAAGGGTAAAGCAATTTATTTTTTTAACCAACTATTGAAGTATTATCTGATCCTAAATGATTCTAAAATAAGCACTCACTACAAAATGTATCTTGTGTGTGTGTGTACTCAAGGTAGATTTATGATTCAAGGTTGCATTTCTAAATGAAGGAGCTCTATGAGTTGCTTGTGGCCCTTCCACCCGTATTAATATGTACACAGAAAGATATTGTTTGTGTATAGCAGGCAAAAGTCTATAATGAACTAAAAACATTAATTATTAGTATCATCATTTAAGACAGTTGTTATCTATCATTTACTTAGAATTGATTCCTAGACATTTACTAGTAACATTATCTGCTAACTAATAATAAGCATATTTCAAGAACATTGAAAATAAAAGTGAATTGATCGTATGAAGTCCTGACTTGTGTCTGTTATCCAGAACCAAATACTTTAAGTTCTACATTCATTCAAATACTCTCCAAGTTGACATGAACCCTATAAAGGGTACAACCTCCATGAAGGGATTTGACTAATGTGTGACCAACCAACTCAAAGAGCCTGGACATGGGAACTATGGCATTATTTGGAGAGACTGCAAGATGAATTTTTAAGGTCCTGATACTGGAGCCTAATGTACATGCATCTGTGCCTTAGCTCCTGACTCCTCCCTGAATCTTTGAAGAGAGCTTGTAGAATGGTATACATGCTTATGAAGTGGGTTTCTAGTATCAAATGATAGTATAGTATGTGCTTCCCCTAAAACTGCCAAGGTGGTACCCAATGTGAAGCAGAAAGCTTATCTTTATTATGGCTACCCCACTATAACTACTACCCCTACACACTCAAGGTGAAAGGCAGGAGACAACTCAACTGGAGATGAAGAACCTGTTTGGACTGGATTATCAGCAACTATGCAATTTTTCTGGCTTGTGTCCATAGGCCATCAAAGCTCTGATGTAGTAGGGTCAACACTGAAGGACAGGCAAAGCCATACCATCACCTTCTGCTCTATCCTTGACTATCTCAGGGTTCATAAATTCTTGTAATCCCTAAAGATGATCAAGAGGTGACTAGCAAATCCCCCTAGCATGCTAAGGCCACATTCCAAGTAATTGAAACAATTTGACTGCAGACCTGAAGCTTCCTATTAAGTAGCTTAACATCCAAGAGCTGGAGGTGTGGGGAGGGCGAACACTTAAGAGTAGAAGGGTGATAGCCTGTGGAAGGCTAAGTGAGAGCCTCTAAGCTTATTATAGTTAATAGAAAGGGGAATTATACATTCTACATTTAATAAGAAAGTGTTCGTATTACAGCAGCTGAGGAAAATATCAGACTAAGCAATGGGTGGTTGTTAATGCAGAATCATCAGCTGCGGGAAGATTTCCTTAAGACTGGCCAAAGCCTGCCTAAACCCTGTGAAACTGGGCTCACATCTAAGAGGAAACTTATATAAGAATCTAGCTAGTAGTCCTCCTGATAAAATGGTGGATTAGAAGCAAGCTTCAGGCAATCTGATCACGAAGTATCTGGAAAAAGAAAAAAAAAAAAAAAGACCCATCTGAAATATAAAGGAGAGAAGGAGTTTTGCTAATTCACAGAAGAGATATGACAGTCCTAAATAGGAAAAACTATATATACCTCTATGTGGCTCATGGAATGTCATAGAAAATGGGATAGAAAGAATGTCAGAACCAGACAGATGGAACACTAATCATTCCATATCTAATATGTAATTTTTCAAGGAGGTATGTCATTCATGGAGTGAATGTACCTAAATTAACAGTAGACTGGAGGACTGAATGTGTGCAAAGAGGATGTAAGGGGCCAGCAAGGGAAATAACAAAGTACAATGATGTGTGTGAAAATATACCCACAACCCATTTATTTTGTGCTAGCCAAAAAAAAAAAAAAAAAAAAAACAAAAATTAAAAGGAAGCTATCAATCAAACAGTAATACTGATACCCTGGCATCCTTCATAGAGCATGAGATTTGACATTGGATGTTTCCTAAAGATCATGAGATGTCTCCTAGCAAAACTGTTTTCTGAATTAACCTAGGTAGAACCGCCAGTTATATATCCATATGTTCACTCTCTTAGCAGTACACAATCGTGCGATCTTGCAAGAGATAAAGTACTTCCGTAGGTCAATATATGTCTTAAAGAAGAAGGTACTCAGATCTATACAGGATGGAAAGAGCAGAGTCCAGTGCTATTGGCTCAAAGGGAGCTTATATCATTCCTGGAAGGGCTTTTCCCCCTTCTTTAGAGCATTCCAATGTGATATTCTACCTGGCATTGTCAGCAGAGGTGAATCTTCAAAGCCAAGGCTTTTCTGTTATCTACAGCTTAATTTCTTTTCTCTTCAGGAATGCTCCTAAGACAGATATGGAAAAGAAAAGAAAATGCCGCTGTGGCTCTCCAGCTTTATTCTTTGCTTTCATGGTTGTAGAGGTTTAAAAAAAAAAAAAAAAGGCTAAAGCTGCAACCTGGATACATTCTTTCCCACATGGCAAGAGCAGAATGCAAGCACTTCTGCAATTTCTTTTCATGATCATGGCTGTAGGACCATGAAAGGCAGCCTGGTTCCTGGTTGAGCTAAGGCTAGAAACTCCAGTGACCTTAAAGAGATGGCAAATGTTTTGCTTGATTCCTGGATACTAGGCTCCTGACACGAGGCTGCAGCCCTCCATCAATTGGTGGCTATCAATCACATAAGGGCAATGCCCCAAGCCACTCACAGGTAGAGAACTTGACCTGTGGTCACATAGCCTCATGACAGATCTCCATTTTAATGAGGTACCTAAAGGCCTGAAGGGCTTAGCCAATTAAGCTTTTCTACCCAGACACTCCTCCCTGCAAAAGGTTTTTAACCTCAAGTCCACCCTGAGAAGTGGGGTATGGTTTTATTTATCCACTTTCCTCCATGACAATAAATGCCTTAAAACCATGGACTGTCTCTTTTCAACAGGATCAACTATGGCAACCCATGGAGAAGGTCTTTTTAAAAAGAGTCACCATCTAATCTCCCATGCAGGGCCTCTCTATGCTCCCAGCCACAGCCACCAAGACCAACCTCAAGCCAAGCCAAGGACTCTCCCAGAAGGACCAGACAGAGCTCTTCCCTTTCTCCTTTGGGGACCCCCACTTTGTTCTCAGCTCTTCCACTGTTCCCAGCAGCACTTGGGTACCCAAGAGCCTGAGAACTAGATGGCCCAGGCCTTGTGATAGGTCTGGGGAGCCCCCACCCCAGCCAGCTCTGGCTGTCCCTAGCCTCAGACTGCCCTCCCCCACCCCTAGAGTGGTGTCCCATGGTTTCTCCATGGTACAACACCTACCCAGCAATGGTGTGGGGTAAATGCAGCCAAAACTCCTTCATCTTTCCTCCCCAGCAGTGAAGCCCTATGGCGAACAGATGTCGGACCCCATTAACTCTACATATGCATCAGCTTTCAATTGAGAGCTGGGTGTTTTCAACAAGCTTTCTGGAAAAACCACTGCATAGTCCTTTGACTCTTGAGCATATTGTGAGCAGCAGACATTTTGTTGTGAAAATTATGCCCAAGGTCACTAAAGGCAGTGTCCCTGAAATATAGTATCTTTGATACTTAGGGAGGTAAGTCCCCTACAGTCGTGCCAGGAGCCAACTAGGAAAAGCTAAAAAACTAGCAGATGATCTTACTGAGATGTTTCTGCCATGGACTGTAAAGTTATGATGAATTTATATCATTAGGCATGGCCAAGAAGATTATATTTTAGGAAATATTCTTGCTATTAATATGCTTTCCTGTTATTATTAAATATGTATAACAATCACTAGGTTTTAGCCTAACCTGTTGAGCAGATTTCTGTAGAATAGTAGAGATATACTATCTTATAGTCATGTTATACAGACAAATAGATGATTTCTTAATTCTTAATGATGATACTACAAGAATTCCTAAAATTATATTAGTAATTATTAAGATCTTTTATAATAGGATTGCTATTAAGTCCTTTCTGATGTCAAAACTGCAATGAGAACTGTGCCAATCTTTAAGTGTCATGAGTTAATTGCTTCTGAGAAAAAGGGCATTTACAACTTAAAACACATTCCAAAAGATCATAAAACTATTAATCAAAGGTCATAAAAAGGGAACTAATGATTTATTATAGGTGCAAGTGAAGAGGTCAGCTCAGAAACTTTGGAAAATTCCACCAGACTCCCAAGCACATAGGCATCACTCCCCTCCTGGAAAATACAGATTAGAAAGCACGTAGGCTGGAAGGGAGGGGCTGATTAAGCCCCTACTACCTCATTCCCTAAAGACCAATTAATTTAAAAGTCACACTGTTCTGCCAATCACATTATGCCTAATGGCTGCTGCTCTAAAACCTGATTAAAAGCTCTCTGAACAGGCTGAAAGTGGTTGTTCCCTCCCTCTTTTGTGTGCAGGGAGACCACGGCATGCTGGAACAATAAATTCCTCTTGTTTATTGCATCAATCCCTGACTTCATGGTGTTCTCTCAGGGTCTCCTCATGGGGGTTCTCCGGTAAGTAAAGGCTCTCAAGAGTCTTACATTTAGTGCATGGGCCGGGAAGGGATCCTCCATGGGGATACACCGGAGCAGTGAATCAGAGGTGTCAAACAGGTACTGAGATTCTTGTCTGTCTCACTGTTTGTCAGAATAAGTCTATTTGAACTTTCAGGTTGCTTGCAAGCTTGGAGAGCCTACAGTGTCTGATGTGGTCAAGGGCAGCTGGCAGACAATCCTTAACGTCGCAACCTCAGGGTATCTGGCCGAGCAAGCCTGTTCTTCATCAATGGAAGGGATGAACTGTCTGTAACTGGGCCCATGGAAGAGGCAAACAGTGTGTTGATTGTCTTTCTCTGTGTTCTTGAACCTGGATGCCTGCCCATGACAGGGTTGAGCTGTCTGTGTGTTGACTGTTTTCCTCTGTGTTTGTATCTGGTTCTGTGTTCTTGGACTTAAACTGATGACTATTTGTTTTTGACATTGGACAGACTGAATCTACCCCATTAACATCCTAGTTAACCACTGGAGGGAAGTTAGGGAAAGAGGAGAAAACTTGTCAGTACCACCCGGACCAAGTGCCCTAGTTACCTGAAAGAATCTAGTATAGGATCCCCTCTCTCTCATAGATAAAAGCCTTTCTTTCCCCAAGACCCACCTCACAGGTTCTGGCCATCAGGGAGAAGGAAGCATGAGAGGAGAGATCTGGACCTGAGAAGTCGATCCTCCAAGACCCTTCAATGGTGGACCTGTTACTCCAAGACCCTCCTCCTCCATATCCCCCCACCCTGGCCCCCATGGCCTCGCCAACACCAGCAATGGTCCCAGGATCCTCAGCCCATATGGGACTAGGCTGTTGTATCTTCCTTTACTGGAAGGAGGAGCTGGAGGAGACCCCCTCTCTCTTTCCAAAGGGCCAATTAATCTCGTTGAGACTGTTTCATTTACTCTTCAGCCCACCTAGGATGATGTCCAAAAACTCATGAGAGTGATTTTCATGACCGAAGAGCAAGAGAGGATAATGCAGGAAGCTAGAAAGAATGCCCCCTCAGACACGGGGCACCATTGATTGACCAGGCTGTCATTGACAGCGGGCTTTCTCTGACTAGACTTGACTGGGACTTTAAGTTAAGGGGCACCTAAAGGTCCACCACCAGACTCCATTGGCAGGTCTCAAGGGGGCTGCATGACAACCCACAAATCTGACCAAGGTATGTGAGTTTAAGCAGAGTCCAGATAGATGAGTCACCTGCAGCCTTTCTAGAGTGACTCATGGAAACATTCCATCAGTATACACCCTATGACCTTAGCATCGAGAAGCACAAAGCTAGTAGAGATATCAGGAAAAAGCTTCAGAGGCTAGAAAGACTTACAGGATAAGTCATTGAGGGATTTAGCACAGGTTGTTGAGAAAGTCTACCATAACAGGGAGACAGAGGAAGAGGAGAAGCAGAGAAAGAGAAAGAAAGAAACGTTACAGGAAAGGAATCTACAGAGAGTCCTGGCCACAGTAGTTAGGGAAGGCAGAGAAGAGAGAGAGAAAAGGACCAGTGTGCATACTACAAGGAGAGAGACCACTGGGCCCGAGAATGCCCTAACAGAAGCTGGAGGCAGGAAATCCCAGACCTTGGGAAAAGCACCCCCAAATGGCAAAGGTGTTAGCCCTGGGTGAAGACAGTGATTAGGGGAGATGGAGTTTGCACCCCCTCCCAGAACCCATGGTAACTCTGAAAGTGGAGGGGAAACCCACTCAATTCTTGGTGGACACAGGGGCTCAACACTTGGTTCTCCAAGCTGATGGCCCTGTTTCCAAGAAAAGATTTTGGGTCCAAGAAGGCACTGGCACCAAAATGTATTCATAGACTACCCAAAGAACAGTTGACCTAGAAATGGGCTGGGTATCCCATTCATTTAGGGTCACTCCAGACTGTCCCTACCCTCTGTTAGGGCAAGACACACTCTCCAAAATGGGGGCCCAGATACACTTCCTGACTGATGGGCAACTAACTAGCCCAAAAGGAAAGACCTCTCCAACTGATCCCTGACGAAAGCGGAGGCTGCCTGGTTTACAGATGGAGCAGTTTTCTACATGAAGGTCAGAGACAACCAGGTGCTGCCTTGGTGGGCAGCACAAATGTCATCTGGGCAGAACCTTTATCCCCCGCACCTCTACCCCAGTGGGTAGAACCTCTACCCCCTACACTCCCCACACCTATACCCTTGTGCAGGTCAACTCAGAAAGTGGAGCTAATTGCCCTCACCAAGGCCTTGGAACTTGGACTCAGCAAGAAAATTAACATCTACATGGATAGCAGGTATGCCTTTGCCACAGCCCACATTGACAGGGTTATATGCCAAGATAGAGGACTGCTCACACCAGAGGAAACAAACAGGAAATCCTGAATCTCTTGGAAACCCTAATGAAACCAGCAACTGTGAGTATTATTCATTGCCCAGGACATCAGAAGGGAAGATACTCAGTGGTCCCGGAGAGATAAACAGGCAGATCAAGTGGCTCGAGAAGTGGCAATGCAGGAGCTTATCCTGGTTATGGGCCTGCAAGAAATACCTGCTGGGAAATGGAACTGGACTACGGGATGGCCTCACTTAGAATACACTAAAGAAGAAAGGACTCGGATTGCTAGCCACCCTAAGAACTATTACCTAGAGAAGGAAGAGCAATGGCACACACAAGAAAGAAAAGTATGCTCCCCAGAAAGCAAGCAAAAGACTTACTAGGCCAAATGCACAGATGAACTCATTTAGGGGATAAAAAGCTTTTCCAAGCAGTTAAGGGACCTAAAGTATATATAATAGACGTCAGGTTCTGGCCCAGAGAGATTATAGAAATGTGTAAGTTATGTCAGCAAGTGAATGCTTATGCAGCCAAGAGTAAACAGGGCAAAAGACCTAGGGGAGAACAGACTGGAGTATATTGAGAGGTTGATTTAACAAAAGTTAAGCCAGGAAAATATGGTTACAAATACCTTTTAGTGTTTGTAGATAATTTCTCTGGATGGGTTGAGGCTTTCCTCACTAACTAGGAAACAGCTACCATGGTAGCCAAGAAGATATTAGAGGAAATTTTCCCGAGGTTTGGAGTGCCCAAGGTAATTGGATCAGATAACAGACCTGCCTTTGTTCTAAGGTAAGTCAGAGATTGACAGAGATATTGGAGACTAATTGGAAGCTCCATTGTGAGTACTGTTCCCAAAGCTCAGGGCAGGTAGAGAGAATGAACAGAACCTTAAAAAGAGACCTTAACTAAATTGACCTTGGAGGCTGGCTTAGACTAGATGGTGCCCCTCCCCTTGGCCCTGTTCTGAACCTGGAACACCCCCTACCATTTTAACCTGACCCTTTTTGAGATCCTGTGTGGTACCCCAACTCCCATCATGTCCAGTGGACCCTCCTAGGAGGTATCCCACAACATGAGATTTGACCCAAACTGTCTGCTTTAAATGCTCCAGGGATGCCAGAGACCCCTCACCACTTCCAGACTGGTGACTGGATCTATGTAAGGACGAATCAGACACAGTCACAGGAATCCCGAGGAAAGGGACCCTTCCTGGCACTGCAAACCATTCCCACAGTCCTCAATGTAGACAGTATTGTAGGTTTCCATGTGAAACCTACAGATGCCCTATTCCCCAGAGACCCCCCACTGAACGATACAGAAGATGGACCATCTGCTCAAGCTCAAGATCACTTGATCTTGATCATGACTGCTTGGTGCTACCTTTAGATTCTGATTACTTTCCCCATCCTATGTGCCTGTCCACCAAACCTGTTTCAGCACTCACTGTCTCCCTTCTGTTGTGGTTGGGGGTTGCTGGGGAAGCCACCGGGACCTCTGCTTTGGTCTTACAAAAGGAAAATTATGACAGTCGGAGGGCAGCCTTTGATTTAGATATAGAGAAAATAGAAACTTTCATCAGTCATCTTAAAGAATCACTGATTTCATTATCAGAAATAGTACAGAATAGGAGGGGAATAGATTTAACTCTTCCTCCAGCAAGGAGGGCTATGTGCTGTCTTAGCTGAAGAGTGTTGCTTTTATATAGACCATTCTAGGGTTGTTAAAGTTTCAACAGCCAAGGTGAAAGAAGGGTTAGCCAAGTGGAAGAGAGAGAAAGAACACAGTCAGGGCTGTTTCAAGTCTTGGTTTAACTCTTCCCCTTCGTTAACCACCCTCATAGCCACCCTGTTAGGACCCTTAATTGTTCTCCTGCTATTGTTGACTTTTGGCTCCTATATTTTGAGCTGCTTGGTTGTTTTTGTTAAGGAATGCATAGGTACAGTACAGCTAATGGTCTTAAAACAGAAATACAAAGAACTAGATACAGAAGACAAGGAGTATGAGCTATCAGAATACCAGCAGCTTCAAGACTGAAGCATACACAAAGAAAAGGGCAAATGAAGAGGTCAGTTCAGGAACTTTAGAAAATTCCACCAAACCCCAAGCACGTAGGCACCTGTACCCTCCTGGAAAAGGCAGGTTAGAAAGCACATAGGCTAAAAAAATAAAAATAAAAACTAAAATAAAAAAAAATAAAAAAAAAAAGAAAGCACATTGGCTGGAAGGGGGGTCCTGGTTAAGCCCCTACTACCTCATTCCCTAAAGACCAATCGGTTTAAAAGTCACACTGTTCTGCCAATCACATTGTGTCTAATGGCTGCTGCTCTAAAAACTGTATAAAAGCTCACTGAAGAGGCTGCGTGTTGCTATTCCCTCCCTCCTTTGTGTGCAGGGCGATCCCAGCATGCTGGAACAATACACTCCTCTTGCTTTTTGCATCAATCCCCGACTCCAAGGTGTTCACTCTGGGATTTCCGGTAACCTAAGATCGAGAGTCTTACAGAAGGATAGGAGATAAAATACTGACTAGGTTTTTCTATACAAAACTTCAATGATAACTTAGTTATGTTCCTTAACTCTCTCTGAACATGTTGAGTTGGTGACAGATAATGGTTATTTAATTAGATAATCATTCTTAGTGGATGTACATGAAAACCTTCTCTGTTGTAAGCATCTTATTCAATTTATGATTTGAATTGATTTTTGAACTTCTAGTGAACGTTTGTTAAAAAGGGATACTTGAATAAATCGTGATCTATTCTCCTAGAAAAGGTACAAAACACTAGGAAAGATTACATTGCATGGCATTGGGAGTAAAGACATTGAGCGTAAGGGCATTATTACTGTTACATCAGAGCAGGTGGAGAGAGCAAGGTTAGGAGAAGAGAGCAGAGAGAACCTTTTAGAAAAGAACTTTCTTAGAGAACTTTTATAGAAAACGTTTTTGGAGAACTTCTTAGAGAGCAAGGGAAGAACTTTGTAGAGAGAACTTAGAAACAAAAGATAATATCACTTTCAAGAGTCCCTTTTTCTTCCTGAGACTTCAGCTTGCAGGCTGCGAGTTAGAGCTATGCAGGACCAGAGGAGACAGACAAAGGCTACTTTACTTAATCTCTAGAAGTTTTACTATGAGGTGCTGAATGCCAGAGACTGAAGATTTCTAACCTCAGAAGAACTCAGATGGGCAGATCAGCTACTGCAGCAAAGTGATGTAAGGCAGGTAAAATTTTATTATTAAACAGCAACCCTAAATATCTCGCAAGACCTTGTCTTGCCCCCTCTAATGCTCTTCCCCAGTCAGCTACTTTCAAGAGACAATGAGAAAGAGCAGCCAGGGCTGATCCCCAGCATGTACATAGATTAGTGATGGACCTGGGGGATGACCTAAACTGTATGGAATGACTTAACCATCAGAAACATCATAGCTTAGTGTGTACAGAGTTGGTCATTCACTAGCCATGCATGAACAAGAAAGTGGGAGGTGAAGGTCATGTGGGGCCTAGTGGTTTGGCAGTGACATAGCTCACTCTTCCCACATTTCTGTGGGCAGCATTAGTTACATGGCGCCAATCTAGCTGCAAGGAAGACTGGTCAAAGAAGGTTTGAGAATGTGGTGACCATTAAATGTCTCCTTTGTAAGTTAGAAAAACTGGAAGAAAAGTTATCCCATAGTAGAGCCATATTTAGTTAGTATTTGACTAATTTTGTATTCTGTGGTAGCACCAGACTCTCCAGTTTTAAGAACCATGGTTTTTGAAGTAAGCCTTCCAAACTCAGTTACATTCTTCTGAATTTCTTGTCACAAATGATGCAGTTTTCTTGGTTTTCTTAATTTCTTTTATTCGTTGTCAAGAAGTTTTAGTCATCAAGACTGATTACAACCCATTTCCTAATGTTTTCCACATGGATTCAGTTTAAGCATAAAGTTGGGTTTTCACTGTTTCTACAAGCCTCATTATTGATTATTTATTACAGTCAACATTCTTGTTTTTTCTTATATTAATTTAAAACCCATTTGAATTGTTACCATAGCGGTACCAACATAATCTTTCAAGAGCTCTGCATGACATGAGAAATGCACAAGCACCATCTCCTTCCACTGAATCATTGTGTCAAAACATTGTGCTTTTTATTAGTGAGCATTTACAACTCCAGGGATGGCTTCTGGGGCTCACAAATCATCCAACATCTAATCATATAATTTTAGAAGGGGGTATGTGGTTCATGGAGTGAATAATGAACTTTCAGAAAATTTACTTGGAATATTTTCAGCCAAAAATTTGGAATGCCCAAGATTCACTTCATAGAAACAAAGCTGAGTGTGAGGTCCCAGATGAAGGAGTTGGAGAAGGGACTGAAGGAGCTGAGGGAGTTTGCAGCCCCATGGAGGGAGCAACAGTGGCAACTGGCCTGACCCCTCGATACTCCCAGAGACTGAATCACCAACCAAAGAATACACATGGAGGGACTCATGGTGCTGGCCACATATGTGGCAGAGGAGGATCTTGTTAGCCATCAAGGGGAGGAGAGGCCCTTGGGCCTAAGGGTGTTAGATGCCCCAGTATAGGAGAATGCCAAGGAGGGAAGACAAGAGTGGGTGGGTGGGTGGGGAAATACCCTCATAGAGGCAGGGGAGGGGGGAGGGACTTGGGGTTTCCAAAGGAGAGATCTGGAAAGGGGAAAACATTTGAAATGTAAATAAAGTATCAAAAAAAAAAAAGAAAAAAAAGAGTATGTATAGGTATATGTGTTGGTACTGGAACAAGAATACTTATACATATATGTAAACAAACATACCTGTGTGCAACATTGTGGTCTGATATTTTCTAACATGGTTTTAGAACACAGTAATTTGACTATGCCATTACTATGGGACATAGTCAAAGAAAATATGTTTCAAAGAAATTGTAAAGTATATTCATTATTCCTGGTTTCTGAAGTATTAAATGATTGGAGTCTTTCTCCCCCACCCCATTACTCCCTCCTTCTCTCTCACCCTCCCTCCCTTTCTCAGTCCATCCAGCCCTTCTTCCTCCTATCTCTCTTCTCTTCACTTTCCTTAACATGTTAGCTGCCATGATCAGTTTGCTCTGCAGTGATCTTCCCTTCAGTATCACTGGTTGGAAATGGGTTCCATGGCCATGCTCAAGCTTCAAGAAAGCTGAAGGCACAGGATAACTACCGTTATCTCAGTAACCCATGTGCATGCTAGACACATACCTATCTTGCTCACAGAAATCTGTCAGTAAAGAAAACAAAAAGTGTTTGCAGGACAGAGGCAGTTTGGTGCAGAGGCAAAGGGTGGGCCAGGGGTCAGGGTGAGTGGTTGCTCCTAAGTAAAGAAGCAGCTTCCTGGAAACACTAGAATTGAAAGTCATCGAAGGAGACAGACAGTGTGTGTGTGTGTGCTAAATTGAGGGTCCACTTCTACTGTCCTTTTCATCAGCTAGATTATCACCTACCACTCCAAACCATGCTTGAGGATGGTTTAATGCTGCATGTGGAATTCCAAATATATTTGTATATTTGTCCACTGGAAAGAGACATCCAATTTGTTGTTGACTATATTAGTGCATAACACAGATTAGATCTGCACAGTCCAGTTGGCAAAATCTATGAGTTCTTATACTGAAGATCTGACAGACTATTTTTACTGACCTCAGTCTAAGGGTCACACTACACAGAAACAATTTTGCACAGTTATATACATCCAACAGCTAAATAGTGTACTAAGTGATTTATATCAACTATCTCATTAACCTGAAAGCAACCCAACTTTATTTCATGGTTCCAAATACAGCATCATGATTCCAAGAAAATAAGCAATTTCCCAGTCATTTGTAGCAGCACTGAATTCCATGTTCTTCTCTTCCTTGGAGTAGTCTCTTTGTGAAAAGAAATAAGACCAGAAAAGCCTTTTGCTACCTGACACATACTTTTCCACTCTTAAGTTTATATTATATGGTTTGGAGTTTTCGTTTTACTGAGTGCAAAAGATTTCAATAAAATATTGCTTATTCTTTCTGAGTGGGTAATATACAAAGAAGTCATTTTTATTGGTTCAGTGATATAGCTCAGCAAATAAGATATTAGCCCCTGAGCCTGGTAAAATCTCAGTTCAATCCCAGGAATCCACATAGTGGAAGCAGAGAGCTCTTTCTCCCAATTTTCCCTGTTATACGTGCCATGACATGTACACACACACACACACACACACACACACACACACACATTAAATAAATATAAAAGGATAACATCTTCATATTTCTTAATGAACTACTGAGTAGTGAGAGTTAAGGATGTTGAATCTCAGAATTACTGGCCAATATCAAATGCAATCAAGCATTAAGAACAAAATACCATCTGTGGGCCTCACTCTACTTCTGCCCTTAGGGTATTCAAGCACCTTAATGTGCCTGGCTGGAATGAAAGGAAAGAGGCTTGTGTTGCTGGATCATTGGACCTTGGTTCAGCAAGGAGAGATCTTGTGGGAGATGGCCTTCTCAGGGATAGCATTCAGTGTTCCAGCTCTTCTTTATGGGGCAAACGAAACAGCTCTTCTTCTCGATATTCTGTGAAAGATCAGTTCTCTTTTATTGGGGGTGCACAAGAGCATATAGACCTTGGGGAGTGAGTAGGGGTTTTCAAGGAATGTGTACATTATTGGTTGGGGCTGAGGTGTTGGGGATGCTTATTTACACAAAGAGGGATCCTGGGTGCTTAAACATATAATCTAGCCAAGATGATATGTGGCTACCTCAAGAAGATTGAAAGTGGGAGTTGTGGGGGTTGTGGGGCTACAGACTGCAGAGAGCAGAGAGGCAGAGAATGGGGAGGGATCGATCCTCACTACTGCTGGTCTCAAGATGAAATTTTGGTCTCCAAATGAGATTTTTGGGGTTTTGGAAGCTTCTCGCCTCACTCTTGTTCCAGGCCTGTTACACTCACCTCACAACCGTTTAAATTAAAATCCTGTCAGTGGAAGAGGTAAAAGAGCATGTCCATGTCACGGGGGCCAAGAAGAATTCTTGAAGGCCACAGAGTGTTGGGATCTGAGGAGTCCACAGTGTAGAACTTTCTATACCAGCTGCCGCAGAGACTGAGCGTACATGTGGGAGTAGTTTCCACCACCCCAAAACTCAGAGGGCTGATCACAAACTCTGGCTCCTAAAGCTGGCCATTTTATGTGGTCATATGTGTTTGTATCACACCTCCAGTCTCAGAGTTCTAGCTTGTTTCAATGTTGATGTATTTCTAAGGATCCTCTGCCTTCTTAGAGCTCACAGTGTACTTACATTACAAGAAAGAAGCCACCTACCAGAACAAATATGGCATCAAACAAATGCTCTCACATTAAATAAAATCAAAGGGAAAATCACGGCAGTCACTCTCGTGTGTGAGATGGGGTAGATATACTGTACTTTGGGCAAAGGGTGCCTATTTGCCAGCTGAGTGTTTTACCTCAGCCTCTTGCCTCCCCTCCTCCTCTCTAAAACCACATTTTGTATTTATTATTAGTCTTGGAAATCTTTCTGTACACATGCTCATATATTTACTTTTTGTTATTATTTTTATTGCCATTTGTCATTAAGATTACTACTAAAGCAAAATCCTGGCATTCTACCTTGCTTTTACACTTGTATATTTGATCTTAGTCAAAAGACCAAGAAGTGTTTCTGCACGACTTTTAAATGCTGAAAAAAGAAAACTTTCCCCACTGATAGCCTGGCTCTGTCTTGTCCCCTTGCCTGTTTTTGCTTCTCCATCTCCTCACGACTATGGATCATGACACTTCTCCCACAGAGTCCTTGTAGCACATAGCCACTGTTTAGTTTGCCTTCAATTTGTCTGAAGGAGAAATATATAGATTGATTGAAACAGTTATATTAAAAAATTACAAAACTGTGGTCTCAAAATAATGACTCCCTTTGGTAAAGGTTGTGTAAATCATCCCTAACTTCTATCATAACTGTTGAATTTACCTGCTGAGAAGTGTAGTTATAAAAAATACTAAGCCTCCAGCCATAGCTGAACTCACAACCATTTGACCACAACGTTTGCCTTTCTGCAAGTGTCTCTCTTACCATTTTGATTTGCTTTCTACCCTCCAAAGATTTATATAAATGTTACTAATGCATAGTACATACATATATACCACGCACACACACACACACACCCATACACACACACACACACACATACACACACACACACACATACACACACACACACATACACACACACACACACACATACATATGTATATTTGCGTAGACATTATACTCCACCCTTTGTTAACTTTGAAATATAAACACTTCATGTTAAAACATAACCTTTCCTTTACTGGTTGTTCTCAAAACCTCATGTTAACATCATACTATAATTAAATGCAGTAAAATTTAAAAGTTAATACTCTTTAAGTTTTTTCAACAATTTAAAAGTCCAAATTCTCTTTGAAAATCTGAAGTCTCTTAACTATGGGAATCCTACTAATTCCAAAGTGTTGCATATTTTCTTCTTGTAAGAGGGAAGACTTGGGGCCTAGTTCTAATTGAATTAAAAGAAAACCTAAATTAAACAGTGTAAATCAACTCCTGTAGCTCAGCATTCAATGTCTGGAACTCATTTATGATCTTCTGGGTTCCAAACAGCTTGAACAGTCCTACTTTTCTTAGTCTGTAATCCATGTAAAACACAGCTTGCCTTGTAGGCTGTGGCTGGCTCCATTCCACACCTGCTACTCTCCTTGGTGGTTTTCTCAGTATCCTGGAGTCTCCACTGAAACGGAGGCTGCACCTTCATCAATGGCTCCTCCTGACCTCTTTTCAAGGATTCCGTGACTCCTTCAGTTCTACAGCTTTTAATGCCATCAAAACCAGTACAAATTCAGCTGCCGGCCTGAGCCAAGAACTGGCCTGGATGGACCATAGCTTATGTGGGCTGAGTCTGAGAATGTATTTCCCTAAGATTTGACCTTAGTGATTCCAGTCTCTTAAGTCACAACTGACGCTCCAGCCCCAGAAAACCAGCATCTATTACCCTAGTGCAGCACAAAAGGTTTCACGTCCAGAAATTTGAACCTGTTATAGAAACAGCCCTGGTAGAGCCTGCTAAAAAGCTCTCAAGCTAGGCCTCCGTTGTCTGCACTTTTCTCAGCATTATCTTCCAAGATCCCAAAGAACGACCCACTAAATTCTAAGTGCTCAACAGTTTCTCCTGTTCGCCAAAACAACACAGTCTGGTCTGTCACAGCACTGTCCCACTTCTAGTAACAATTTCTATTCCAGATTGATTTGTGCTGTTGTGATAAACACGACCAATAAATAACTTGTGGAAAAAGGGTCTGTTTCATTGTATGGGTTATTATAGGGAACAACAGAAGCCCTGAGTGATAAAAGTCCTGACTGAAGGTGTATTGTAAACATAAGGACCACCATGTTGAGGATTCTAAGGCCTTGGAGCCATAGGAAACTGGCAAAGCTGGCTCTGCATATACAGGCCAGACTTGGAAAGGCAATGCTTCACATATTTTTCTCTGGCCTAAGAACAAGTGATTATGGATGATCAATCAATGTGTATAAAAACTAGCAACTACAGTTTCCTCCTCCTCCTGGACTTTTACAGTCTGAGATTTGCCTACAGAGACTTCCTACTAAAACTAGCCCCCCCCCCTCCGGTGCTATATTTAAACTTGTTGAGGTTCCAGGTTGCCTTCTATCAGAGGTAATACCTTATACAGATTATAACACATTAATGATTAAGTCAACATGGCCTCTGTGTTATATTAAAGAAAGAACTAAAATTACTTCCCCTTAAGAGTCATTTAACTAAGAGTAAGTCCAGATTTGGAATTTCTACTTCATGAGCTCTGTGTCTTCTATATACTTGTTGTTGCATGTGTCTGAATCCGTGTCCTTCTGAAGACTGTCTTGTGAATCTGTTTGTTCCTGTGTCTATGTGTGTTTATCCTTATGTGTGTCTGTCTATTTCATGAGTTGTGTTTGAGAGTGGTATCTGTCTATCTGCAAATAGTGTGGTCGTCTGCATCTGTCCTTAACAAAGGGCTTTGCTCTGTCTTTGTTGAACATCATAGAAAGCAACACATGGGGGTAGGAATGGAAACTAGACAGAAATCTTTAACAGGGTTTTACATGGGATTATGTCACTGGTTTCAACTGATCCCAACTGACCCAGAGAATAAATGGATGCTTTCAACCTTTATGGTTGAAACTTCTGTATCTGCTGCTTTCAGCAAATAATATACAAGAGTACTGCCTTAATTACTATTTTATTCCTCTGATGGAATACCATAACCAAGGCAGCTTATAAAAGAAAGGATTGAATTGAGGGCTTGCTTACAGTTTCAGAGAGATAGTCCATTATCATCATCATGGTGAGAGGTATAGTGGCAGGCAGGTAGGCATGGTGCTGGAGCAATAGCTAAGAGGTTATATCCTGATCTACAGGCAGGAGACTTTTGACACCTCAAAGCCCACCTCCAGAGACACACCTCCTCTAACAAGGCCACACCTCCTAATCCTAACCAAACAGTTCCACCAATTGGGGGACCAAATATTCAAACATATGGGTCTACGAAGGCCATTCTCATTCAAACCACCACATATACATAACTTAAGATTTCAGCTAGGCACTGACTTAGGTTGTGAAAGTTGATTATATGGGAAATCCAAGGCAAACAAGATTGATTGTTAGATTATTCTCTTAAAGGCAGATTAAACAACAGACACAGTAGGATGGCAGTCTCAAATCTTCAATGACCTCAAGGAATGTTAAGCCTAGCAAAATTCTGATCTCTTAGAATGAAATAGATGTTTTCAGATTATTGCTCACCATACTACCTTACCCAAGCTTTCTTGTAGGTGTGACTCTATGTTGTCCTTTCTTCATTCCCTTGCTGCCCCTAGTCAGGGTTCCAAGATCTAAGACACACATTTGAGGTAAGTTACCATCCATCATCAAAGTAAGTCAGTGAAAGAAATCAAAGACAAAATATTGGAGTCAGGAATTAAAACAGGACCTAGCTGGCATGGTGAGATGGCCTCTCTTACATCAACTAGCGATTTTAAAAAGTGCCTCTCAGACATGCCCACAGGTCAATCTGATGGAGGCAATACCTCAATTGAGGTTCCCCTCTGGAGGGGATACTAGGCTCAGGTGACAGCAGAAGCAACTATGACAATATACTTTCTTTTGTGCTTCTTATGTTCACTGTAAGCTCAGGTGGACAGTACAGAGATTTCACAAATTGATTCACCCTCCACTCTGGACTCTAAGAGCTGATGCTGCCCTAAGGAGGCTTTTCTCTTGGCTTGGCTTTTTCAAGAGCCAACTGGCCTCACCTACCTTCCTTCCTTCCTTCTTTCCTTCCTTCCTTCCTTCCTTCCTTCCTTTTCCTCCTCTTCCTCCTTCACTTCCTCCTCTTCCTCTTCCTCCTTTTCCTCCTCCTCTTTCTCCTCTGTCTCTTCCTCTTCTTCTTAAAGGATTTTGCTTTGTATTCCTGGTTAGCCTTGAAGTTACTATGTAGCCCAGGCTAGCTTCAAACTCACTGTGCTCCCCTGCCTCAGGCTCCACAGTGCTGGGATTGTGAGCTTACACAATCTCTCTCAGATCTTTTTTACTTCCATGGGTCTAAGTTGTTGTTTTGGTTTTGTTTGTTTGTTTGTTTGTTTTGTTTGTCTTTTTCCTTAGTGTGTGTCTGTCCAAACTCTTCTCATTCAGGAAGAGGTAAGAGCAGTTGCAAGAGAAAGGCTTTGGTAGCAGTGAGCATACCACCCAGCAACTCTGTTTAAAGACATCCATTCTCATCCAGCTTCTCTGATCACCTACCTTCCTGTTCTCCACATCCAGAAGAGAGTAATTGGTCACATTTTCTTGGCATGGTAATATATGGTAGCTATATGGTTTCTTGAGAATGTAGGTGTTGGCCTTCTTGCTCAGATAGTCCTCAGGTATCCTGGGACTCAGAAGACCACACAGCTCTAAGAGGATGCCTTAGCAGGGGCCTTGCAGCTCCCAGAGGAAGCAATTCCCAGATGAGCTGAGGAAACTCAGAAGTTTCAGCCCCCTCCGCTTTTTCCCTTCTTCTTTCTCTTCATTGCTTCTTAGCTTCTTCCAATGAGAGGGTCACATCAGGGGCAAATCTCCCAAAAGAGATTTATTGGGAAGGTCCTGGGTGTGGAAGGATAAACCCAGGGTGGCTGCCCGTACTCCATCTGGAGAAAGAATGATAAGGATCTGAGCAGACACAGCCTTTATATAGGCTTTTGCAGGGGGAGGACAATTCCAAGATATAGAGTTCCAAGGTGAGGACTGGTGGGATTTCTAGTCCTGAGCTTGGCAATGCTCAGAGACTTGTGTGTTTTACTGTTCCTGGATAGGTGAGATTTCTTACTCAGGGATTTGTAAATTTCTGTGGCAAGCTCAGGGATTGTTGAGATCTTGTTCAGACCTTTCATTTAAGATTAGCATAATATGGGAAATGTCCTATCGAGGGGCTGGAGACGACCTTTGTGACAATTACAGAGGTTGAAAATGCCACTGTGACAGTTGGGGAGGTCTGGAGGAGGGCCCCGGCTGTTGGAGCTTCTTAGGCTGGGCCTGGATACTTCCTGCCTTGAGGGTTTACAAAGTTTACCAAGGGAGTGCACAACAGGGAAGCCTTCCCCTGCTGCTTCCACCTGGAGAGCCAGCAGTAGGCACTCCTTAACTTGTGAACAGCAGCTAAAATCTCAAGAGAGCAGAAACAAATAAAGCTGTATATAAAATGTTGCTGCATGTGGTAATGCATGAGGATTCTCTCCCTTTCTTTTCCAATCACCATGCATCATTGCATCATGTACTCAGTGCACAAGACTATCTAGTGAGGCATGTGCCAGATACAAGGAAGTTGGGAAAGATTAGATTAGAGCCCTCGAGAACCAAGCATTGTGATAAACTAAATAACTGGCTTTTGGTTAAACACATTAAGTTCACAGCATTCATGCCATCTGGCACAGCCTAATGATAGTGAAGGCCAGTCACAGAAAAACAGGGATATGGGTACTGTCCCGGAAATGTCCAAAATGTTCTTAAAAGGGAACAAGATGTCACAGAGTATCCTCAGCATTCCATACCACATCCCCGGGTCAGTGGCAAGAGCCTTGGGAAATGAGAGGGTCTGAAAAAGGAAAGGAGAGAGAGCCTGCCCAGCATACCTGATCATGTGTCTGTCAGTCAGTCCAGTGGCCACTAGATCACCACAGGCTTCTCCATGTCCAAACTTTCAGACAAGTGAATTCCTCAGTCAATGATAGACAGCCACAGCAAGCTAACACAATTGAGGAATATGGACAAAAGAGAAAAGCCCAATTTTAGGGACATAAGAAAAAGGCAAATGATTGAGACGACGGTCCAAGCCTTTTGGAGGATGGACCTTGTTGCTTTCGTTGTATGAAACTGGATCATCTTTAGAGTTATCGTGTTAGGCATAAATAGCTAGCAAGATAATAAAGTGCTAAGTGGAGCAGCAAAGATTATGAGGGCAATTGAAATAGAATTGCCTGATAAGGGGAGGCTGGAGTGGGAAGGAAGCCAGATTCATGGGAAGAAGAATGGGAAGAGTGTGTAGTGGGAAGAAAAGTGTGCCCGTTGCTACAAGCAACAGCCACTGTCAAAAATCCAGACCATTTAAGGAGAAACAGCATTTCACTTTCACATCTTTGGTCTCTCTTTAAGCTCAGTCTTACCTAGACAACAGCAATTTGGGCTCCATTTGGCAGTAAGGGCTCCAGTGCAGACGCCAGCAGCATGCAGTCTGTAACTCTTTCTTGAGCATTTTCCACTTCTTCCTTCTGGCTCTAAGCTTACTGCAACCAATATATATACACGTTCTTTACACTTCCTCCTAGGTTTTCCTGCCCAGGTCAATTTAGAAGAACTAAAGATCACAAATTGACATTATTCGTCTTCAGGGTCTACCCGTCTCCTAGTCACATGCTTCCTCCTCGCCCCCATTCTATTCTGTTCAACATTTCTTCCTCCCTTCAAAAGTCAATGAAAGAATCATATCATATTGATATATACATACTGAAGGCTTCTTACCTTCTTAAAACATTGCGCAAGGGCTGTCTTTTGGGGCACATTTCATAGGTTGTGGTAAAAATGAAGATATCACCCTGTAGGGGAAGTTTCCCTAATTGTTGATTGTCTACATAAAGACAGCAGAAGCCAATTACAGTTAGAAAGATAAGGCAGGATTTCCGGCAGGACAAGAAGAGGAGGATGTAGAAGATAGGGAATAAGACCAGGCGGGGAGCAGATAAGAAGCTGCAGACATGTAGTCTTTTGGGGCATTGCTAGTTTGTAGCCTCTGCAGGCAACTGCGGAGGCCAAGGAGGATGGGGCAGGATATTCTTCATCCAGACTTTGAGTTATCTGGTCCGTTTTAAAATATAAAGGTCTCTAGGGTTTTCCTTCCACGGGGCTAAAGCTAGCTGGGTGAGGCGGCCATTGAGGCACTGCACAGGCAACAAATAGAGACCAGGAGAGCTAGCATGGGAGCTGAGTGAGACAGGGCATGGTCATTGGTGGCTTGGCGGAACTAGCCGCAAGAGGGTGAAAGAGCTCGGGTGGAGCTCTTTAGAAGGACCAAGCATGAGCAGTGGTCTTGGGAAAATGTCATCCGGCAGCAAGTCGGCAGCAGTTCTTGGAGCCTTAGACGGGAAGGTCCTCCCTGTGTCTGTGGGAAAAGTGTTAGCTAGCCGGCAGGCAGCTGCTAGTCCCAGAGTCTAGCCAGAATAAGCGTGGATTTTCTAAAATTACAGGCAACATCATGCCAACTTGTTTTGTATACTACGGTGGTATATTAAAAGTCATACATAAGATTTGTTTCTTTTCTTTTTTCCCCCAACAGTCTCATGCAGGCCAAGTTGGCCTGGAACTCACTTATGTACCCTCAACTGGTGCAAACTCCTGATTCTCCTGCCTCAGCCCAGGTGCTGTGAATACAGCTGTGTGCCACCACACCCAGACAAGCATTGCGCTTCACCTGGCTCCTCCTTCCCCTTTTCCTTTTATCCCTCCATCCTTTCCTCCATGCTAAGGAGCTTAAAGAAAGCTAGGCAAGCTACAGATTTAGAATACACAATCAAGCGCTCCCCTCTTCCTTTCTTTTAAAAAGGAGTTTGGGAAAGATGCCACAGTAGGTAAGAGCCTAGCCTACTCTTCCAGAGGACCAGCGGTTAGCTCACAGCACCCACATGATAGCTCATGGCCTTCTGTAACTTTAGTCTCAGGGAATCCAGTGCCGTTTTCTGGCTTCCTTGGGCACATGGCATGTGGTACACTGACATGCGTGCAACATTCACACACATAAAAATAAATAAATCTTAAAAAATGAACTAGGCCTGGGCTGGAAATTGCTCAGTGTTTAGAGAACTTTGCTCCTCTTGTCGAGGACTCAAGTTTGGTTCCTACCATCTACATGGGCACTCATAAGGCTGCTCACAAATGCAGGTAACTACAGCTCTAGAGGATTTTTTGGTTGATATCTTTTGGCTGCTGTGGGTACCTACATGTAGGTAGTGCACATACAATCACTCAGGTATATACACATAAAATAAAAAGAGTTAATATTTCTATGATATAATTTATATAACTACCAAATTTTGATAAATGTGTAAAGTCAAATAACTACTCAACAATCATAAAATAGCATATTTCCATAACTCGAAATGTCTTCCAGACTCCTTGTAGCACATCCCTTTATTCTAATATCTCAGCTATGGATTCTCTTGAAGTTTAAACAGCATGACCAAAGCAACTTGCGGAGGAAAAGATTTATTTTACCTTACAATTCCACATTACAGTACATCGCTGAAAGTAGTCAAAAGCCTGGGAAGGTACTTAAATAGGGCAGGAACCTGGAGGCAAAAACTGATGCTGGGGCAATGGAGGAGCAATGCTTACTCTTTTGCTCCTTATGGCTTCTCAGTTTCGTTCTTATGCAGGGGTGGCACTGTCTACAGTGGGTTGCCCTTCCCCATAAATCAAGAGAAGACAACACAGGACTGCCCACAGGCCAAACCATGGAGCATCTTCTCAGTCAAAGTTCCCTCTTCCCAAATGACTCCAACTTGTGCTGAGTTGTCTTAGGGCAGGAACCTGGAGACAAAAACGAATCCACAGAACCTGGAGAAATGCTGCTTACTAGCTTGCATCCCCTGGTTTGCTTAGCTACCTATCACGTACAACTCAGGACACTGTTCAGGGGTGGAACAACCTATATAAGCTGGGCCTTCCAAATTCATAATCAACTAAGAAAATGCCCTACAGATTTGTCCATAGTCAATTTTGTGGGAGCGTTTCTCAACTGCAGTTCCTTCTTCCAAAATGACTCAAGCTTGTGTCAAGGTAACATAAATCTAGCCAGCATATCTAGCACAGTCTTAAATATGTAGAGTGATATTAGCATCTAAAAAAAAATGGCCATATAAATATCTTCTAAATTCTTGTTTTTAATCCACAATAATTGAACTTTGTCCCACTGGCATGCTGATGAATCAGAAATCATTGAAATTTGTCTATCAGTTGCTCAATTATCAGGAGTCACTACCCAGAGTTGACACGACATTTTTATAGATATTTAATCAAAGATTTGTTTGTCCCATGTTTCAAAGGACAAGTGTTGCTACTGAACATCTCCTCATAGAACATTCTAAACCAAGATAAGGAGAGGGAAAGGGAAAGGGAGGGGGGTAGGGAAGGGAAATGGGGAGGGGAGGGCAGGGAAGGGGAGGGGGAAGGAGGGAGAGAGAGAAGGAGAGGGAGAGGGAGAGGGAGAGGGAGAGGGAGAGGGAGAGGGAGGGGGAGAATGTTCTGGTCTCCTTCTGGCTTGATTTCAACAACATTTTGTTGAATCCAGGAGATAGTTGCCATTATTCTACTAACTAGAAGAAACAGGAAGAAATAAGAAGCTCTGAATGAGACTGCAGGGACAGATCTAGAGAATTGAATGGTAGCATAAATAGGCTGGGATGAAGGAAAGGCATTGAAGCCCTGGCTCAGCATATGCCAAGCACATATTTGGACCCTACAAAACTAAACTACAGTAACCTTTAGATCTTTTCCACAGCTCACCATGCATTGTGGGAGAAAGTCTGGTGATCGGATAAAAGTGTGACGGGGGCCACGCAATGACAGCAGCAGTACTATTTAGTGTGAGAGCATAAGACATGAAGAAAAAAGAAAATTGTATCCTGAGGTATGCACACCCAAATTCCAGTCCACAGGACAAACCAGAGAAATGGTGCTTGTGTCTATAAACTTGACACTATGAGCAGGAAGAAGGGGTGACATGCAGATCCAGGAAAACTGCTGGCCACAGAGGCTAGCTGAAATGAAGAACCCTAGGCTAGCTGAAATGGAGTACCCCAGGTTCCATGACAGTCCTTGTTCCCAAGGAAGAGAAAGACTCCTGGTGTGCTGGCTAGTTTGTTTGTTTGTTTGTTTGCTTATGTTTGTTTATTTGAGACAAGGTTTCTCTGTGTAGCCTTAGCTCTTGTAGAACTAGCTCTATATACCAGGCTGGCTGGTCTCAAACTCACCAAGCACTGGGGTTAAAGGCATGTGTCACCACCACCCATTACTTTTGTGTCAACTTGATACACAGACTATAGTTATCTGAAAGGAGGAAACTTATGTTGAGAAAATGCCCTCAAAAGATATGACTGTAAGGCATTTTGAAAATTAGTCATCAATGAGTAAGGCCCAGCCCATTGTGAGGTGTAGCATCCTTGGGCTGGTGGTCCTAGGTTCTAAAAGAAAGGAGGCTGAGCAAGCATGAGGAGCAAGCCAGTAAGTGGCATGCAGCACTTCTCCATGACCTCTACATCAGCTCTTGCCTCTAGGTACCTGCCCTGTTTGGATTCCTGTCTTGACTTCCTTCAATGATGAACAATGTTGTGAAAATATAAGCTGAATAAAACCTTTCCTCCACAGGTTGCTTCTTAGTCACGGTGTTTTATCATATCAATAGTAACTCTAACTAAGACAAATTGGTACCAGGAGTGGGACATTCCTGCGACAGAACTGACCATGTTGTTTTGGGGAGGATTGTGGAAGAACTTTGAAAATTTAGGCTAGGAAAACCACTGGGTTTGAAGTGCTCCTTGAGCCTGTCTACTGGAGCTTGGGAAATAATGTTGATAGAAATGCAGATGAAGGAGGCCTGGATTGTGAAGTTCCAGAGGGAAGAAAAGACTCTACTTGTTATCAGCCAAATTTGATAGTTTAAGAGTCACCCAGCTAGTACTGATTTTGAGGACATAAATGGGTTATGGAAAACATCCGAGGCTTGGCCCTGTGTGACATGGCTGGAGTCCCTTCTTAAGTAAGCCCAGGAGAGGCTATTGGATATAAAATCGCATCCCAGTTGTAGCAGAAGACTCCAGAATTGGGACTTGCCTGTACTATGGGAATGACCACCAAAAATAGCAGCAAAGGTGGAGTAGAGCTGGCCTGGCCTAGAAGACACTCAGTGTGAGCTGCAAAGTGGGGATCCAGAAAATCATGAGGGAATCCCAGACATTAGACATGGAGTTATTTATACATTTGGGGTTGGGGGTGTGATTTTGATTTGATTTGATTGTAGCTGTGCCCTGTTTCTTCTCTCTTGAAGTAAAAACAATTTATTTCTGATTTTATAGGAGTCGAAAATGAGAGATTTTGAATTTTAAAAGACATTAAAATTTAAAAAGAGGCTATTTTACAGAGACTGAGTTTTTAGTTGCTTGAATTTTAAAGACTGGGAATTTTAAAATTTAGAATGTTAATATTGTAGTGTTGATATTAATGTGTGACCTTGGAAAAACAAAAGGGAAAGAGTATGGAATGGCTTAACAATGATGTGTTTGTGGGTCAAATTCACAAGGGGTCAATTGTGCTGACTCATTTTATGTCAACTCCATACAAGCTAGTGTTACCTGAAAGGTGAGAACCTCAGTTGAAATAATGCCCCATAAAGTCCAGCTGTGGGGCATCTTGTAAATTGTGATCAATGCAGGGGTGTGCAGCCCATTGTGGGTGCTATCCTTGAGCTACTACTGGTCCTGCAACCCAGTTCTCATTACTCTTAGATCGCACACACAGTTTTCTGGTGATCTTCATTATCCTTAACACTCGGGCTAACGGCTTGTTTGCCATGGATCACATGCCTACTAGTTGACATTCCCCTTCATATCATGTTTGAAACTTCTGATAACCTGTTACTAAAAAGGAACATTTCATTTAATCATAGTTCTACAAAGGTTTTTAAAATGCCTGGTTGAAGAATGCAGTGCCATGGTGGACTGCATGCCTTGGATACCGTGAGTTCCATCCTTAGCACCAACCCCAGCAATCCATATGCAGTTAACTAAATGCTCTCCCCCCTCTACTTTCTCTTATTATTTTATTTATTACCAGTTATCACCACGTTCTGAAAGCATCACTCAGAACAATGTTTTTAAACTCCTTTCTGTCCTTGGTCTTTTTTTCTTCCTTGAGTCATAAATACCTTTCCTGGGGCAGAGAAGCACCTCTTGCCTCTCCCAGTTACCCCCACCAAAACAATAGACAATGCCCCAGTGAATACACCCCTAAATTCTTTCTAAAATTCCTGCAAAGCACCCATTCAGTTTATTCTGATGTGTATCTCCAGATTTCCCATTTTTGAGCTTTTCCTGACTACCATGCATCTCAGGGGTTGTTTGTTTGTTTGTTTTTGTCTCAGCTTGAGATAGTCTAGTCTGTAGATCTGAGCTCAGGCTTCATCTTCATGCTGGGGTGGGTATCACTCTATGACTTCACTTCCAGATGTTTTGAAAGGAAGTGACTTGACTGTGATGTTACACTGTATGGCATCATTCTGGTCCCTTATGCTCTGCTGCTATCAAGGCTTGAGGGACTTTCCTATTTAGTTTCCTTTTAGTTAACTAAAAGCATTTAGTTAACTTTTCCTATTTTCCTATCGTCATCTGGGCAGTTGGTTTTCAGATGGCCTTAACTTTTAAGGTAGTTATCATTAGCAGGCAGGGAAAATAGTGCAATCTAACTAGAGTTAAATTCTAGAGGTGCCCGATTAGTACAGAAACTTAAAGGTCAGGCTTCATAGGACTTAACAAGCAATGGATAGCTACAACTTTGGATACTTGACATTTTTATGGTGATTAATATTAAAATATATTTTAAACCAATGCTTTTAAGCTGATTGGCAAAATGGGTTAGATTTTTATTGATTTTATATAAATATTTCAACATTTAGGAGTTATATTTTTTTTTTCATGTATTTGTTTTTAAGACTGAATCTCAGTGTTTAATCCCGGCTGACCTATAACTTTTATGTGGCTTGGGCAAACCTCAAACTTGCAGCAGTGCTTCTACCTCAGTTTCCTGAATGTTGGGTTTATAGGTATGGGTTACTATGTCTGGCTTGTTAGTATAACATCATAGGTGCTTTTAAAACTGAAGAGGAACTTCTGAATACTTAGCACTTACTAAAATTTAGAATTTGTTGTTATCAATGATCAGTAGTATTGTAGATGGCAGTTATTTACAATGCATCTGTAATATGCCACATTTGGTGGACATTTATTTCCTCACGATGATGTAGTCTAGTTGTACTATAAATCAAGTGGTCCTAGTTCCCCAATTCTTCCCCCTTAACCTCTGCAGTGAGTACAAGGCTAAAATCTCCATGAAAAGGAGAGAACCCTTGAAGTGTTTTCCCTAGCAAAACCCAGGATCAGTTAACGCAGCCTCACAGCTTCATAGAACATGGCAAGTTTAGACAAAGAATAATCTACACATCAACAAATAACCGTTTAGACCAGAGGTTCTCAGCCTTCCTAATACTGCATTCATCTAACACTGCTCCTCATGTGGTGACCCCAACCATAAAATTATTTTTGTTGCTACTTCATAACTGTAATTTGCTGCTATTATAAATGGCAATGTAGATATCTACTATTTGTCCAACCCCAAAGAAGTCTCAACCCACAGGTTGAGAAATGCTGACTTAGACCATCCATCACAAAGCAAGTGAGAGGAAGAACCACATGACATTTCTCCTTCAGCATCAGCCCTTCCCATCTTTGAAGCCAAAAGAAAAGTGATTTAAAGCTTCAAGACCCTGGTGAGGCTCAAGTTGGTTCCTTTTAAAACGCCTTGTTATCTTTTGAATATTCAGAATAGGAAGGCACTGTCACTGTGGCTCTATTTCAAACACATGTAGTGGCCCAAGAGAGGGATTTGCCCTAAAGAGCCATTGGGTCTTGGCCACCTCCTAGAACCCACGCCCGCAACATCGCCAGGCCCCACCCCCAATTATGGGACCGCCCCCAGGGAGGGGCCTGTTTGGACAATCTCCGCCCCTTTTCCCTCCCTCCCTCTCTTAACCCGGATATACACTCTTGCTCCCCTTTCACCTCACCGCCGACCGTTGGCCTACGCGGAAGGCTGAGCAGCCGGCTGCTGGTTGCTGCAAGGCAGGGGAGTAGGGTACGGGGTGCGGGGGGCGGCGGCGGCGGCGGCGGCGTCTTTCCCCGTGCGGTGATGGCGCGGGAGGGCGCCGGGAACCGGGCGCCGTTGTAGCGGATTCAGAGGCGGGCCTGAGGCGGCCTTAGCGCCGGTCGCGCGCGCCATGGCCCCCATGGGCATCCGCCTGTCCCCGCTGGGGGTGGCCGTCTTTTTCCTGCTGGGGCTCGGGGTGCTCTACCACCTCTACTCGGGCTTCCTGGCCGGCCGCTTCAGCCTTTTCGGCCTGGGCGGTGAGCCGGCGGGCGGGGCGGCCGAGGTGGCGGCCGACGGGGGCACGGTGGACCTGCGCGAGATGCTGGCCGTGGCCGTGCTGGCGGCGGAGCGCGGCGGCGACGAGGTGAGGCGGGTCCGCGAGAGCAATGTCCTCCACGAGAAGTCCAAGGGGAAGACGCGCGAGGGCGCCGAGGATAAGATGACTAGCGGCGACGTGCTGTCCAACCGCAAGATGTTTTACCTGCTCAAGACGGCCTTCCCCAGCGTGCAGGTAGGTGCTGGGCCGCGGGCGGGGAGCGCGGTCGGACCTGCTGAGCAGGGCTCGGAGACACCGAGGTAATGTGTGCAAGGTCATGCTCTCGGGAGCTGGGGGAGCTTGTGGCTTTTCCACTTCGGACCATGCTCCTCCTCCTCTCCCTGGTTGTGGGCGGGCGGGTGTTGTCCGCGCTGGGGAGAGCTGGATGGGCTTTGATGCTGGCAAAGTGAAGCACACACGTCTCTCTAACAGGCTGCTTTTTAAGAGAAGGAATTGAACCCCTTGGATCTTTGTGTTCTAGGATTTTATGTCTTGAAGTGGTCGTGGTTGTTGAGCCTATCTTCTCTGGCAGGCAGTCCCGCCACTTTAGAAGGGCAAGGCCTGTAAGAATCTTTAGCGTGCCAGAGCAACGGGAGGAAGAGTGTATGTGCTCAGGAACTGCTGAAACTGTTTATAAATGCTGTGTAGTTTGGGCTACCTCTCAACGAAACAGTGGGAGATATGCTTTCTCACAATTTCACTTCTGTGTATTCTCGCACTCAAGATTCTTATGTTAGTGAGAATTAAGTAACATCCACCTTTTCTGTGGCACGTTTCTTGGACAGGAGTTGACATGGTCTTAATCTAAGCATTTTTTTCCCCTCAGAAACCTTTCAGTACAGCTGCCTTTTCTTTTTCGTGCATTTGGGCTCGCGCATGTGCTCTTACACCCGCGATTTCCTGTGGGTTCTTTTGACTAGTCCAGGCAGACCTGGAACTAAGCTTCAGCTTGAATTCAAGATCCACTGCCTCAGCTTCTTGAGTGCTGAGTGCTGGGATTACAAGTATCTGCAACAACCTCTGACTTTTCAATGGTGCTTTTCCATTTTGGCAGGACTCAACAAGTATAACAGAACCCTTGAAATGTATCGCCTACAGTAGATAGGTTTTGGCTTCTAGAAACAAAAGTTGCTTCCAATAGTTTTATTGATTAGATAAAAAGTAAAAATTAAACCAAGGTTTCTTTGGAGGGCATGGGACCTGCTGATCTTCAAAGAATTGGTATTGTCATTGAAGAATCTCACATCTAGATAATGCTCCATCCTGTCTTACATTACTGTTGGTTTTCTTTTGGTTCTGTGTTTGTTATCACTGTTCTTCCCCCCCCCCCCTTTTTCCTCCATGAAACATTGGATACCAACTGTAAGGCTGAATACCAGATGTAATTGACATTACTGGAGGGTTTTTATTTCAAATGCCTTCCCAGATAAAGCACTGACTATTTCCACATTTTCTTGTACCTTCCTCTTTTATTACTGTGTCGAATAACACTGCTGTTTGCTTCTAGGTGTGAGGTATACCTGTGCAATACCTTGGTCTTCTTAAAATACACGTACTTCTCTAAAAGTTAATGGAAGAAATGGGGATTTGGGGGTTGATATATGATATTTATGTGGTACTGTAACGAATACACTTCATATATTCTAGCTACCAGCTCAGATTCTGGTCACATGGAACTTTATTTGAACTAAATAGCAATTTTTAAAAGTATATTTCATTTGTGCCCATTTTCCAAATGGTGATCTGGCTCATGGCACTCCACAGCTTCTGTGAGCTCCTTGTGGAGGAAAGGTATACCATTACTATTGCAGTGATAGTAAAATGTGGCAAGCACTGTTGCTTCAGCTAAGGTAAAGTCAGCTGCATCATAAGCTTTAAAACTTCCTTCCACACCCCCACCCCCACTGTGTGTGTGTGCGTGTGCGTGTGTGAGTACATGTAAGTGCTCAAGTTTTCACATATAAGCAAACAAAGAGTAGCTGCCAAGGATCGCACCTGGCATTTTATTAAAACAGCACTCAGGTTTTGGATTTCGGAAGCTAACTTAGTGCCTTAATGGGAAGTAACTTTTCTTATGGCTTACTCTTTGTCTGCCTTCAGTGTTCAGGCTAGGTATTTATTGGTGTAACAGAATGTTGTGTTCATTTATGTACATCGGAGGACTTAGGATGTGTAATATTGAGCTATCTCCTTTTCCTCCGATTTATTAGACTAAAAGTATAATAGAGCCATTTACAAAGTAGACCCAGCCTTAGGGTTTTGGTCGTTTGTTTATTTCCTTTTCTCCTCTCTTCCAATGTCTAAGCACTATCCTCAATGCTGGTTATTTTTTAAACACCACCCCAATTTATGTATATATTTATTTATTTTGAGAAACTTACTTCATGCTGTCCAGTTAGTTCATTTCCTAAAGCAGAATAAGTATTTAAAAGGCCCAGCTATTTCCTCCCGTCCTTGTAAGTCTTACTGCCTTTCAAAATAAAAAGGTATGTGTTCTTTTTGCACACTACTTCCCTGTCTGGAGTTTGAAGTATGAGATTGCCTGTTTGATATTCTCACCTTAATACAGTATAGTGGCAATCGCTCTAGAGCACTTTTGGGGGGTGCTGTTCCCCAAGAGAGGCCAGTGACACTTTAGGTTGCCACACCCAGGGGTAGAATACAATCATCAAGTTGATAGAATAAACATCCTTTAATGCCTCACAGACAGCCCTCCATAGCAAATCTGTATCTGGCTTAATTTGTGAGATCATGCTCAAATGGATGGCACTCCCAAGAAGTACATGCTGCCCAGTCAAACACAAGTTCACCCTTCGTTTGCTAAGTTTCCTTTTGTCATCAGTTGTTTTCAGACCATGGATCTGCAGTTGTAGACCAGCTGCTCTACCTCTAAGCAGTTTGGCATTGCTTAATCAGTGTTTCAAAATGTAATCATTGAGAGCCGTCTTACAACTGCCTGGCTGGTTCTGGATAAAAGCAATGTAGATACAGAGCAAACTCTAGTATTAACTACAGTGCTTTGGACAAGTGGAGTAGCAGAGTAAATGTTCAGAGAAATAAGAAGCATGGTGTTATAAGGAAATCGAGAGGTTTAAGTGGGTTGTGATTGTAGGTGATAGAGAGAGATGAAGAAAATGAGTCTTTAGGGATCCATAAAAATGACAGAACTGGACTGCAGCTTTTGGTAGAGCATCTACAGCTGTGGGAAACACTGGATTCAGTTCTCAGCCCTACAAGAGAAATAACTTGAAAGAAATCGCTTCTTGTAAAGGACACATTTTTTAAAAAACTATCTGTTTTGATTTTAAATGTTGGTATGTACACATGAGCACAAGTACCCTCAGAAACCAGAGGTGTTGGGTCTCCTTGGAGCTGGAGTTCAAAGCATTTGTGAGCTGCTGGACTTGGGTACTGAGAACCGACCTCTTATAAATTTAATTAATTTCTTATTTATTTTTGCAGTGCTGAGAATTGAACTAGAGCCTTTCACTAACTTGGCAATTGCTCAAACACTCAGCTATATTCCTAGCTTTGAACAAAGTCTTTATGGTAGTCCTTTGTACACTTGATTAGTTACCTTTGGTGAAGATGTCTTTCTTTGTTTGGTAGCATGATGTGGAAGCAAAGTTGATAAGGTGAGGAAATGGAGGCAGTGCATAATGAGAAGCTTAAGTCTAGTTTTGTTTGCTTGTTTGTGTTCGTTTGTAAGATAGGAGACAGTACTAGTAATGGTTACAAGGTTGTATTCGTTTGTAAGATAGGAGACAGTACTAGTAATGGTTACAAGGTTGTGTTCGTTTGTAAGATAGGAGACAGTAATGGTTACAAGGTTGTATCTGAGAGGCAGAGGACAGGTATGGGCGCCATTTATTTTACATTGTGAAGTAATCATTCTTCAAAGAAACACCTGGTGGATATTTATTAGACAAACTTGGATCTTTAAAAGGCTGAGAAAGCACAGTCTTCAGGCTGCACACTAGAGGCCTAGAAACATTGCTGGTGTGGTTCAGCTAAAACTCAATGCATAAAAACCGTGGACCCCATTGTGTAAGTCTTAGTTGGAGAATAGAATAGTCATGTCTCAGCTCCAGCAATGGTGTGGAAGGGGCACATTTCCTCTTCCTTTCCCTTTTGTTTATTCAGATTTTCCACAGGATTGGGTAAGACCCTTTAAACTTACTACATCTGTTCTTTCAAATGCTAAATATATTACAAAACACTCAAGCTACACCCAGAAATAATGTTTAGTCAAAAATCTGGGCACCCTATCATCCATTATAGTGTATGAAATGTTTCTAAAATCATATTTATTCTCCCTTAAGTTTTTTATCTCTTAGATCTGGATCTACCATTTTATTGTGTTATTTCCTATGTATCTTATATTACTCCTACCTATAATTTTTTAATTATAATTTTTCCCTTCCATTGTTCTTCCATGTTGAGGTTTAGAGGAAGAAAAACTAAATTGAATCCTATAATGTAAGAATTTATCCTGCCTCTTAAACTGCTTAGAGTATTAGATATGAAGAGAAAAATATATTCATTAGGAAAGACTAAGTAGGCAGTGCTGTCCAAGGTAGCTGTCCTTTATACTGTGACTGACCCAGTTGGTGATGTTCACGTGTGTTTCTGCTGTGTCAACATGGCAGGGAAGAGAGGAAAACTAAACTTTTGATCAGCCAAGAAGTTAGATATGTCACATTTTATTATTTCACTGGCTACAATATCTAATATGTTTCTTACTTTAAGAGAGATGGAAACTGTGAACTTTCATATGCCCAGGATGGAAATGAGAACTGAATTTTGTGAGCAGTAGACAGACTTATAAAGAAGAACAGCTAGACAAAAGAAATCTGTGCTTAAAAATACTTAAGACTAGTAAACAACTATGTCAGATAAGCAGTTGCCAAGAATGGGTAGAAATTCCAATACTAGGTATCATTTACAGGTTTAGCCTGTATGGTTAGTTTGCAATTTTCTGGTTTCTAGAAACTTTTTATATCACCCACCAAAATCATAACTTCTCCAAAAACTTCGATTTCTATTTTTAATCATAAATGACTTCTTTGAGAGCAACCAGACTGAGGTGAGAAGAGGTGGTAGTGTTTGGTGAGAACTGTTAGTAGGAAGTCAAAGGCTTTTTGTGATTTTATTATACTTAGTTCCTGGTTTAATCCCATGGACATAGATCATCAATGGGAGGCTTTATCCAGCAACTCATGAGAGTAGATGTAGGGACCCACAGCTAAATCCACAGAAGAGGAGTGAAAGGATTGTAGGAACTAGAGGGATCGGAATATCACAAGAACACAGTCCACAGAATCAACTAACCAGGGCACATAGGGGCTCACAGAGATGAATCAACCATCAGGGAGCCTGTATAGGTCTGAGCTAAGTCCTCTCCATATATTATGTTTGTGTAGCTTGGTGATCTTGTAGGACTCCCAAACAGTGGGTGTAGTGGTGTCTCTGACTTGCCTTCTCTTGAGACCATTTTCTTCCTACTGCATTGCCTCTTTCAGCCTTGATATAGAGGGTTTGTGCCTAGTCTTATTGCAACTTGTAGGGGAATTTTGATCCAGCAACATGGTTGTCGGGCAAGGGATCACAGCCCAAGACCTTCTAGGTCTCTTTGATCTGGCTAGATTGCAGACAGGCCACACACCTCTAATCCCCCTGGCTAAAGTAAGACACACCCTTAGTACACACCTAGCTCCCATGAGAATAGATAGAAAAGAGAGGACTTAAGAGACCAGTGCAGAGAGATGGGGGGGGGCAGTTTTACTGTGACAGTTTTACAGACAGGTTGCAGGTGAAGACACAACAGAGAATGAGGAGCTAGAAGATAGAACAGACTTATTGTTAGGGTCTGGGAATCACCACACAGACCACTCAGGCACCTACCTATCATAGTAAAACAGGGCTGGTTTATTGAACATATACCCCAAGACTGATCAATAAGGACACAGTCCAGACTCTGGAGCTGAACTGCGACCCCTAGCTAGAATCCTATAGAGCTTTTAATCCTGAAATCCACAAACATTTATTCTACCACTCAGGATTTACAGATAGGGCATTTTCTTAGGAACATGTCTTTGTTCTATACTTAATCTGTTTCCATTGTTTGAGGTATTCAGCTGTGGTAGGGCACTTGCCTTGCCTAATATTCGTGTCCAACCAGGATGTTAGTTACCCATGTATATGACTCTTTCTGCTACTTAGGATGTCAATTCCCAGGGAGGTCGTGGAAACTTAATATTGGAGCAGGTGTCTCTCTTACCTTGGAGTCCAGCCCAGTGGCAGCTTATATATGTAAAATCCATAAAAGCTCATACACAGGTGCAGGAAGTACTGCCAGATGGTTGGTTTGGGTACAAGATTATTGTGGTTAATTGGATAAAGCAGTTCTAAGTGACTTCTATTGTGATTAGTTTCCAAGAACACCAAAGAACAGAATATAACAGAATATGCAATCAACTCCCACATGAGAAAGTTTCTTAGTAACAGCACAAAATGGCTGGCTAGAAATGCAGCGGTTACCTAGGCCTTAACAATTGCCAGAGTTAGTTTGAGGCCAAGCAGAGCAATTCAGTGAGAACCTGAGAGAAGCCAGATTGAATCAGTCAGCTTGGAGAAGAGTTTGGACCAGAACATCTGAGTTGAACCAGTCAGAGTTCAGAAAGAGATAGAAAGGGTGAATTTATTTAGCAGCAAGCCTCTGTGATAACAATTACATCTAGTGAATAAAGTTATGTTTACATTTTGTTATGCCATGCTTAACATCCCTGCTCTTTTCTGAAGGGAAATAGAGGAGTGGTGGATTTGGAGGAGAAGGGGGTTGGGAGGATCTGGGAGAAGTGGAGGGAGGACAAACTGATTGGATGTAATGTATAAGAGAAGAATAAACTTAAAAATATAAATAAGAAAGAAGGGAGAAACTGTAGAGGAAGTGACTTTGGTCTATCTTATTCATTATTCTATTTTGGTAGCCAAAATAGCTTAGAATACAACAAACTAAATATTTGTTGAACACTCACAGAACATGAGGAAAATATAAAGGATATTATAAGAGTCAAGTGAGGAAATGATCATAGTAGTTAAACAAGTATTTTCTTTATAGAAGTGGTGACTTAAAATTGGGAGGTAGAGTCTTTAAGACTCACTGACCAACCTGTAGGAAGAGGCCTAAGCTATAACCTGAGGGGTTTTCAGATACCCAGATGGAGCTGGGATCCCTGACTTCACACTGCATAAACTTTAGAGGATTCTGTATGAAACAATGAAAATTAAACATTTGTTGCTAATATATCAATATGCATTTGATAATAAGTATTTTACACCTGACAATCTGGAATTTTTCCTCAAGTTCTTTTGTGTTCTTATAGGTCAACTGCATATCTTGGTTTGTTTCTCGCTTTCTGATTTTTTATCTCCCTCACACTCGTGCCTCCTCTGTATGTTGTTAGTATACACTATAAGAGAAGGCAGTTGGCATGTTTCGTACCCAGTAGCTGTGGCTTCCAATACTCTGACCCCATGCCCAGTGCCTTCACCCCAGCCAGGCTTGCCTCCCAACTGCCCTACTGCTCTGGGAACAAACTAGGAGTGTTCTTCGTTTCAGCATCTACATTTGTTATTTCAAGGGATAGAATTCACTTTCTAGAGTCTGCTGTGTTCTCTTTTAGGTCTTAAGTCAAATACCACCTTTCAGGATTCTCTAGCTAACCTAATTTATGTTTACTTATAAATAACTTTATTACAGCAAAGTTCATCTATCATAAAATCTATCCACTTCAGGTATACAGTAATTTTAGTAGGTTTGCCAAGTTGTGAAACCATCATTACTCGGTTTCAGCATGTTTTGTCTTCATAATAGTCTTTATTTCTATTCCCTGCCTCAGGCAACTACCATTGTACCTCTCTTTAGCTTTGTAGACCAAAATTCAACAAAGTCTTAGGCTACTGTGGTCCTGAAGTCTTCCTTCTTTCACAAAGCTCCAGCATGGGTGCTGGGATCCATACTCAGAACTCAGTGCTTGCAGAGCAAGCACTTTAGAACCTGAGCCTTCTCTTCAGCCCCTTAGCCTGATTTTTTAAAGTGCAGATAAGTTATTTGCTTCACTGTATATATCCTAATTTCTAAAAGCAAATGAAATTCTAAAACCTTTTAATCATTAATTTATACAAATGGCATATTATTTAAAATAGGTATTAATAAGCCCAGTATCCTCTGAAGATTTTATACATGTATATAGTGTGTCTCAATCATATCCACCCTTCACTACCCCATTCCAACTCCTTCTAGGACCTTTCCATCACGTTGCTCTTTCAACTTTGTGTCCTTTTATAATGCTTTATTTTAACCTAGTAAGACAGTGTAGTAATGCACATGAGATGGCCTGGGGTCATCTACTGGGGCGTAGGCGTACTATTGACTACTATAAAAAACATAACTCTCCTTACCCCATTATGCCCAGGAACCATCAATTGCCAGTAGCTCCTGTGCTAAGAGTGGGGGCCTTTGGGTACCCTTACCTCCTCTGTGCTGGTATTTTTAACTGGGTTGATCTTATGTCAGGCTTGTGTTGCTGCTGTTCATGTATGCAACAGCCTTGTCATATGCAGAGGACAGCGTTTCACAGAATCCTGTCAATCCTCTAGCTCTTGCATTCTTTCTACCTCTGCTTCCTAGATGTTGCCAGAGGCTTGGTGGGGACAGGGATAATACAGGTGCCTCATTGATAGTTGAGCACTCATTGTCACTTTCTTTCTAATGTGTCCCTGTATTAACCACGGTCTGCTGCACTGCAGTAAAAAGCTTCTCTGACCAAGGTTGGAGCATCACAAATCTGTGAATATATTTGTAAATATTTAGAGTTTAGCAAAATGTCTCAGTGGTTATGAACAATTGATCCTATTGCAAATGACCCAGATTCAGGTCCCAGCACCCACAGCAGCTGCTCACAACTGCCTAGCTCCAGTTCCGTGGAATTGAATTACTTCTTCTGGCCTCCATGGGCACACATGTGGTACATACTTACAAAAGCATAAATATTTAGAAGACAGTTTGATAACATAATTTGGAAAGCTCCCTATTGGTTGACTTTGACCATGTTTATAGTAATAAGCTCATCATTTAAAGCAGTCATTTGGTGTAGGGCAAGATGGAGGTCCATTATTTGGTAACATCTGAAGGCATTTTTGGTCCTCAAAATGGAGGGATACACTTAAGAAGGTTTTATGGACATCTAGCTAGGACTGTGGTAAGACATCCTACAGTGCACAAGGTGGGTAGCTCCACAGCAAATCTATGCACTCAAAGCAATCAGGGATACCAATGTGGAAAATGTCAATTTAAAGAAAATCTGCTATGTCCTTTTCTTAACAGAACTCTTACTATACAGAGTACTACATATACCCATATGTACGATGGACTACATATATCCATATATACGATAGGAAGCTTATGGGAAGAGCTAGCTCTAAAAATATGTTTGTTAAGGGGTGTAGAGATGTCTCAGCAGTTCAGAGTACTTGCTGTTCTTAGAAAGGCCCCAGGTTGGGTTCCCAGCATCCACATGGCAACTCACAGACCGTCTGAAGTCCAGTTCAAGGGGGTTCTACACCGTCTTCTGGCCTCCAGGGTACCAGCCACATGTGATAACACAGATGTACATGGAGGCAAAACTCTCATGTACATAAATTAAAACTACATTTGTCTGCATTCTTTTCCTCACTCCACAATTTTATGTATTTCTGCTAAATCAGATTTATTTTATGTTTTAATTTTTGCTTGTATGAATAAAAAGATAGAAATCATTACCTTCTTACCCTTTGATATATCTTAGATATATAATTAAAAGATAACTAGGCATTTTTTTTTCTTTTTCAGTTGCTTATTTCAGTTTTCTGTAGGTTTTGTAATATGCTAGTATATCTACTTAGTGATCTCCAGGATTTCTTTGTCTTACTTCTTAAAGGTACATTTGAGGCCACCAATTCCTCAGTTATTTTATCCCTCAGCACTCCAATTGTCTATTTTCAAGACACATCTCTCGTATAGCTATACTGTTAATGTTCTGTTTGCCTCTATGTGTAACTCTTTATGCCCAATATTCTAGAATATATCTATTTTCATACTTTGGGGGTTTTGTCTTGTTTCAGTTTTGGTTTTAAAATGAAACTTATAAATTAACCTAAGGTGGCCTGAGACACACTCCTCCCTAGCACTGGATGGTGGACATGTGCCTGAGCTTCAGACCCTTGGGACTTTTACTTTTGATTAGCCCTGGGTGAGTCCCTTCTGTGGTACATGTATTTAGAGTTTATATTTGGAGTATCTTTTTTTATTAACCAAAACACTAAACTTGAATATCAGATTACGAAGTATTTGTCAATTGGAGTTTTTTTTATGTAGTGCTTTATTGAATTCCTTGAAGTATTTTAAGGCTTTCATTAATAAGAATTTATATGAGTTTTCTGAGATGCATTTTTTCAGATTTTTTAAACAATAATGATTTTTCTCCTTTGTGTCTAACAACTATCTCCACTGTAGATAAATACTGAGGAACATGTGGATGCGTCTGACAAGGAGGTCATTGTATGGAACCGTAAGATTCCTGAGGACATCCTAAAGGAAATAGCTGCTCCTAAGGAGGTACCAGCAGAAAGTGTGACTGTCTGGATTGACCCACTTGATGCTACACAGGAATACACAGGTGAGTCTCAAATGTTAAATTATCATTTTATATTACAGAACAAAGACCAAGGCAGACATGGCATAAACATGGTGGCAGATACTTTTTAAACCTAAGAACTTTTCCAGTTAAATTTTAAGAATCCAATTAGATTTCCAGACAAGCAGGCTAGATTATTAAGGTATTATATGAACCATTTAGACAGAATAGATGATTCTCACTCTCTTTCCCGCACCATATAGCATATTCCTCTAATCTCAGAGTATTCGGGATCAGGAGCGCAACTTGGTACTTAGTAGTGGCAACAGCATGCTATTAGACACCTAGTAACAAGAAAAAAATATTAGAAAAGAATTTAGTATTTAGTTTGGATATTGGGAATTTAGGTTTTATTATATATACATTTGATATAAGAATTCAAAGTTGTAAATTGTATGGAGCCAGAAAGTGAAAAGTAGCGAAACAAGATTATTACCACCAACCCCAGATACACGCGTTCGTGCTAGTCTCTGTGGTCTCACCTCAGACTGTGTCCTTCACAGAGCTATCTAATTTCTGCTTCACCCTTTGATATATCTTAGTTAGATAGTTTGTCCCACTATATGGCAAGATCCCCAGAACATTTTCACCTTGGCATTCTTTATACTGATCTGAACCATAATATGTACTTAATAGATTATTACTATTGAGAATAAAGAGAAGATACAAGATATATACTTAATAACTAAAGTTGTAAAAATAATTTATATTATATGAGTAAATAGTAGAAACATAGAATATTGAGCTTGTTTGCAAAAATAATTTTTCTGAAATAAACTAGCCTGATTATATGATAATTAGCATATCCCGTTGTCCAGGACTATTATAAACTTTGATCTTGGTTTTTAAATTTGACTATAAAATTAAAAGTTAATTTATGTCTATAGATGGATAATTGTTATCTGTACTATACAGATTAGGAAACTAAATTCAATTGACTTTAATTTTCCACAAGAAATGGATTTACTGAACTGATGGACTGGGTGACTAACTCAGGTAACTAGGTCTCATAACGGTGGACTGGGTGACTAACCCGGGTAACTAGGTCTCATAACGGTGGACTGGGTGACTAACCCGGGTAACTAGGTCTCATAACTACTAGGTAGCTCTTGTCCTTTTGCTTAGGGCAGTTTTGCTTTTAGCAGATGTTTCTCACATCTAAATTCTAATGAGGTAAGTATCCTACTGTGTACTGAAATAAACACAGTACTTTATCAACCATGCCTTTGTGTTTTCTTCTAGAGGATCTTCGAAAGTATGTCACTACAATGGTGTGTGTAGCTGTGAATGGCAAACCTGTGCTAGGAGTTATTCATAAGCCATTTTCTGAATATACAGGTATGAAGTCTGTGAGTACCTTTGAGAGGCAGTGGTACTGAACTGTTTGTCTCTATTACTCAACTATTATTCTAGGATTTTAAAAATTGAAGACTGTCCTCAACCCTTGTACACTACTGACTACAGTGAGGGTTTTATGGTTGACACTGATAAAATGTGACAGAACACAGCTTCCTAAAATATCTGTTGAAATACTACTAGGTAGAGACATTCTGCAGCAAGGTGTCTTCTGGTTCTTTCATGGTGCTGTTGGAGTTGAAGCCTGGGATTCTTATACTGGCTTGTGAAGTAACGCTGGTGTTATTCTAGCCAAATCTATTGTGTTATGTAGATCTCATTATTGTGATAAAAGAGAGTGATACTTAAGCATCAAAAGTGGGAGAGTAGCTGTCTCGTATTTAGCTACAGCACGTGACTTTGTGTATCCTTAGGGCCCTTGCATCTTCAGTCTTCATGTAGTCATGTTTATTAGTTTCCTACAAAGTACAGGTCAGGTCAGTGACGGCTGTTTTGTGAGAAGGTATGGATGACCATGTCAAGGAACCTCTTTTTTAGTTAGGATATGGCCTTTGCTAGTAGCCCTTCCAGTGTCAGTGGATGCAGGGAAGATAATTACACTCCATTTACTCAGCAAGGCTTCCTGCTCTTCTGATTTTCTGAGGTATGGTATAGCTAGTAGTCTCATGTTTACCATGACAGCACAAGTTATTACTGTTATGGGGGAAGAATAGTTAGTATAAATATTATTGCTGACTGCCAGCATGAATTTGTCATGCTTTCAACTAGTTAATTCCCATCAACTTACAGGACCCTTGGCACCACCTTACTCTAAGGTGACAAGGCTCTTAATTGTGCAGTGACCACCATGCCAGTATTGAAAACAGTCCTAATGACCAGGTATTGTAGATAATATAGTGTCAGCCTCACACTTGTGTATTAGTTTCTTAAGGCTGTTATAGTTAAAATTAAGAACATATGCATGTGTGAAATACTGAAAGAATTAATGAGAAAATATATTAAAAATAAAAACTTCAAGATTATCCTCAGCTGTGTATAAACTTGAAGCTCAGCCTGGGCTATGTGAAACCCTGCCTCAAAAAAAACCCCAAAAAACAAAAAACAAAAAACCACAAATATTTTTTTGAACTAGTGATTCCTAGGAGGTGAAAGCAGAAGGGCAGGAGTGAGAATTTTCACTTTTCAGTTATATGGTCCTTCAAAAATTCTTAGTTTCATTATATTTTAAAGAGTTTAAAATACTTTTTAGTTGAAAAGATTTAAATAGAAAGTATAAACGGTCTTAAGCAATAGTCTGTAAGTTGGAAGACAAGAGCTAAGATGTTGACATAGATATGCCTCTCTGAACGACATAAGACTATTCTGTGGTTTTCTCTGTCTCTGGAAGTTTGCCAGGAGCCCACAGTGTTCCTTGGTTTGTGAACCATCACTGTAATCAGTCTCCATCATCACAGGGCCTCTCTAAGTGCCTGTGTATTTCTTTTTTTCAAGGTCATATGGATGAAGGTCTAACTGTACAACTTCTAACTAATAGGTTCTAAGACCCCCTTTTCAAAAATTCTATATTCTGACTTACTTGGCTTCTTGTGTGTTTTGAGGTGGGGAAGAAATAATTTTTCCTGTATTCTATTCTAGTCCAGCAAGCTCAGTGTCCAGATGAGATCATAGAGTAGCTGTTATTAGAAACAGAAGCCACACATGTGGCCTAACAAAGTGTGAAGAAGGCAGAGTTTGCAGTAGAGCCTTGAATTAGCTCAGACTTGTCAGCATCCTCCAGAAGGCAGGACATGGGGTCTCCCTTAGGGACTCTAGCAACTAGAGTTTCTAACTGTTGCCTTCAGAACAGTGGAAAGATGGCATTCTTTCATTCCAAGACATGGTTTGTATTTACCTAAAATAAACAAGCTGTATAATTAGGTTCTATTGCCATGGTAAAAAGACATGACTAGAAGCTACTTGGAGAGGAAAGAGTTTGTTTTACATACAAATTATAGTATATCAAGGGAAGACAGGAACTGAGGTAGTACTGGAGGAGTGTTGCCCTGGTTTGCTCCTCAAGGTTTGCTTAGTTTAGCCTGCTTCCATACCTCCTAGAACCACTCGCTCAGTGAGGGACCCGCCCACAGAGTGTTGGGCCCACCCACATTGAACAGAACATGTCTGGAGGACTTGCCTACAGATCTGATAAAGTTATTTTATCTATGAGATTTGTAGGTGAGCTAGCTTGGGTTAAATTTAAATTACAACTGTAATTTAAAAACAGTAAATAGTACTGTTGCCAGAAGTCTGAGTTTAGGAACAAGTTGCTTGCCAAAGTGTCTTTGTAAGTTAATAAGTATCCTTTTGTATTATGAGCAGCTAGCTTACTCTGCAGTTATTTTTCCTGGAGAAAGAAGTACAAACATGACAACAGTTGACAGGGCCAAAGAAAGGATTGCTGCAAAGTCTAGCTTAGGGAACACTAGATCTGGGGCAATTTATTGGAGAAACAAGGTTGAAAGGTTGCTTACAGGTGACTCAAAAATCGCAACGACTGAGTTAGAGAGTCCTATTTGTTAACCTATCCGTCTATATATTCTAGTACCACCCAAGAACAAGTGTTCCTGGGGGAACGGAAAAAGTAATAGCCGGAATCCAAGATGGAACTCCTTCCGTACACTATACCTAGCCATCGCTGTCGTGTGTTTCAACTTTTATTACCATATCTTCAGGACTAAGGGTACCTCTGCTCTACCATGGGAATGGGATGCCCTGTTATGAGGGTAAAGCTGTATTGTAACACCCATCATATTAAAGAAAAGTACATGCCAGTCAGAAAACAGAACTTCCATAATTATGTATGGGTTGCAGTCCATTTCTACATGGAAGGTTTTGTTGCTTTGCAAATTTTGATCCCATGTTATACACTAGTATTGTCAGAGCAACAGTGTTATCAGAAGTTAGCTATCGACTATAATGGAGCTCCTGATAGGAATTATTGTCGTGACAATCGGAATAGAGCTTATCAGAATTCTCAATGCTTGTTCATAATTAATTCATTAAGCTTGAAATTCTTAGAAACATGGTTTTTTTGATAGTATTTTAATGAAAGAAAGCATAAATGTTCCTAGTGGAAATTTGTACCTACCAAAAATATGTTACAATTCTATGTGGCAAACTATATCAGTGGCATTTATTTTCTACGGGGTTTGTGTTTTGACACAATTTGTTTGTTTTATTGTTTGTTTTTTAAACAGGGATAAGTAGTTATGGCTCGTCCTAAATTCAGGGTCCGAATTCTTACTTTACGATATGTAGAAAGCAAGGTCCAAGGATGGGAGTCAGCTTTCCTGTTCAGCATCGATTTCCACTCATTAACGTATTGTGGCTCTTAACTGTGTGTTTGTTTTAAAAGTAAGAGCTTCTGGGAAACCTGTGTTTCAGGCAAGGAGATGAAGCATAGATCTAATGAATAGGGCTTCAAGTTATTTTTGCCTAATAGACAGTAGATGGGATACACCATTCATCTCTGTCCTTTCTCCTTTGTACTGTAGATAAAGAATTTCTGTAAAGGAGAGAGCTACCTTGAACATTCAAACAAATAATAGCAGCAGCAAACACCCTTTTAAATAACAGAAAGGTTTCATAGCCTTAGCTTAATGAGTCACTGTAATTCCCATTTTATGTTCCTTCCAGAGTGTGTGTGTGTGTGTGTGTGTGTGTGTGTGTGTATGCATGGATGGATGGTTGTCAATGCACTTTATAAAGTGACAAAAGCAAAAGCAGTGTTGTATCACTGAACCACACCTACTCTTTGGTCTTACTTGCTGAACCACAATAACCAGAGTTACATTCTGTGCAGTTAAATGCAGTGCAGACTGAGGAGCAAGAAGAGACAGTGTTCTTCTGCCTTGGGCTTCATGTGCCAGATAGTAGGAGATTAGAGGGAGGGGCTGCTCCCTGGCCTCTACTGGGTTTTTCTTTTATCCTTCATAAAAGAAACATATTCTGTAGCTGCTCATTTACCTTATCACCTAAATCTAATTTAAATATTCCCCTGGGAGCTGGAGAAATGGCTCCACGGTTAGGAGCACTTACTCTTCTTGCAGAGGGCCTCTTAGTTCCCAGCATCCATATTAGGTGACAGACACTTAACCACCCAAAACTCCTGCTCCAGGGGATCTGCATACTATCCTTGCACTGGGCACCTGTGCTCATATGTACAGACATACACATAATTTAAAATTTTGAAAATAAGTTGCCTAAGTAAGTGCTATAAGTTAATGTATTATGTATTTAACAAGAAGTGCCTTTTAAAATAGTAATTGCTAATATCCTATACAATACTGACCCCTACAGCTAGAGCATTGTAAGTTCATTTCTTAAAATAACAGAATAGTTAGCAAACCTTAATTAGAGAATTTAGAGAATTGGGCGATTTTCTTATTCATCTTTTGAACTTTATTTTGTAAATAATTACAAACATAAAATTATGATAAATACACAGGAGATTTTTCCTCCAGTGTTCATTGAGCTACAAGTAATATATTTTGCCTTCAGTGTTCTCATTTCTTTGCATTCTGTTCCTGAAGTAGATTTACAGCTGCTTTCTTAAAGCAAGATCCTGTCAAGGGAGGTAGGTTTCTTCTAGCCATGGCATTGTTGACCTCTGTTCTTCTAATGGGCAACAGCTTCTTTACTACTTAGACCCATGCAGTTTCTGGCTTTGAAGACCAAACAACTCCCATAGGACACCTGATTCTTCTGGGGGCAGTGACAGGATGCTACTGGCTGCTCCTCCTTCAGGAACTTTCTCTCGTGTGTGGTGGGGTGGCTTCTTAGTAGGCACCTTCTTATTTCTTTGGTCTTGTTCCTGGAAGGACACTAGTTCCCTTTCCAAATGACAGATATATCTTCCTCCTCTCTCCTCCCCAGGTTCCATATCATCTCTAAGCCTTTTCTTCTAAGTGTTTTATTGACTTATTTCATGTTAAAAAGGAGCCTTGGCTCCTGTTAGCAGAGTTTTCCCATCACTGAGAATTCTCTGACCTCTTGGCAATTCAAAGCTCCCTCTGTCATACCCACATGGACATTGCATCTGGCAGCTGTTGTCCAACTGCTGTGCTTAGTTCCATGCCTTCTCATCAGTTTGGATTTGTCCCTCTCCTCAGTGTCCTGCTTACTCTGTAGGGATAGATGAAAAGGCTTTATGTACTTTCTTTGTGGCTGTGGATAGATTTTAGGAGGCTGCTATCATCCAGGTGACTCAGAAACTCCTTTATTTTCCTTTTCTGTTTCCATGTAGCTAGAAATAAACTACTAAGTTCATTAATAACTGTGGTATTCCATACTCAGTGAATGTTAGAATAACAATTTTACTGGTTTACATCTTGACTAAATTTCTTACATTGTTTGCACTATAGTGAGGAAACCTTGAACCCAGAACATGTATGCCAAGGTTCCTCTGGAAGCCCCTCCCTCCTTTTAAAGTTCCTTCCACCCCCAATGTATCTTCCCCCTTTTCTTAAGTTTCTTTCTTTAATTTGTTCTTTTTGAGATGGGGGGTCTCATGCTGTATACCAGGGTGACCTGGAATTCACTATACAGCCCACAGTGGCCTTGGACTCATAACACCCTCCTGTTTCAACCTCTCAAATGCTGGGATTGTAGGCAATATCTAATTGGCTTTTTCTTTTTATACTCTGTTTTACTTTGCTTTCTGTTGTTGTGATAAACATCATGACCAGAACTAACATAGAAAAGAAAGGGTTGATTTTATCTTGGAAATTATAGTCCATTATCACCGATAGCCAAGGCAGGAGCTTGAAGCACTATCTACACAGGAGTGCTATTTCCTGGATTGCTTCCAGGCTCCCACATTCAGCTACCTTCCTTAAAATTTTGTTTATGTCTCTAAATGTGTCTTTGTGGGTTGTATGCCACTCACATACATATGAATGTATGTGTAAGGGCACCTGCGGAGGCCAGAAGGGACTTTCAGATCCTTTTGGATGGAGTAATAGGCAGTTGTGAAATACTTGACATAGATGCTGGGAATAGAACTCAGGTCCTCTGGAAGAGCAGCAAGTCCTCTTAAAGGCTGAGCCATCTCTTCAGCTGCTCGGCTACCTTACACCCCAGGCCCACTTGCCTAGTGATGCTATTGTCCATAGGCTGGATCCTCCTACATTACATAGCACTCAAGAAAATGCCCTATAGACATGCCTTTAGGCCAATTTGATAAGCAGTTCTTTAATTAAGGACACAGATATGTCCAGACAACTAACTCATGCTCCTTGGTAAGAAAAACTGTAAACCTAACTCACTTTAAATATTTTGTGTTTTAAAGCCAATTGGGAGAATACTATTACAAATAATCTGTGAGTGTAGGAATAGGAGAAAATCAGTTTTAAAGTCTGAATTATCTAAGCAGTTGTGTTCTTGTAACAGATTATGCTCCCTGAATCTGACTTTGATATTGACCTCAGTATGCAAGATATATGCTAAGGACTATACTGTGGTAAAATGTTTGAAGTGGGGGAAAAAAATGGGAGAAGTATAGCTAGGAATTGAGTTAAAGGGTAGTCGCAAGAGGTTACAAGAGGCTCATCTGGTAATGGGGAGACTACTAGAATGCTAGGCCAAATATTTGATAACCATTCTAATTGTGAAGGACACAGGGCATTTAGAAGCTTTGTTTCAATACATGCCTGTTATAAAAAGTAAAGTTACTTTTGTACTTATAAAAATAAAACATTTTAATGGTTAAATCTGTAGAAGGTGACTTTTTTCTTTTTTCAGTCATTTGGTTCGGAAGATTGTAATTTATGTAATGCTTCGGAGTTGTAAAGCTTCAGTGCTGTTAATGGGCATCCTGTTTGCTTTTCAGCTTGGGCAATGGTAGATGGTGGTTCAAATGTGAAAGCCCGTTCTTCCTACAATGAGAAGACTCCAAAGATCATTGTGTCTCGCTCCCATGCAGGAATGGTCAAAGAGGTTGCTCTTCAGACATTTGGAAACCAGACTTCAATCATCCCGGCTGGTGGTGCGGGTGTGTTCCTCCTGCTTTTTCCCATCTTGTGGCTCCATTGTATGTCCAAGCATTTGTGTTCATTTCTCAGAAGAATAAACCATTTGTCTCCTGCATGGGCACAAAATAAGGAGGCAGTATACTTTCAAGACAGGCTCAAACTCCAAAGAGTGGGATAGTCTTTCCATTACCCATGTCAGAAACCAAGTCTTTCATTAGTGATAACACTCCCTAAATCACCACAAAAGCAGATTACAGCCACTGCATACCAGCAGGGTTGCGTTTTATATGTCTTGACTTCAAAATAATTGTCCTATGTGTTTATCATTGACCTGTCAGGAGGAAAGATGGAGGACTTGAGATGTTTTACATGGCAGAAAGCTGTCAGGGATCATCCTAGGGATTGCTACAATGGCTGATCCCTGGAAAACTGAACTCTTCAACTTGTACATTTTGAATGAACAAGTCTTGTCTTCACCATATTTACCATATATCCTCTGCTTTTATACTGTTTCATTATAAATCAGAGCCCAGAGTTCAAAAAACAGACAGAAGTAAATAATCAGATATTGTGAGCCACATGTAGTTTTTGACATATTATCATCTGATTATACCACCTTCTAAAATGTTTAATTTAGTTACTATGAGATGTCTATAAGAGCACAATGTAACTTGGATTTAGCTTGAAGATTTGATGAATTTTTATCATGTCAAAATATTAATTCAGGTAAATAAAATCAAAACATTTGTATTGCAATTGCTTTTTAGCAGTGCTGAAGCAGAAGTAGTTGAATGGGAGAAATGACACTTTCCAACTTGGTATATTTGATTTGCCAATTGTATATGTTGCTTTTCTAGTTTTTTTTCCTGTTAGTTAAAAGGAAAATGTCCAGAATAGCCACGGGGGATGAGATGAACTAGATTCTAGATGTGGTAGTGGTGTCGTCATCGTCATCATCGCTGTCATCACCACCACTACCTCCTCCTCCTCCTCCTCCTCCTCCTCCTCCTCCTCCTCTTTCTCCTCTTTTTCCTCTTCCTTCTCCTTTTCTCTTCCTCCTTCCTCCTCCTCCTGTGCAAGTCCTGTCTCAATACTAAAGAAAGTGGGGTAGTACTCTTAAAATAGGTGTCATGGACAGGCTTGCTGAAATTGAGAATAGTTTAATTAGTAAGCTTATTTTGATTATATTGTTGTTACATCAAGTGTAATATTGGGTTTGTTATTTATTAACATGATTAAGTTGGGAAATAATTTTAGATTTTGTCAAAGGGAGTGTAGAACACTCATAAAGACCTCACTCTGTTCTGTTTAACTATGTTCTTGAAAACATTACACATTTTTTATTAAGTCATTTTAGTAATGATCTAAATTCTCTTTGTCTTTTAGGTTATAAAGTTTTAGCACTCTTGGATGTGCCTGATATGACTCAAGAAAAAGCAGATCTATATATTCATGTGACATACATCAAAAAGTGGGATATATGTGCTGGCAATGCCATCTTAAAAGCCCTTGGTGGGCATATGACCACTCTGAGTGGCGAAGAGATAAGTTATACTGGGTCTGACGGCATTGAAGGGGGACTCCTTGCTAGCATCAGAATGAACCACCAAGCTCTGGTCAGAAAACTTCCGGATTTAGAAAAGTCGGGACATTAGTAAGGCATTCCTGACCACAGGGTGCAACTGTTCCAGACATTGTTTGGCCTGAACTGTTGAAAGTGATGAAGGACTGGTGGAGACTGCATGGTTAAGGCCGTCCTGAAGTACTTTGGAAGTACTTATGAAGCATCAGAGACTTCCTTTCCCTGTAATAGGATACAAGATCAGGGAAATTAGATTGCTTCACTTCTCAAGTATTGTCTTTATTTTTGAGACTATTTTCATACAGTTGTCATACACAAGGAGCATATACATATATACATATATATACATATATATGTATATATATATATAAAATGTGTGTGAATTAAAATCTAGAGCTGAGTCTACACTGTTGTGAGTCACCATTTTCACACAAATGATGAGTCTGCACTGTTGATACTTCCATATAAAATTGGGTTTGAGGAAGGCTTCGTTTTATGTAGAGTTTAGTGTAACTTTAGGTTGTATCTTATTAGAATTAAAATCATCAGTGATTTTTACTCCTCAGATGGAAAGCACAAGAAGTCTCATACTCATTAATATGCAACAAGTGCTGTGCTCATCTACCTTTCTGTGGATTTAATAGAAATGGCTTAAATAGGTTATTTTCTTTGAAATTTTACTAACAGATTCACCAGCTGGTAGAAAATACAGAATCATGACTGAATTATAATTGGAATTGTCTGATGTAGCTGTTGATTTTTATTTTGCCATGGAAGGAGCCATTGTTCATCCTTTCTCCACTGACCAGGATTTAGTCTTTACCAGAAAAGTTGGTTTTAAGTTTCAGTATTAGTCCCATGATTTGCTATATTTTCTCATCAGAGATGCAATATGCTGTAAGATGCTCTAAGAATATAAATGATTCTGTAATAGTTGAAAGTTACTTGACATACAAACTGAATAGTTTTAGTTATTTTTCAGGAATTATGTTTCAGTTAATTCTTGAATCTTGGCCAGGTTTACCTCTAGACATTCTCTTATATCAAGAATGGGGTGGTCTTTTCTTAGCTCTTATTTCCTTAAAGTAACCAAATTATCAAAGGAATTACTTCCGACATAATTCTACAGTTTTCTCATTTATAATAAAATTTATTTTTTCATTCAGTTGGCAGAATGTGATTAGAAAAAGATATGGTAGCATTTGTCATGTTGCTATAACTAAGAACTTATTTTCTGAGCTGTACTTGTTGGTGTGAGTAGTTTTTCTTAGTATGATCTAAAAATTTGATGTAAATAATCAATCATGTTTTTTTCATGTGGTTTTGATGCCCTTGTAAACTTTAATGAGGAATTTCTCATTTTTTCTTTCTTAAAAATGTAAGCCTAAAGAAAATTTCTATTTTCCTATTTTAGAGCCAAAATTGAGCAAAAGATGGACATCCTAGTCTGGTATACTGTGCATTCTTTAGGTTTGCATTCCTGGGGCCCAAAGCCTGTCACTCCTCAGCAGTAGACTGATACAGTACACATGCCTCCCCCATACTTAGCAGCTGGTAACAAACACACTAGATTGGTTTTTGTACGGTCAAAATTTAATGTTTTGGTATTTGGAAACTTGGTATTAATTTAACAGTACTTGTTAGTTTTTAAAACAGTTTCAGACAGCTAACCTAATCATTAGATAATGTAACAAGAGAAAGGAAATCCTGCTTTCTCTGAAGAGATGGCAGAAGTAGGTACTCTCACCAGAATCCTGTGATGGGCCATCACTGTAATACGTCAAAACAGAAAATGGAATTTAATTGGGTATTTTTTAATGTACAGAAACTTTATCATTTATTACAAGTAAAACTAATTCATATTTGTAAGCACAATTGCTTTGATTTTAAGTTTCATAAATAGGTATCACTAAGAATAAGAACATTGTGTATTGTGCTCAAAAGTAAAAATGCTGGCTGAGAGATGAAAGTAGTTCTTATAATTTGTCCGCGTTGTCTAGTTACTAATGATTTCACGTACTTTTATAGACAGTTCATTCTTTAAAAAAGTTTTGTTTAAGAGCCAATATACATTACAAGGAAAATAGTATTTATTTATATGAGGTATTATTGTGCCAGAACATATCTGCTGTGGAGTATGTAATTTCTTTCAGAATTAATATTAAATTGTTTTATTTCTAAAACATAACATAACAAGTTTATATTTAGAAACTTACCTGCCTTCCCTGTAATAGAAGAGACATCCACAGCCTCAGCAGGTGGTATCAGCTGTCTCCTCTTTAGCCACTCATTAGTCCCTTAGCTACCTCTGCTCCTTTTTCCTTTTGGCTCTATTTCTTAGCTAGTATATTTCTTAGCTAGTATGCCACCTTGCCCATGCTTAACCCAAAAGACTTTTATAAACTCATTCCTGTTTAACATTGACCACTGAACAGGTAGAACTGAGACTTTGGTAAAGTTCACGGTGAAAGTGTTCAATGCTGGAAGAGATCTAGTTAAGCATTATTTTTGAGGCTTCATGAGATGTAAAGAAAGTCACCGTGGTAACCACAAATGGTCCCTGCTGTTATATGACTCAATGCTAACATTTTTACCAAGCACTTCTTCCTACCCATCTCAAGAATATAAGCCTGGCATATGCTAGTGAATTGGATAGGTAAACCTGCTTGAAGAAACCTTGTTTTTCTGTTGGTTTTCATTCGTACATCCCAGCCTCCATTTCAGTTGAGTTTACAAGGCTGTACAAAACAGTCATATTTCTCTCTGTGGTTTTCCTCCTTTCCCAGATTTATGTTTTATTTTGTTTTTTATTTTACTAAAATACTAGATGAGGTATTAGTGATAAATAATGAACTGACAAGAGCATCTAGATTTATGTTTATTTGACAGTTATGGGGATTCTTTGTTTCCTGGGGCTCCTTTGGACTGTTCTTCAAATTATGTCAGAAGAAATAGGTAGGGCCAAGCTTAGGAAGAGATGTGGAAGCCCAGGGCAGAGAGATCAGTGAGGGTGAGAGGCTAGCATTTGCCCTGGCTCCTGTCCCTACCCTGCTCTTAGATGCTATGCTTAAAAATAGGATACTACTGTAGCCATGAAGGTAGTGCTCTGGTAGCTCCGGCAGAAGTACAGTCTACTGTCAACTGTTTTTAACTTTCTTGGTCATAGTTGATGGCCTTCCTAGGACACCTAGGAAAGTTAATCAGGAACTATTGGTATTCTAGCTGCAACTACCTATGCTGGCTGTGTATATTGTTGCTGTGTAGAAACAGTAGTAGTAGTTTTTCATTTTAGGTCTGATTAAGATATTTTTAATGATTTACCTGCAAAGTGGCTCTGTCTTAAAACTCTGTGTAGGGAAAAAACAAAACAAAACAAAAAAAAAACAAAACCCTAATCTTTGGTCTTTGGGAGTTTTCCTTTAAAAAAAGAAAAAGAAAAAAAAAAAAAGTTGTGCCTTAAATAGGGCATTGTGTGTTAATAAAACAGAACTTTTTTTTTATAAGTGGGGAAAGTAGCTTTTCCCATTAAGTTTTAAGTTCTTTTAATGTGTTTTATATCAGAGTTGGGGGAAAGTCATTAAAATTAAATAAAACGGATGAATTATTTTTGCATAATGTAGCATTTATAGTTGAAGTACATTTTTCTAAGAACTGGCTCATGATGTATATAAGTCTGAGATGATGTTCATCACTTGGTTTTTAATTAAATGTAAGACTAGGATAGAGTGCATTTTACAGAGTTTACTTTTGAATAAATTATTTCAGACAACTTCATAGTTCTCTAATTCTCTGGAGTAACTTTTGTTAAAACATAGCTGTTAGTGGTACGATTTTGGTGGTCTATTAGTTAAATAATACTGTGTGTTGTTACATAACAGAGTTCCTAATGAGGAAAGGATTCTAATCTTGACCAGCCATAGTTGTGAGGGCTGCTTTACTACAGTGAAATTCACAATGATATGGTTCTGTGAGGTGCTGATATATGTGTAAATTGTTCTTTTTTCATTTTCAAAGCCTAGCAGGTATATGTATTCTGACTTAGCATTGACAGGGGGGTTTGTTTTATATTATCTTTTGAGTTGGGCAGTAAATTAATTTAATGGAAGAAATGAGATGTTTGCCTTTGAGATAATACAGGACAAACTCTGAAGTTAAGGATGATGAAAAATACTAAAACAACTGATTATATATTGTGTTTGTGGTCATTCCCTAAAGTATTATATATCATATAAAGTACAAAAGCAGAGGTTGTAATGTTTTGTCAGTATATTTAATTAATATTATTTTAAGGTATAAAACAAGTTTCATTCTGGAAAGATTTGTTCCTCCATTTAACAACAACAACAAAAAAAACTAGGAAAGAAACACACTAAGTTAACATGAGATACTTAACTTGAAAATAGTCTCATATCCCCAGATGTAGTCTTCAGCCTTTATTATATGGAGTCATTTGGAGAGGGACCCTTCTTGTCCTGTACTTGCAGTGGCCAGAACCAGCTGTTGTAGTGTAACTGGGTGTCTAGAGTGATGGACTACCTATCATAGGACTTGTTCATATTGGAAGTGCTGCCTTGAGCAGCCTATGCCTGTGTCACCAGAACTGTTTCCTTTCCCTGATCTGTTAAACTATTTTTGTCATCTTCTCGTTCTGTTTATCCATTTCTTAAAATGGGTCAACGGTGAGAGAAATTTAAATATTTACCTTTGAATACTTCTTTTTTTTTTTTTTTCATATATATAAAGCCATGGAAGAAATAAGCTGTTTTCATTTGGCAGAGATGCTACATTTTCTTAGCAGGCTCTGACCTGCCAACCCTCTTCACCAGATTAAAGTGGAGCTCAGTAGTGTCCCCTGAAGAGACATCCATGGCCTTAGAGTGCTTTGTGCCTCGCCGTATCCTTTTGTAAATGTTCTTAGTGTACTTGCTAAGGATATGGAGGATGTCTGATTGTGTGTGTGTTTTTACCATATCCCCAGTACCTAGTGTCTTGCACAAACTCAGTCCAGACTGTGTGTTGAATTGAACTAAAGGGTCACTACTAGTGTTAGCATGCTTCATGCCTCAGTAGTATAAGCTAGTTGTTTCCTTTGCTGATATTTGTAATTATCACCCCCACACACTACGTTGTTTTTTGTTGTTGTTTTTAAAGTTTTGCCTTTCCTCTAGATACTACCCCGTGGTCAATTAACTGTAAAAAATAATGTGATTGCTTCTAATGAAATAATTACCCCAAACCCTGCCCCTGAATATACTTTGACAAGTGAAATTTCAATTCATCAAATAAATCAGTCATGTCCGAAAAGGTTGGTATGCTGTGTTGGTGTTTCGCTCTTATCAGTTTACATCTTTTTTAAATGTATAGTTCTGTATCATTAAGAGTATCTACAATATTGGGCAATCTTTAGCATCCATTTCCAGTACTTGACCCACACATCCAATCCGAAATGTTACTAAACAGTGGCTTCCACTCTACCTTTGTCCAGTCACTAACAACTTTGGTCTCTAAACCTGTCTGCTTGAGAACTGGGATTCTCTGCTCTTAAAGCGCACAAGAAGCAGTGTGTGAGAATGGGCAGGAAAGAAAGGAGAACAAACTTCTAGATGAGTTCTGACCCATTGGGAACATGAGGGAGGAAATAAACACACGTCCTGAAACAGCAGGAATAAGGGTCTCAAATGCTGTGGTGGTAAGGAAGAAGACTGGGGATGAGAAAGAAGGCAAAAACAATAGCTGGGTTCAGGAGGTTTCTCATAAGCAAACTTACTAACTATAGCATCCTATATACTGTTGGTAGGATGAAAATGGGCAAGATCAGCAAAGAGCTAAGTAAGTCAATGTTCGCAAAGAGCACAGACGAGCTCAGACGTAGCTGCCTCGGTACTGATAGCCACAGCCCAGGGGCAAGAGTTGGGTCTCCAGAAATTCAAACTACGACTCTTTGAAAGCACTGGCTCCAGGATTGGACTGGCCTTGCTCAGTCTCTTCCTGCACAAGGACACAACCCAAGTCCATCTGAGAAAGTCTTGAACCAGTCTGGCTCCCTACACCAAAAACAACCAAGCAACCACCACCACCACAACAGCAGCAACAAACTTGTAAAAATGCAATGTCTTTTCTTTTTATTTCTTTAATGAAATGCTTGAGTTTGGAACTTGTTTAATTTAGCTTTCTGAAGGTCCATGGGCACAACACTGATGGCTTGGCTGAGGAGAAGGCTTTATAGTGGGTGATATGGTGGGAGTGTGTCAGGGCCAAGAGGTTATATCACAGAATAGGAAGAGTTTTATAACCCATTCTCTAGAACACTGATAAGGTTACAGGAGAACTCCCTTAATCCTGAGGATTTGCTCGGAATTTGTTAGGTCCTACCTCTTGCCTGTGTCACATGGTACATAACCACATTGAAACCCAAGTCTCTATTACATGAACACTTGAGAGACAAATGCCTCCAAGTAGAGCAAGTGATATTAATGATGGAGCTATCAGCCTGGTCCAGTGATACAGGCCTATAATTTCACTTGCTTAGAAAATGTGGGGCAAACAGAGCACAAGTTCAAGGCCAGCTGGGCAATTTGATGAGACAATGCCTCAGATTTTTTAAGACATGACAAGAATATTGGTGATACATAGTGTGGTGGTAGTGTTTACCTGGCAAGGACTTTTGAGGTGCTAGGTTTGGTCCCGTCACTGGAAGTGGGTTAGGGACAAGAAAGCAGTGAATCGTTGCTAGAATGGGCTAATTTAAATATTTGGCATCCATTTGAAATCTGTTGTTCATTCAGAAAATCTTATCTGGCCAGTGGCTACTGATGAGCCTTCTAAGTAGTTCTCTTAGATTGTCACAACTCATCTTTGTGGCTCTACTTCAGTGACACATCATGGCATGATAAATAAATTCTGCTTCTTGGCAGTCAGCAAATCAACATCATTTGCTCTGGCTGTCAGAATCAACATGTAAGGAGCGTTGACTTCTTGGCATTGGGACAGTTTGTGCTGTGGATTATGTGAAAGCAAATGTATTGGTCTAGATCCCACCAGGTTAGAAGAAGTTCACTACCACAATTTTTGAGCCAGACTTGAAGCAAGCTTTATTAGATACCTGTCAGGATGATGGACAGTGGCCAGGTGCATATCTAGGATTACCGGAGAAAGGCAAAACAAACAAGGCTACATATTTCCTGCCTGTATCCAGTCAGGGACAAGCATACATCCTAACATTCTTCTTGCCTACTTGCTTCCTGCCTATGTGTGATCAAGCAGATCCCATACAGTTGAGGCAACCAACCTTGTTTATACAAGTGAAAACACATGGGTTGTCAGTGTCAAATGAACAACTCCTACCTTTCCAAGAAGCTGTCATTAGGCAAGTAGGACTTACTGCTTTATCTATCCTTGGGAAAGTGGGGCTTATAGGTTAGAGGCATTTTTGTTTTATGGATGTGTTAAGCAAAGTAATTTAAACTTAAAACATAACTTTAGCCCTCACACCTGGAAGGAAGGCGAGGCAGTCAAAGGGGCACAAGAGGCCACAGTGGAACAACTTCTGCTATTGCTTAAGGAAAGTAACTGCATTACTTTTCATTGCTGTGGTAAAATCCCATGAATGAAAGCAACTTGAGGAAGAAAGTTCCAGATGGAGAGTCCATAATGGTGGGGAGCACACAGCAGGATGAGCAGGAAGCTAGCTGATAATATTTTCTTCTGCTTGCAAAGAACAAAAAGCAAGCAGGTAGTGATAAGGCTATAAACCTGCAAAGCCTACCCCCCACCCATCCACCCAGTGATATATTTCCTCCATTAAGGCTACACCTCCTAAAGTTTCCATAAGCTCCCTTCATAACTCTACTAGACCCTGGCCCTCATATTGTCATAGCTATCTGTCTTAGGGTTTTTATTAGTGTGAAGAGACACAATGACTACAGCAACTTTTATAAAAGAAATCATTTAATTGGGGCTGGTTTGCAGTTTCAGAGATTTAGTCCATTATCTACAGTCATGGCAGGAGACACAGCAATATGCAGGCAGACATGGTGCTGGAGACAAAACTGAGAGTTTTCTAGATCTTGATATGCAACCAGCAGAAGATTGTGAGCCACACAGCATAGCTTGAGCATTTAAGACATCAAAGCCTGCCTCCATAGTGACACACTTTAACAAGGCTACATCTCCTAGTAGTGCCACTCTCTGTGGCCAAGCATTCAAATATATAGATCTATGGAAGCCATTCCTATTTAATCTACCACACGACCTCATGGTGTACAATGTATTTAGAAAGTATTACATTAGAGATGTGTTTTAAAATACCCCATAGTCTTTAAGAATCTCAACACTTTAAAGTTCAAAGTCACTTCTGAGATTTTAGGCAGCCTCTGTTAGGTCTCACATACCCTGGACAAATAGCCTGAGGTGCCTTATTAACATTAAATCAGACTCTGGTCAGCTCTCCCAGCATCACTCAACACCAGTGGCTCTTCCTAGCAATTCTCACCCTGCCCCTACCCTAAACCTTTCCCTCCCAGGTGCTGGACTTCTGATTCCCTTCCCTCAGCCTGATCCCTATATAATTCAGCCATTTGCCTACACCAATCTCCTAGCCAGGCCACCTCTCTTGGTCAGTAGCTCCTCCCATGCTCTCCCTGCCCATTTCTCCTCTCAAGGTCCAGTTTAGTGTGCCAGCCATAATCATCCTGGTCTCTTTCCTCTGACTACTGTCTCCTTTATAATAAAAATTTTCTAAATACTTTAGGACTAGTCATGTCCTCCTCTTAATTTCATTTTTTTTTATTCAGCCCCTTAACCATAATTCCATTAAAAAACAAATTAGTTACCATAAATGTACAATGGCACAGAATATCTATTACCATTCCAAAATGAAGAAATGAGGAACAGGAAGGAAGGATTGGACCAAAACAAGACCCCAGCAAGAAAAACACCAATCTTATACAACTCCATATTTGGTATCTAGAGCTTTAGTTTCAAAGGGCTTAGATGGCTCCACAGCTTCAGCTTTGCTACTTGCATCATACATTTCTCTTTCCGTTCTCCTTGGTAGATGTCTCACATTTGTGGCATTTCTATGGTAGTCTCTACCACAGCCCAGGCTTTAGGCTGTACCTGCATAGCTGCATGCAATGGACACAAAGGCTACTCTCTTAGGAATTCAGCCCTGCCACAGGCTTCCTGGGCCCAGAAACTCCACAAACTCCAATACCTGCTCACTTTTGCATCCTGCCAACACCAGGCTGACAACAAAGACAAGTTCAGCTTTTAGCTTGGAAGCTACCACACTAGCAGAACCTCTTTGTGTACATTTGCTTTCCTTTGCCAATAGGTGTCACTTGCAAATATCTTATTCTGACTCTCTTTCCTTTGTAGATCCTCTCCTCTCCCTAGTGCCTTACTAGGCACCTAAACTCTTATTATTAACCCCTGTGGATATTCAGATTGTAACACACATAACAAGCATTTAAAAGCTAACATCCATGTGTAAGAAAAATATGCAGTATTTATCTTTTGTGGGTGTGGGTTACCTCATTTGGAATTACTTTTCTATCTCCATCAAGTTACCTTCAAACTTCATGACCTCCATTTTCTTAAAAACTAAATAGTATTTCATTGTATAAATTTCTATTTTTTTATTATTCATCAGTTGACAGACATCAAGGTTTTTTACAATTTCAATGTGGATGAACAAGTTATCTCTAGAGTAGAATGAAGAACACTGTGGGTATACACCAAAGAGTAATGGTATAGCTAGGTCTTGAGGTAGATTGATTCCCAGATTCCCAAGGAACAGCCACACTTACTTCCACAGTAGCTGTACCAGTTTTCATTCCCGTTGTTTCTATCTTACTTTTTTGTTTTTTTGAGGCAAGGTCTCATAATACCAGCTAGTGTCAAAGTTATGATTCTCCTTCCTGAACTTCCTAAATTCTGAAATTACAAGCTAAAAGCTTATATTTTTAAACCCCATAAAACAGGAGGCAAAAAGCCTATTTTATAAATAGTTTTCCATAGGTAGCAAACAGTAACTTTTAAAACTACCCATTCTGAATGCTTGCCTTGCTTGAATTTCACTATATAGATCTCCTTCCTGCTTGCTTAGTTATGGTTGCTATTGCAATGATAATTAATTGGCTTATATATCCTCAATCACAGTCTATTGAATAAAGTGAAAATAAGAACACAGATGGAGCAAGAACATGGAAGCAGGAGCTGATACAGAGGCTATGAAGGGGTGCTGTTTGCTGCTTTGCTTGTCATAGCTTTCTCAGCTTGATTTCCTATAGAACCCAGAACCACAATCCCAGGAATTGTACCACCCACAATGGATTTACCCCTCCCTGTCAATCACAATTTAAGAAAATGCTCTACAAATTTGCCTACAACCCAGTCTTCTGGAGGCATTTTTTTTTTTAATTTGTGTGTTCTTCCTCTCAATTGACTATAGCTTGCATCAAGTTGCTGCAAACTAACCAGCACACTTGTAATTATCTTTCCACTTCTTATTTCAGCGACCTCATACTTACTTTTCTTTTTCCTTCATTCATTTTAGGGCACTCTGAAACTATCCAATTGTCTCAGTTACCTTTCTATTGATAAAAAACCATGACCAAGGCAACTTATAAACAAAAAAGCATTTAATTTGCTTTGTAATTTTCAGAGTTAAGGTTAGAGTTCACCAGTGACATGTTTGTTCTAATAAGGCCACACCTCTTTGTACTTCCAAAATAGTTTTATCAGCTTAGGACTAACTATCCTAATATATGAGACTGTAGAGACTATTCAATTCAAACTAGCACACTGTTCTTTCCATTTATTTCTAGAGGTTAATTTATGAGCTTCTAGTCATCATATCTATTGTATTCTCTCAAGACTATTTTCAACTGTCACCTCTTTGTTTATGATCCCAAGTTTGTGTTGCTGACACTTTAAATAATTTTTTTCTGTGACTTAGACCCATATTTCAAAGCAGGTATATTTAATTGACTATACTATAATGCCTCTCAACTAACATGCTTAGACCTAAAGTATTTCACTGCGCAACCTCTGTGGTTTCCTTAGCTAAGAAAATCAGTTTATGTCCTCTTAAAATAAGATATTTTTCTGCGGTGAGCCTCCATGGCCTGGAGTGGGTTGAAATGGAACACAGAGTCGGACACAGGTATAACTTTAATGACTGATGGTCACCCCGGACACTCCAGCTCTCTAACTATGCTGAATGCTTGCTGATAACTTCTAAAAAGTCATAAAAACTTTCTTGCTCATTCTGAGGGTTACAAACCTCCGTGTTAGACAATTAACACAGGTAGCATAAAGACTGCAGTTTAAGTAAATTGGCATTTATTCTATCTCCACAGGAACTGCACAGCTAATTCCCAATCTGCTAGCTGGAAGAAAAAGGAACACTTTGAAATGTAATTTTAGCTTTTATTTCTAAGTTCCCTCTAAAAGCTTTTCTATGAAAGTTTTCTAAGAAAGTTCTTCTCTAAAAGGTTCTTCTCTTTAAAATGTGTTTTTTTCCAAGTTCTATTTCCTTTCTTTGTCCTCAGCACATACACATCTTTCAGAATACACGATCACATGGTAAAAAGTTCATCACAAGTTTGCACATACATTCAAATCATAAATTGAATAAAAGGTTTACAACAGAGAATGCTTTTGTGCATACCCATTATGGGTAATTATCTGGCTAAACAGTCATTATCTGTCACAGGCTAAACTGGTTCATGGGGAGTTAATGGCCATAATTAACTTATCATTGAAGTTTTGCATAGATAAACCTATTCAATTTTTTATCTTCTGTCCTTGCACCTATAGTAAGCTACTTCCATTTTTATGACTTTTGGTTAATTGTTTTTTTAACTTCTTGGAATGTGTTCTAAGTTGTAGTTGCCTTCTTTTTTATCTCAAAAGCAATTAACTTGTGATACTTGAAAACTGGCAGAGTTCTCATTACAGTTTTGACATGAGAAAGGACTTAATAGCTGTCCTATTATAGAAGATTCTAATAATTGCTAATATAATTTCAGGAATTCTTATAAAATCATCATTAATTAAGAAATCATCTATTTGTCTATATAGCATCATATATATAAATATATATGTATACAAATATATAAATATATTTATATATATATATTGCATCACTTTCTTGTTCTACAGAGATCTGCTCAAAAGAGTGAGCTAATACCTAGTGATTGTTACACATATTTAATAATACCAGTAAAAGCATATTAATAGCAAGAATATTTCCTAAAATGTAATCTTCTTGGCCTTGATTAAAGAAGTGAAACTGTCATAGATTTACAGTCCATGACAAAACCATCTCAGAGAGATCACCTGCTAGTGTTTAGCCTCTCCTTGATGGCTCCTGGCATTTTCTTTTTGCATATGTATGGTGTTCTTGGCTACACATGTGTGAATGCATGTGGAAGAATAATAGTAATTAATATTTCTAGTCTCCATCCTATAGGAAGAAATCAGGATCTTTTGATTGAATCCAGAGAACTCTGATACCAGTAGTGCAGCTTGCCACTTTCCTCTGGAGATCTCCTGTCTCCACCTGGAATGCAAGTGGTTCCCCCCATGACCACTAAGCATGCATGCAGGCTCTAGTGACTCTATTGTGATTCTCAGGCTTGTATGACAAGTACCTTGTCCCCAAAGCAGTCTTCCCAAGCCCACAAACTTTTTTAAAAAGTCAACTTCAGTTGCTGACCTGTTTTACTTTCTCACCTGGTATTTCTAGTATTTATCAAATGGATATTGAAACTAAACTTTTCATTTGACTGAACAGTTTTAGTCTCTGCCATTAATTCAAGATGTTTTAATTTTATTTAGCAACAGCACTTAAAAATAACTTTTGCTTTAATAAAGTAATTTTTCTATTTATTAGCAAATAAAATCTAGAAAAGTACATTTATTTATTATTTTGTTTTGTTTTGAGGCAAGACCTAAGCATGTATGTAGCTAAACTGGCCAGGAACTCACAATCATCCTGCCTAGATGATGGGATTACAGGCATCTCCACATATTTATAATGCCTTATAGGTAGTCTTTGACTATTTTGTGGCTTCTTCTTTCTTTCACCCTTCTCCACCCTTTTTCCACACTTTCAAGCCCCTATCACTAGATAAGAGAGAAAAAATGATACAGAGGGAACAGAAGAGGTCCCTGAATAAAGTCAGCAGTTGGAAATTGGGCTATGTTATCCTTAGACTATTTTCTGCTGATTAACAGCATTGAGTTCCTTGTGGACAAATTTGGACAAGTTAGCTACTTTGTCCTTGTTTCTTCTTTGCACGTGACTAGCTAACAAACCATGACCAACCCCAACCAACAACCAACCAGCAACCAACAACTAACCAGCAACCAACCCTGCCATTCAAGACCCTAACACTTATTTACTCTCTGAAAAGTTCCCAGAATTCCTAATGTCACACAATTGCAGAAACTATTTGCAGCCAGCAAAATCATGCTCCTGCTAGAGCACGAAGCAAATCATAGTCAGCTGCTGTGGACAATCTGAAGCAGCCCCATATCCAGCACCTGGGATTAAAATGAAATCATATTCTGATAACATTTCTGTGTTTTGTTTTGTTTTGTTTTGTTTTAAAAAAAAATCAAAACTCTAAAATTTTTACTACAACTTAATAACTGTGGAAACCATCATCAATAGACAAGATCAAGTGGTGGAAAGAATACCGAGGGTGGGTGACAGGATCAAAGCAGTGAAACCTTCAGATACCAATGAATAAAATTATCAGAGAGAATAACATAACCACATATCTACGAACTGTGGAATAGGATTAAGAAATCAAACTTAAAGATAGGCTGAGATAAAATCTAAAATTATTAAATATCCATTCAGCAAAATCAGAACAAAAAACCCCTCACATTTAGAGAAAGAAAAGGACAGCCAAATATAAGAAACACTTGAAATTCCAAGTAGACATGGTTAGAAAATATCCCCTCTATGATATAGTAAACATGTCAGCAACACAAAACAATATTAAAAGCTAGAAGAGAAAAATGCCAATATATCTATAAGGACAAACATAGGAATAACTGCCTACCTCTTTCCAGAAATGAAAATCTAGAAAAATGAATGATTTATTTCAAAACAAGTGGTTTATTGCTTCCGGTAAAAGTTATATATCTGGCATAGAAATCTTTTAAAATTAATGGAAACATAAAAATTTTCAAATAAACACAATTTAACACCCTTTGGGAGCACTAAGCCAGTACCATGGAAGACACAGACAACTCAAACAGGAAAGGAAAATAGTCTTATTTATAAGAACACACAAAGCCAGCCTTAGTAGTTGCATGCCTTTAATTTCAGCACTCAGGAGGCAGAGGTAGGCAGATCTCTGAGTTCAAGGCTAGCCTGGTCTTCAGAGTGAGTTCCAGGAAGCCAGGGCTGTTACACAGAGAAGCATAGTCTTGGAAAACAAAACAAAAACAAACAAACAAAACAACAACAACAACAAACAGAACACAGAAAGGATAAAATTTCATGAAACGACTAAAATAACAAACAAACAAACAAACAAAAGTAAGAAAGAATCTACCAGGACCAACACAGAGAAGACTAGCAAACCCTTAATTCCAAGGACAGAGAAAAAGAAGACCAATAATCTAACTAAAAAAGCAATCAACAAAACTGCCAAACTTAACAAAATTACCCTTATATGTAAGAAATATACTTAAACACAAATGACCTCAACATTTCAATTAAAAAATTCAGAATGGCGGATTGGATTAAAAAACAAGACCCAACTATATTTTGCCTCCAAGAAACACCTCATTGGCAATGATACAGCTCAAGACAAAGGACAGATGACAGTTTATTAAACAAACAGAAACCAATAATAAGCTGGCATAGCGATATAGATGTCACATAAAGTAGATTTCCAAACCAAAATAAGAGATAGCAAATGCAACCATATATTAATTAAACAATTTGGTAAAACAATGATTTTTTTTTTAATTTTATAAAACAAACACTACTGGACTTGGTCAGATAGATCCATTGGTAGTTTGAGTACAGTGGGTAGTTTCAATACTCCATTAATCTCTACATAAAAAAATCAACAAAGACACCTCAGAGTTAAACTATACTGTAGATCAAATGGACTTAACAAATATCTACAGAATAATTCTGTCCAACAGTCGTTCTTTTTATTGGCCTATGGAGCTATTTCTAAAATAGAAAATTCAAGATAAGAAAGTAAGTTTTAGAAAATACTAAGTACTATTTGGAAGCCACATTTGTCCAGAAACTTATTTATTTTTTCTAGTGTTTTTCATTTCTTGTTTTATTAATTTTAGCTCTCTCTCTCTCTTTCTCTCTCTCTCTCTCTCTCTCTCTCTCTCTCTCTCTCTCTCTCTCATTTGACTGAAGATTCTCTTGGTATGTAGTTTTTCCCTAATGAAACAATTCCTTGTTCCATAAAACCTGTTTATTGTTCTTTTATTCACTACCAATTTCTTCCCTGATCTTGTTTACTTATTGCTGTCTACTACTTTTTAATTTAAATTCCTTTTTTATTCATAGGCTTTGTGGTATATCATTAAATTATTTATTAGAGATCTCTTTTTCCAGGCTAAAGGTATGGATCACCTGTTAGGATTAGTTGCTGCTTCTAAAGAGGACCAAGTTCATCACATCCACATTGAGTGACTTCTACCTGCTTGTAATTCCAGTTCTAGAGGATCCAAGATTCTCTTTTGGCTCTGTGGGAAAACATACTCATGTGTACACACCCATGCCCAGACATATATTCATGCATAAAATGAAAAATAAAATAAATCTTTAAGATCTCTTTTGAATGAAAATACTCTTAGCTTTAAAACTGTCTCTTAAACTTGCCAAATTGTGCTGCCATGTATATTTGCCATGTGTATTTGATGCTTTTAATTTTTCTGCCTGATTTCAAAGAACATATTGGCATGAGAGCCAAAGAATCTACAGGAGACCCTGGGAGGAATAGCAGTTGTAGATCTAATAGTTAGTCCAGGACAATGAAGTTCTGGACCCCTCCTGAAAGTAATAATAAAAATGACTGCAACTTTCTAAACATTCAAAAACCCCTCTTGTAGCCTGCATAATTGAGAAAGTACAAAGAAGAGAAAACAGTTCTCTCGAGTCCTGTTGACACATTGCAAGGATATCAAAGTGCGTTCTTGACACCCTGGCAACACATACACCTCTGTAGACTAGTTTCCCAGCAGCAATATCATGAAGCTATGATCCTACCTAGGGACATAATTAATCCCTATATAATAAAAGTAGATGACCTTATCCACAGAAAGACAAACAAAAAACAAAAAAACAATGCACCATGTATTTTAAACTTTAAGGTGATAGACATTGTTCTTTTCACATCTTACATAAATCCTCCATCTTATATGACTTCAAGATTCTATAGAATAAGTTTTGTGATATAAAATAGCTTTTACTAATACATTTCATGCTTAGTGGTTGAGAAATGGGAGAAGGGAAATATATTCATTCATTAGCATTGCTACAACATGCCTTGAACAATGTCATTTGTAAAGAGCTTTGTGCTCCAGTTCCAGAAGGTAAGCAGTATATGACCAAGGTGCCAGCAGAGTCATTGTCCCATTTCTTGTATCCTCACATGCCAAAAGCACTGGGAAGGAATAAATGCTCTTATACATTAGAACTGTGGGCCATGAGAAGCAAAGTTGTCCTAGTGAATACCAGGCTGTAGTGGGTGAAGTCTTTATAAGTTATATGATGCATCAAGTATTAATTTCAAGAAACTACTCCACCTGTCAGAGTATTCTAGACTCCAGATCTCAAGGTACTGTTACCTAATCAATGCTGTAACAATCTTTAAAATGCTGCTCTAAGGTAGATACTGCACAGAGAAGGGAACAGGGTAAGAGGAGTGAACTTTGTCAATCGGGGCTCACTGTTGTACTTCCATTGCTATCAAACAAGTTCCTCTGTAAAAATCAATGCTTTAAACAGCACTGTGGCCATGCACAAGACATTCTACAAATTCATGGGTGATAATTTGAGTAAAGTCATTGTGGATGGGCAAGATATGTGTACATTTAGTATATGTAACCATTTCAACGATAACCAAACCCTGTCCCCTGTAATCAGCCTATCATAGTGCTGATTCTTTCAGGAAACAGTTCCATGTCTGACCCCTACAGTAAGAATGTGCACTCAACAGCAGCTATAGCCAAGCTAGGCTGGCCTTGTAAATGTTCACATTTCTGTGTATATTGTAATCTCTATCACTGCTGACATGGCTATGTTTTTCTTGAGGATATTGGACAATGAAAGATAAAAGAACAAGGAATCTGGCTAAAATTCAATGAATGGCTCATTGTACCTTGACTCATAAATTTAATGATGTCTTCTGTTAGTAAGCACTCACAATGAATACAAATTTTGTCATACACCATATGCATTGGGCATATACTCCTTCCCAGCTCCTTGCTACAGCTTTTCCAGTTGGGTTATTTTTAAGGCATTGATACCACAATTATTCCTAGCCTGGTAGCCAGTATAGACCCCTGTCCGTAGTCATCCTATCTTCCAGTCAGAATGAACAGTCAAATGCCCTTCTTAAAGCTCTGTCCATGAGAAGAGATTCCTCTTGTCTCTATTCAGAGACCTCTAGTATAGGGCTGTGTGACACAGCTAAACCTTTAGGTAGTGCCTGCATGTCCCATAGGACCGTGTATGAGCTGAGGCCAACTTCTTTTTTCTTTGCTGAAAAAAAAAATCATAGGAAATTCTCATAAAGATGTGACTATGGCCTGAGAAAGAAGAGATAAAGCGAGGCCAAGGTCATGGAGCTATGGCTACCTCTTTTTCTTGCTGACTCATCCTTTTCAGGTTGGATGATTCCAGACCCACAGAGAAGAGGCACTAACACATCCAAGATGCTGGAGCTTCTCCAGAAAAAGAATCTCCTGCTCATTCTCATTGACACACAGCAAAGGAATGGACCAATGCTTCCTATAAGAGAAATCCACTCTTATCTTTTAACATCTCTAAGCCTTCAGGCAACTTCCTTATGGTATATTAAAGAAGTTCTGGCACTTCCTATACCCCATTTAATATAGATCACTTGGGACCCAATATTTCAGTTGGCCATCTAAACTAGTAGAGCCAAATCCAGACCTTCAATCTAACACAATAATCCTGGCATTCCTCCTTTGTGGACCAAGTTCAGAACTTCAGGTTAATCAAACCTAGTATTTCCTCCACCCTGAACCCATACTCTTAAATCCAATCTTCTAATACATTTCCCAAGATTATGCCATTATAAATGGTCATATCATTCTATATTTTATGCATTGCATCTCTCTCAGTGTATGCTTTATTCTTTGTGTTCTTTGAGGAATGTGTGCTCAGGAAGCAGGTAATTCAGAGAAGATTGTTACAGCTAGGGGCAGACAAACCAGGGTCTTCAGACAGCAATGGTGGTAATGTGTTTTATGAACACGAGGCTTGGTGAAATTTTGTGTTGTAAGAATCTCAAGTGCCAGGCAGTGATGATGCACACCTTAAATCTCAGCACTTGGAAGGTAGAAGCAGGAGGATTTCTGTGAGTTTGAGGCCAGTCTCATTTAAAGAGCAAATTCTAGGACAACCAGGGCTGCACAGGGAAACCCTACCTCAAAAAAACCAAAAACAAACAAAATAAAAATACCTAAGCATTATGACTATCTATGTGTATTGCCCATTCCAATTTTTTAGATCTAAGTCTTCCTTAGATATTAGTTGTTTTCTCTACTATATACAAAATATGGACCTATTTTGCCCATATTTCTGGAGGTTCAAAAGCATAGCACCAGCATGTATTTGGCTCTGGTATGGGTCATCTTGCCACATTACAGATGCTGCAACACCTTGGCATCACAAGTGAAGTCATTGTAGGAGTCTACATGAGAGGGAGAGATTACACAGTCAGACTGGAAGCCCAAGAGATTTGGGGGTACAGTTTATTCTTTTTTACAGCAGCCTGTTGTCTCATTGTAGTCAATGCTCCCAGTAACCTAACTTCCTTCCACCAAACCCTGCCTCTTAAATGTTTTAGCCCCTCAACATTGCCACAATAGGGACAAAGTTCCTATCACATTGGCCTTTGGTGAACACACTCAAACCATTGTGCCAACATATGCTTACCTTTGACAAAGGTGACTGTAGAAAATAAAGCATTCAGCTCATCTTGTAGTAATTGCCACCAGCAAGGCTCAACTTGTTCAGACAGTCAGTGTTCAGAAGCTCAGCTATAAGCCACAGGCCATAGAAATAACCTGTGTTCCATTTTGTCTTGTGTTTTTTGAAGTAGTCATGTTTTTCAAGTCTGTTATGCAGACCCTAACCTGGAAATTTTAACCTGGGAAAACTTAACTTTTCTCATCTAAGTCCTGTACTGTGCTTAGAAGCACTCAAACAACCCTGTTTTACTTCTTGTTTTTATTAAAATTTTCTAGAGTACCATGTACTTTACCAACCAGAGACTTTGCTTCCATCGGTACAAAAGGATGCTAATTTGTGTAACTTTTACAATGTTTTGCCAGGGTCTTCTAATTGGCCCTGTTGTCACTGGAAAAGGGTCTGTTAAGTGCTTTTAAATTCAGTCAAATGGGAGCATGAAGATCAGACAACTCAAAACCTATCCACTGACACATTCTCAGGGTGCTGTCTCTCTGGAGCTAACTTGGTTTCAAATGCTGGACCAGCTGAAGTTCAGCCAGAGGTGTGGAGTCACCAGGAATGAGCATCTATGCAGTCTTTCTAGAAAGTACTTCTAAAGGGACCTGGCCTCGAATAACTGGGTGTTGGGTAAACAATCTTTCTAAAGTGATTATTTTTGTCTTGATGTTGAATGATGGGATTTTCCAATCAAAACCATATCATCAAACTCTGAAAATCAAAAGTTCAATTAGCATAGTGCTTTATTCAAAAACCCCACAGAGGAGAAGGCACTGAGGGAGTGGGGGAGCTAGGGGACCATTTTACAAATGAAAGCAGGAAGGGCTCTGGGGAGCACAGGTAGTTTAAGGAGTTCTGTTTGAGAAATCCCTTGAGAAGGAAGGGCCTATCTGCATATGACTGCTCTGCAAACAAAAATGTACTGGAGTCACAATGAAAAATCCTCTTTCCTAGATGTTTAAAGCCTTCCCCCCCTTTCTTCACAAGGCTACTTGGTCACCAAGAACAAGAATGAGAATGTTTGTAGTTCTTCTGTGTTCTTCCAGCAACCACTGATATCTGGCACAAAAGATTCTGTAAATATCTGCTGACCTAAAACAACATATGAGAAGAGGAACATGTGCAGAAAAAGAAGAAACCATAGTAGAGTAAAATGGTCTAAGCAACAGCAGCTGCCAACAGCAAGATGGCATAGGTTGCTTCAAAGAAAGAAAATTCCTTCCCTCCAGAGATAAGAAAGGAGAAAACTCGTATAACAACAAAAAATATTTAAAGAATAAAGAACCCTTACAAGGATGTTATCCCAACAGGATTTCCTTTTCTATTTCTTAGGAAATAAGAGATGACAGACTTTAGAGATATTGTAACAACGTTATTTACAAAGCTGGAGTCTTTAAAGGAGGGACTACAGATATCTGCAGGAACCATTGCTGTTTCAATTGGGAAAAACCATTCAGCTGCCTTCTTTCCTATACAAATCCCATCACACAAAGAGCTCTGAGTTCTTAAAGCAAAACAAAACTAACAAAACAAAAACCACATTTTTTTTTTTATTTTTGATACTTTATTTACATGTTTCATATGTTTTCCCCTTTAGAAACCCCCTATCGCATCCCTCCTCCCCTGCCTCTATGAGGGTGCTCTCCCACCCACCCACCCACTCTAGTCTTCCCTCCCTGGCATTTCCCTATATTGGGGCATCTAACACCCTCAGGCCCAAGGGCCTCTCTTCTCCTAGATGGCTGACAAGACTCTCCTCTGCCATATATGTGGCTAGCACCATGAGTCCCTCCATGTGTATTCTTTGGTTGGTGATCTAGTCTCAGGGAGCACCAGGGGTTCTGGCCAGTTGACACTGTTGCTCCCTCCATGGGGCTGCAAACTCCCTCAGCTCCTTCAGTCCCTTCTCCAACTCCTCCATCTGGGACCCTACACTCAGTCCAATAGTTACTGTGAGTTGAATCTTTGGTATCCCAAACTTTTGGGCTAATATCTGCTTACCAGTGAGTACATACCATGTTCATTCTTTTGTGACTGAGTTACCTAGCTCAGAATGATATTTTCAAGTTCCATCCATTTGCCTGAAATTTTCATGAAGTCATTGTTTTTAATAGCTGAGTAGTATTCCATTGTGTAAATGTACCACATTTTCTTTATCCATTCCTCTGTGGAGGGACATCTTGGTTGTTTCCAGCTTCTGGCTATTATAAATATGGCAGTTATGAACATAGTGGAGCATGTGTCTTTATTACATGTTGGAGCGTCTTCTGGGTATATGTCCAGGAATGGTATAGCTGGGTCCTCAGGTAGTATTACGTGCAATTTTCTGAGGGTCCACCAAACTGATTTCCATAGTAAAAACGGCATTTTAAATAACCACGCTAATGCCATGGCTTTTGCTGCCCTTCTCCCTGTAGCTCCTTCCAAGCCCCACTCTACCTTTCCCCATGTCATTCCACTTTCAAATCAAAAGCCTCTATTTCTTTTTTTAACTTTTTTATTGATTCTTTGTGAGTTTCACACTATGCACCCCAATCCCACTCATCTCCCCATCCTCTCATACCCACCCTTTGTCCTTGCAACCTGCCCCCTAAAATAACAAAACGCAGTGTATAGCCCTCTGTCCATGTTTCTTCACTTACAAATGTTCATTGCAAACAGTCCTTGGTCTAGTTTATGATCTCTGGCTTCTGTGACACCATCAATTTTGGATCCTCCCTCACTGGGCCTCCTCCTGATTATCCTGTTGTTGGCTTGTGTCATGGAGATCCTGCAGCTTTCGGTCAGCAGGATTGGCCCATTCATGTGTCCCAGCCATTCATAGGTAATATAGATTTGGGGGTGGGCTAACTTTGGATCTGGACATAGTTCTGGGTGGTAGTTAAGCCGGTCAACCAACCAGCTATCCTTTATCACCAACAGGGTGAGCTCTCCAGAACTGCTCTGGTTAGGTCACCCAATGCCACAGTCAGCAGGAGACAATGTCAGGTCTCCTGCTCTCATACTCTAGAGCCAGCTCACCTGCACCCATGCCTCCAGGGCCAGTTCCACTGTACTGCCCAGTCAAGGCACACTGGGCTACCTCTTCCACTCCTACACCCTTGGGTCTGACTCACCAGTGCCTTCACGATCAGGGCCAGCTCCACTGTGTTGCACAGATGAGGTTCAGGGCCTGCTCTCCCTAGTGTTACTTCCAGTGAGGAAATAGGGCTTCTTCTGCTTTCATGCCATCACCCCATGGTATGAGGTACCCCATGGTATGATGGTAGGAGGGCATCACCCCAGCACCAATGCTACCTCATGGCAGACAGGTGGCAGGGCCAGCTCTCTTTGTGGTCTTTCCTCCAGGGGCTGGCTCACTTGTTCCCCCACAATCAGAGTCAGCTCTGTTCTGCTGTCCTGTTGAGGTGTAGGGACCCTTTTTCCTAAGTGCTGCAGCTGGTGAGGCTTTCCTGTCCTCATGACCCTGTGGGCAGCTTTCCCAATTGCCAAATGTGGTGAGGGGTGGGGGCATCACCTCTGTACCTGTGCTACTTTATGACCCACAAATGGCAGGGACAGCTGTCCTACACTCATGCCCTCAGGGCCGGCTCACCCACAACCCCTGCCACTGGGGCCAGCTCCACTGTGCTGCCTGGGCAAGGCTCAGGGCCTGCTCTCCTGAGAGCTGGTGAGATAGCCTCTTTCTTTAGTATATATATATATATATATATATATATATATATATATATATATATACACATATATATATATACACACATATATATATTATATAGCTATATATATTATATATTATATATAATATTAATTCAACATATTATATATAATAAATAATATATATATTATTTATTGAATCTGGTTTATCATTTGTGTGTCTGTGGTTTCAGTGCTGACCCATTGAATTAGATAATCAATTAGGCAGCTCTAATTGATTGCCCAACTTAAAAAACTCTGAACTCTTTTTTAAAACTTTTTTATTGGTTCTTTGTGGATTTCACATTATGCACCCCAATCCCACTCATTTCCCCCTCCACTCATATCCACCCTCCACCTTTGCAACCTCCCCTAAAACAGAGAAAAACAAATCTCATTGTGAAAGTTGTACTATGTCATCACAGTGTATCCTACAGTCTACACTTATTTGCTTCAAATATTCATTGCAATGATCCCTGCTCTGGTACGACCAGCAGAGGCCTCCGGCTTCTGCTACTCTATGAGTACTGCAACCTCACTGGATTTCCTCTCTTATATTCTGTTATTACCCAGTGTCACAGAGATCCTGTAGTTTTGGATCTGCAGGACCAGCTTCTTCATGCACTGCAGCAGTTCATCAATGGCGCAGATGTTGGGGTGGACCAACTCAAAGTCCTGTATCGGGGTTTGAGAAATATTGGAGCCCATCAGCTCTCCCCCGCCCATACCAGCAGGGTGATCTCTTCTACCCTGCACCAGCGGTCCCATCCAATGCCTTATCCAGCAAGGGGCAAAGACAGCTTTTCCTGTTTTTATGCCCTCAGGGCTGGCTCATATAGTCCATGCCAACAGGGTCAACTCTACTGTGTTGCTCAGGTGAGATGCAGGGCCTGCTCTACCCAGTGCTGCAGAAGGTGAGGTACAGGGCCAGTTGTCTCACTTTCATGACCTCCTGTCAAGTTCTCCCACCTGCCATAGGTGATGAGGGACAAGAGAGGAGAGGAGGGCATCTCTCCCTTGTCAGAACTACCATACAGTAGATATGAAGCAGGGCTGTCTCTCCCATTGGGGCTAGCAACCAGAGGCAGCTCTACTGTGTTTCCTAGGTGATATTCAGGAAGGGATGGGGCAGTTATCCTGCATATGAGTACTGCTGTCAGCTCTTCTGATGTTAATTCCTCAGGGCCAGCTCTCCCATGTTGCCCAGGTGAAGGGTGGGGCAAGTTCTGTACAACTCTCAGAGATCAACATGTCCCAGACAGAAGCTCAGGGTCTTTGGTGGTCTTTCTTTTTCTCTTTTTTGCATGGTCTTGGTTGTGATAGATCCCTGTTGCTGCAGGGCCATGAACTTAGACATGGTTCTTGGTAGCATACAGGCCAGGACTCTGCCATGGACCCAAGTAGCATCACCAGCTACTCATATCAGGCTGTTCTGGTCTACCCTTAATTCTTCAGTTCTGCCTCTCTTCCTTGTGCCCACAACCTTCCTTTTCTCTTCTATTTCTCTACAATTTGCTTTCTTCTCTTAGTGGAGTCTGGTGTCTCTCAGTGTCTGGGATTGTCTCAGGAGTTCTATGCTCCACCTGTACATTATGGTTTTAGGGTCCAAGAATCATTGAAGGAAGATCCAATGGCATCCCCAGACAAAGGCGTGTGAACCTTTTATAGAAAACTTAAGGAATTTTAACTAGGGTTAGGTAATCTGAAACTTCATTGGTGGGTGCCAGGGCAGTTACATGAGCTGGTTTCTGATTGGCTGCTATGTTAGTTTTACTGTATTTGGTGAAACCTTAGGGAAATTTCAGGAACTGATGGAGCTCCAAGCTTACAGAACCGTCAGTGATTAACAACCTCCTCTGAGGTCAACTGCTCTGAGAAGCCCAATCTGCTTTCTTGGGGAACTGAAACTTGTTTATTTTTAAGCTTTTGATTTTTCAGGAGACCTCTCAAAGGCACTGGGCAGGGACCATCTCAGGTGTGGTCTGTGCCTCCAGACCTATGAGGCTCCTGACTTGTGGTCCTTTCAGGCTTCCTCCATGTCCAGGCCCCATGCAGCTGGACTGACAGTGAGCTAAGGGTCATCTTAGGCTCAGTCCTGCCTCGGGTCCTTAATCCCAGGTATTTGTTTGTTTATTTGATTTTGTTTTGTTTAGTTTAGCTTTTGGCTCACTCCCAGGTCTGGGAGTCAGTCAGGGTGTGGTGGCACCTGGGCTGTTGGTTGTTTCAGACTCCCTTTTCTCTGGGAGTGTTAGGCTAAGAAACATTCAGAAGTTCATAGATCTGAACACTAAGCAGACATAGCCTCTCTCCTCTCTGCCACCTACTGACAAACACGTGACACAGCAGTCACATCTGCAATGCCTCTAAGGTCAGGGAACTCTAAACTTTTAAGACCTCGAAGACATTTCACATGCTAGGACATGACAGAGAATATCAATAATATCAACTGGTAGACATAGAATTTATAACTGTGAGTCTAATATGTAAAAATGAAGATTTATTTATAGTTCATCTCAGTTTAGCATATCATTTTCTAATTAATGAAGAAGTTAAGCTTGTAAGGGGCTGCATTACAAGCAGTTGTGAAACCATACAGGAAAATACTTGTATCTTAACCTTGTAGTCCCTTATCCAGAAAACTGAGCCTTTATCTACAATAAACAACTCAGGAAGGTGATCTCTTCCGAGTCAAATTGACAGTCTGCCTCCTGTGAAAATAACTGTTGCTACGTAGTAAGTTCTATTACCCATCAGCCCCAAGTGACCAACATTTGATCAATAAGTGACAAATTCCTCAATTTTTGTTTTATCTTCGAACTCCATATTATCCCGATCGAACCTGTCCATCATAAAGGATGTGCATATTTCTGTTTGCTTGTTTCCCTGGGCCAAAGAGCCTCCATCTTCCCCCTTTCCCTTCAACAAACCATTTCTCTATTCACCTTTGAATCTTGCCACATCTGAGGGCATGGTAACTGACCACCTTCCTGTGACAGCCAAGGATGAACAGATTTTTCTATTCTCATTTGTTCAGTATTTATTTTCACACTCATCAATTCAAGTAATAAAACTCTGACTTAGGTTAAAGGACCCAGGCTTGGTGGAGCCTACATGTTTTCATGTTCTGCTTGTCCTTGCTGTCTGCTTTTTTCTTTACATTGGGGTGGTTCAAATACCCAGAAACATCTATGTCCATCTTGCTATTGGAGAAAAAATCTGGTTTGGGGCCTGGGGTGGTTTCAATAAGAATGGCCCACCCCCATAGGCTCATATATTTAAATGCTTGGTTACCAGGGAATGGCACTATGTGTGGGTGTGTCCTTGATAGACAATGTATAACACTGGGGGTGAACTTTTAGGTTTCAATTGCTCAAGCCAGGCCTAGTGTCTCTCTCTCTTTCTGCTGTCTGCAGATCTATATGCAGAACTCTCAGGTCCTTCTCCAACCCCATGTCTGCCTGCATGCTACCATGCTACCCACCATAATGATAATGGACTGAACCTCTGAAACTGTAAGGAATCCCTAATTGAATGGATTCCTTTATAAGAACTGCCTTGCCATTGAGTTTCTTCACAGCAAAAGAGCACTGACTAAGACTGTGCCAGATGTCCTTCCCATTCGCAGCCCACTTCTGCTGAGGCAGCTCATACCATGGCCTTTGTCCTTGTGTCCATGCCTGAAACATCTTGATCTCCCACTGTTGACTCTGCTTGCTAGGGTTGGGGCTCTGCCATTGTCTGCCTTGGGATCCATCAGGTCTTGGTGTACTTCTGTATCCACATAAAAGGGGAGATCTGGAAAGGGGGAAATATTTGAAATGTAAATAAAGTAGGAAAAATAATAATAAAAAAAGAAAAAATAAAAGATATGTTTTTATAATTAAAAAACAAAACAAAAAACAAACCAAAAAAACCCAAAATAAACCAAAAAACCAAAAACAAAAAAAAAGCTAAGAGACCTGAACTTCTTCCTAACCTCTTATCTGTGTAATGAAAGGCTGTGATGATGGGCTGTGGTGGTACACATCTTTAGACCTAGCACTTGGGAGGCAGAGGCAGGCAGATCTCTGTGAGTTCAAGGCCAGCCTGATCTACATGACAGTCAGGGATACTCAGAAAAAAAACTGTCTTGAAAAATAAAACTAAATAAATAAGTGTAAAAATTACAAAGAAAGAAAGAAAGAAAGAAAGAAAGAAAGAAAGAAAGAAAGAAAGAAAGAAAG
>JADRCH010000122.1:3113633-3127912 GCA_019843965.1 Rhynchomys soricoides
AAGAAAGAAAGAAAGAAAGAAAGAAAGAAAGAAAGAAAGAAAGAAAGGCAGGCAGGCTATGATGAAGATCAGCCAGTGGTACAGATACTGTTTCCCTTCCTAGGGTCTCAGAACTTCGGGCCACTCCCCTCTGTTTATGGCCCCATTTCCACCAAGTAAAAGCTGAAACTCTTAGTCTGTTTGTGCCACACCATTGACTGGTGTGGGGCTCAGAAGCCTCATCTGTGGCTTCATCCTGGAAAGCAATGGAGGGTGAGGAAATGGAAAGCAAGAGTAACCATGAGATGATTGGAAATCCATCAGCAGAGCAAGCCTGGCTGAGACTCTGAAAGATACAATCTATGGTACCATGTACTTCACAGCCCGCACCTTGCAAGAGTGGCTTCAAGGTTTTTCTTGGATGAATCACAATATAATTAGGGTGTCATTTCTATCTTTCATTCTCTGGATGCCTGAAGATTCTTACAGCCCCCTTTATGAGTTAACATTCTTGAGTCTAGCAAAAGTGGCTTCAACTCTCATAGATAAAAGTCCTATTAAGATACATTCCGATTGCTCATCTGACATTAAGAGATCCTGTGACCCCAGTAAATAGACCTTGTCATGGAAAACCAATCTTCCAGCTCCCTAAGGAGATGGGAACCTTAAGCAGGAGATGCTAGGAGCTGACTGAAACACATTTTTTTATTTTGGTCTAGAGCGACAATAGTGGGTGACAACTATAAAAGAATTGGAGAGCATGTGTGACTTCCTCAGATACTCAGAACTGTGTACTGGACATTTGAACAGGCATTTGAGGTGTAGGTGTAGACTGATTCTCCATTTTTGGGACTTGTCAGAAATTTCATTCCTAAGACCCACAACATTAAGTGCTTGCTATGTGACCAGTGAGTGCAGTTTTAAGCTGAAGACATACTGAGACTTATTCAATCTTTTCAGAAGTCTTCAGAAGTAGAATTGTATTCTCACTGTAGTGGTAAGAAAAGTGAAGTTTAGACACAGGAGAAGCTAAGGCCATACTTATAATCCCAGTGTAGAATGGTAGAGACACACTTAGCCCTGGACATTCTTAATCAGGCTGCCTCACCCTTTTGGTGACCCATCCAAGTAGAGCCCTTGTCTTAAAACACAAGGAAAGTGGGTCCCGAGGAATCAAGATTATCTGTGGCTTCCCATCCATCCTTACACACACACACACACACACACACACACACACACGGGGGGGGAGGAGCCTTTTAACAGTGGTTGAAAAGTGTGGCTGCATTCAGTATATATAAATCTTTAATGCCTTTCTCAAGTGTCTGACTGGGAAACAAACAAATGAAAAGGGTGGGATATAACGGCCTGAATTTGCACACATCCAAGTAGTGCTGAGGCTCACTCTTCTTTGGGGACCATGGCCTTTAGAGCCAAAGTTAAGTATTATTCCCACGTGTCTGTTTGTTTGAGCATAGAAGCTTTATTGAGCTATGAGTCACATGCCTGAGAAATTACTACATTTAAGTGAACAAGTCCGTAGCCTACTAGAATATTCCAAAGTTGTATAACGCTTTTCACTCCTGTCTCTAAAGCACAATCATTATTTTACAGAATCTATATCCAATAACAATCACTCTCATTTCTTCCCAGACTGCACCCTTCAGCTCTGGACAGTCACTAATCTGTTTACTTTGGTTGTATATTTGCCTACTCTGAATATTTCTTATAAATTTCATTCTATATGGGACCCTTTGTGAATAGATTTTTCTACTTAGTAAGAGGTTTTTGTGATCCACCCATATTCTAACATGAATCTTTCTGCCCCATAAGATTTCTTTCTGTGACTCTCCAACATACATCAGCTGATACACACTTATTTACTCATTTGGATTTTATGCTAAAGTCTATAGAGCAAGCATATTTTTTTTTCTTCACATTAAGTATCCAGTGGTTAGGCAGTTGTTTGTTCACTAAGTTATTTCCAAGATTAAAAGGAAATGCATGAAGCTTCCAATTCGATGATTCTTGTCCCTGGACAGATTTAGAATTGTAGGTCACTTTGAATGCTATTAGTACCAACCCCAAAATAGATGCATGGAACATGTAGTATATAATCTGTAACTCTTTATTGTGGCCATTTGCATCAACTCTGTGTGCTCATGTGTGTGGACAGCTACATGTGACTGATATGTGAGTAGGAACCACAGATGCAGAAGTCAAGGATATTAAACAAATTCATTACTCAATTTTAAAAATTGTTCTGTATTTTTCAAACAAATTGGAAATTTTACAACTTAATAAAGCATTAATATACAGACTGTTATTTTTAATATTACTTCTCAAAGCTTAGTTCTTAGAATGTGCAAGCATATGGCCATGGGTTGGCTGTCACATTTTCAAGGATTATTTTGTTCCCCTTTTTGACTCTGTTCTGTAGCCTTTACCAGGAGTACCATTCTGGAATGTACAAATGGTTTCATACAGATTCAAGTTTTACTAAAAGAATTCCAACTAAAACCTGGAATTTTGGAAACAGTATCTGATTTTCTATCGTTTGAAATTTCCCCAACTTTAATTGGTTTTGTTGGAGCAGTTTGGAGTTTGGAGCAAATGGAGACAAAACATGACTCACAGTGAACTCACTGTTGGAGGCCAGCACCTCACATGGTCTCCATTTCCTCACAGAGCTTGTTCCACTTCCTCCAGCCTCATTATTTGCCAGCCAATCCTGCTTTGGGGCTAAACATGAGAATACCCGGAAATGAAGGATTCCATCTTGTCAGGCCAAAAGGCGAGTTGCTTCTTCCCCAGACCAGATTTCCTATCCTGCTACATGAGTTCCACTGCTCTGCTCGGAGCCGGTCCACATCCGCACAGTCAGTCTTTATATCACAGTAAGAATACAAACAGCGCCTTTGCCCCCACGTTGCCCTCTGTTTTCAGTGAACTTAGCTCTCTGGTTGGATTAAGATCTTTGGTTACATCAAATCTCCAACTGGCGGAGGACCAGATGTAATTTTTCAAAGAGAACATTGTCATGAAAATTATTTTTAAAGGGGGCTGTCATTGTGCCTAAACCAGCCTTTGAGGTGGTGTGGAGGAGGGGTGAAATGGTCTTTACTGAATATACTTTTCATTCGCTTGAGGGGCAATAAAACATTCTGCAGTGTGTCAAACAGTTGTTTGGGACTTCGAGCCAAATACATGCTGGAAACCTCAGTAGATTATCTCAAGAAAAGGAAATATGTAAAGCAGTGAATTCTATCAAACAACAGAATGATACTGCGGCTGATGGACTCTGTTAGTCCTGGACCCCACAAGGGATGGGAGGAGCTGTGGAAGCTGTAGCCTTTGATGTCTGGTTCCATCCTTCAAAAAAGGGCTCATCACCAGGTTTTGCCAAACTTAGGAGTTAGAAGCTTCCAGAAATGAGAGAAGTCTCTGAGTATAAAAGTTTCAGGAAAGTTACCTCCAGCTGGGGTGGAGCAATGCCCACAGATCTGCCTCATACTAGTGGTTCTTGATTGGCAAGATTCTCAACTGTAAACACGATAAAGTAGTGTGGGTCCTTGAGTTCTGGGGAGGATAAAATAGGAAATGGTCAGCCATCTTGTTTGCCTCCTGCAGAGCCCTCATTTATGCTTATTGAAGGCAACAGTTTTTGTCTAGCAGGCAGTTACCCCTTGCTATGAAACAGTAGAAGTTAGCTTAGGTGAATACTTAAGCAAAAAAATGATTGAACTGTTGCTCTTCCCTCCAGTATCTCCTGCTTTTGGCTCTCTCCATCCAACCCTGTCCTGGTTTCATTCTCTCCTTCAGATTTTTTAAAAAGTATATTGTGTGTGTGTGCACACACATACACATGCATACCTGTGCAAATGTGTATACAGAGGTAGATGTCTTCTTCAGCTGCTCTCCAGATTATTATTTGAAACAAGATCCATTGCCGAACCTGATCTATTGGCTGGACTGGCTGGCCAGCAAGCTGCAGGGATCCATCTGTCTCTGCCTCCCCACAAGAGATTACAGGCTTGTGCCACCATGACTGTCTTTTGACATCCAGGCTGGGAATCCAAACTCGGGTCTCTTGTTAATTTGATAAGCACTTTACCAACTGACCTGTCTCCCTCACACTTTCTACAGAATTTTTTCTTCACTTTATGGCAAACATATCTATTAGTGAATCCAGATCCACATTCTTTTGGTGGACATAGGAAAATCCTGTAAAGTATTCCAGTCTGATTAGGCTCATTGCTCAAAGCTGCCAAAGGGGGGCAGACAAGGTCCGTTAAAGAAAAAAGGATGTTGATGGGTAGAGGTACTGAAGGCTGCCAATATTTGATTTCCCCAAGCATAAGGTAAGGGAACCCTATCCATCATTAGTCAGAGCCTGCTATAGTTTAGAGTTGGTGCTGAAATGTCACCCAAACTTCAGGCTAAAGGCTTGGTCTCCAAGCTTTAGTGGAACCTTCAGGGTATGGAGCATAGTGGGATAAAGTTTGATCTCCGAGGGCGTACTTCAAAAGGAAGTATAGGATGGCAGTACTTTCTATTCCTTTATTTCTGGTCTGGCATGCTCTTTGCAACAGAATACATCTCTTGTCATGATGCAGAACCCCACTACAGGCCAAAAGAGCCTGGCCAATTTACCATGGACTGAAACGTTAAGCCAAAATAAAAAATTTCTCTCTTAAAGTTGATTATCTCAGTATATTTTTCATAGAAATAGAAAGCTGAATAATCCATGGCCATCCATGATGATGAAGTAAGCGACTGCACTCACCTCTCTCTGCTCAGGGACAACCTATGAGGATCTTCTGACTACTATCAGCTCCCAGATCCTTACATCAGGACTCAACCACACTCCCAAGCTATCCTAGATTTTCTTCTCCTTTGCATTGATCATACAGGCCTCTTACGTGCCCCTTGCAGTCCTGTGGTGCTTTGGGCTGGAGTAGGTATAAAAATCCTTCCTCCAATAGTGGACTGAAGGCTACAAAACTTTTATCTCTATCAAACAGGTTCTGGATCCTTCTGTAGAGCTTTATTCTCTACAGCAATAGCTTATACTGCTGAGTGCTGTGCAGTGCCTATCTATCTGCCTGAATTTAACAAGAGCACATAAGTTTCTGTGTGATGGGTATTGGTCCCAGAAGGTCTAGGCTCAAGGTTTTTATTACTTATCCTTAGTGTTAGCTCAGCTGTGAGAAGAATAGAATATGGGACCACCAGTCCCTTTTCATGCTGGTCAGTATTAGTGTCTTGAACCAGGATGAGAAGAAATGAAGTTATTTTAATAAAACCAGTAAGCCAAAGATATGGGTTGAGCTGACCCTGACTTGGCCTCTCAAGAAATAAATCTATTGTCTATGTTTGGCTGTGGAAGAAGGTCTGGCATTCAAAATAAGTAGAACTAATTTAGAAAATTGGGGTTATAATAAAAATGTTAATTCGTTACAAATTTGGGGACTTTTAGTTTAAAGAAAAACTGTAACAATGAAAGAGCTTGGTAAGAATGTGATAACCATGCAAAGAAAAACAAGCAAACAAAAAACAAAACAGAACACCAGGAGTTCCTTCAGCTCCTCCTCATGGGGTTAAAACCCATGTAAGGCATTTTTGTGAATGCCAAAATGATGCTCTTGAGAGAAGCCATCCATAAAGTAAAAGAGTCAAATTAAACACTCCTTGAAATTATTATGCAGAGTTTAGATGCTTGCAATTTATGTCGTTTAAACAATTTGTTTTATAAAAAGCAAAAACAAAAACCTGTCCAAGTAAGAATCCTCTGAACAGTAAATATAGGTGTAAGTTTGCTTGCTTTCTGCATCAGTGCTTCTTAAGGCTCTACATTCCCTAAATTCAGAGCCAAATTCAGTTTCACAATCATAATTCAAACTCCCAGGCAAGTCCTGTTTATCCTCTGTTTCTTAGAAGTGAATGCTTTTTTTCAGTTTTGTGGACATAATTATCAATTATTCATTAGTACCTAATGGCCTAGTTGGTTTGGCTTAACCCAGGGTTTTCTGGATTAAACTCACTTGAATTACTCCTGTCACATAAGCAATCTAGAAGACTCAAGTAGTAGTGGAAGCTTTTAATCATGGTTCAGGTGGCCATAAGTCCAATGTCAAGGTATGGACAGAGCGCTCCTTCTGAGCACTGTGAGGGAAACGTTTCTATCCACTGAAACCAAGGCAGCATTTCTATCCTTGGGCCCATTGTCTCAAAAACAGTCTGGATATAATTGTTTAAGATGTACATTATAAATTATTCATGGGCCATCATTAAAAACTCTCCTTTGAAAGGTTAGTATTGGTGTCAGGTGTGAGACTCTGCATTTTGACGAAGGAGTGTATGTTGCATGTACTCTGATGTCTGAGAATTGCTTTGCTGGTTTAATAAATGTCTGGTACAAGTTTGCCTTAGCCAATTAGACCAATTTCTGGTTTCAAATTCTGTGTTCTTGTCAGACACAGGAATGGGTGCTCATAATGACAGCAACCCAGGAGGCTGAGGCAATTTGAAGGTCAGTCTGAACTACACAGTAAGTCCAAAGCCAGTCTGGACAACTTAGCAAGGTCAGTATCAAAATCAAAATCAAAAGGGCTGCAAAGGCAATTTTGTCATACAATGTCAGCCAGGTAGACATGAGGCCCTGGCTTCAATCTCCAGTACCACCAAAAAAAAAAAAAAAAAAAAAAAAAAAAAAAAAAAAAAAAAAAAAAAACCAAAAAAACAAAACCCAACCAACCAAACAACAACAACAACAAAAAAAACCAACAACAAATAAAGTGAAATAAATGCATAAGAACAGAAAAATAAATGTTCCTCCTCCTAGGAATGCTGTTTGGGGCCTCACTATTAATCTCACTACAGTCTTGTCTTATTACCTCAGATGTTGTTCCCAAAGTCCCCTTAAGTAATGCACATGAAACTGTAAGCGTAGAGCCCCATAATGTTAGTGATTACGAAATGGTTAGTGTCTGTACTGTGCTCCTTGGTACTGTTCTTGTGACAAATTCTACCATGCTGACTAATCTAGGACTAGATACATGACTCAATCATTCTAACTCCTTGCTTCTTCAGGCCTGGAGGTTACACATTTTCCCTGGGAAGTTAGCTGTGTAAGCATCACCTACTTGTCTGTCTCTTTTTGACTCATGTTCCAACTGCTGGTTTTATTGGATCACATCCTTTCTTGGGTATCTCAATTTTCTACCCAGTGTTTCTTCAACACTCAAGTGTGTGGATTGCAGCCGGCATGGAGGTGCTCACAGAGTCTGGGTTTGTGGGTCAGAGCTTAGACCCAAATATCACATTTGCAAGGAGCTTCTGGGGACCACCTGTGTGCTGCATATCCAGAAAGCTTGTTCTGAGAAGCAAGACTTAAGACAATCATGTGCCTTTGTGGTTTCCTAGAACCTCAACGATGCTTTGTTCCTAACGTACAGCACACGTCTTAGGTTAGACCTACAAGAGATCATCCAGGTTGTTGACTCCTAGGTAGGCAACGCTGTCAGACTGCTTAGCTTCAGTTTTCTGCATATGCATAAGGCTTCAACAAGAGATTGTTCTACTTACACTGCTTCGAGGTCATGATGGTGTAATGTGATTTGCATCCATTGGAGGTAGTTCTTCTAGTGTGGAATGCAGCTTGTTCTTAGGCAAGCACTGTAGTCGGATTCTCTCTCATATTTAGCAGTGGCAGCAGACTTCAGCTTCTTGCCAGCCATGAATCCCTGAGGGAAAACAGTCACACCTATCGAGTGTGCTACTAAACAGGTCTGCTTGATAGACGGGGGTGGGGGGTTATATGATGCTTTACCCTCTGGTATTTTCTACTTGTGATAAGTCTATTAAGATGTAACACATTGGAGGTTGAGGAGCATCTGTGCATCATTTTCTGATGAGGTGAACCCACTCTCTTCATATAGGTGTCCTTTTAAAGATCATTATTTATGCACAGCCTTGAGAGATGTGAGTGTATCATTGCTTTCCTCTTGAGTAGTACAAGCATTGTGTGATCTAAAAACAAAAGCTTTACAATAATTCAATGCAGTAATCCAAGAAAGACCCATACTACCTTTTGACATTTCAAAGCAATGCATTTTTTGCTAAGAATATCATCGGTTATCTTGTCCGTGTATGTGTGTGTGTGTGTGTGTGTGTGTGTGTGTGTGTTTTCTTGCTTTGTTCCAGCTTCATGTTTTAACCTTTTGACATTTCAAAGCAATGCATTTTTTGCTAAGAATATCATCAGTTATCTTGTCCGTGTGTGTGTGTGTGTGTTTGTGTGTGTGTGTGCTTGCTTTGTTCCAGCTTCATGTTTTATCTAACAGTGAAGACCATCCCCATATTATTAAACATAAGAATACAAATCTCTCAACATCACTGTTTCTCCCCTTCGATCCTGCTTTTAAATCCATTTCTACAAAGTGAAATATCAAACTCCACCACACAGGGGAAGCATCGCTCTGTCTAGATTCAATTAGAAAAGCCATATTCTGAGGTTTAGGTGGAATTTCAGAACCTCAGAGTTAACACTGAGCCCCACAGTAGTGATCTCACTAGTAAGAAAAGTCTGTTGGTTAAAATTCCACCAGTGTAACCTTCGGTTTAAAAGTTTATTTGGAGAGCTAGGTCTTTAGTGAAGCCTCAGGGGAAGTAACTTTCCTCTGCTGTGTGGGATCCTGTCCAGATGTCTGAGCAGACTGGGATGCAAGCCATGCACAACGTGTGGGGAAGGGATGAATTCTTGCTCAGGATACCACAAAGGTCCTAGATTCTTGTAAAGTAGAGGCAAGAAAAGTCAACAAAAGAATAATCAGGAGAGGTCTTGAGAAAAAGAGCTGACTGGAAAAATGCTGTGTCCACACACAAAGTGGAAGGCAGCCTTGAGTGAGGATGCTGATGGTGATGCTGATGATAATGATGATCATGATGATGGTGGTGATGACGATGATGTTGTTAACGATGCTGCCACTGATGATGATGAAATAACTACCCTCAAAGATCGTTTGAGCTCATACTTAAAATTCTAGCTATTGTAAATGGTGACGGAATTTATATGTGGCTACAGGCTATGAGGTTAACCTAAGAAGGTATACAATTTTGAATGTATTTTTATTTTGTCTCTATGACAACAGAAAAGAAAAGCCAACTTACTTATTTCTGTTTTTCAGTTGTAAAATAGGCACACTAAGGATGACTTGAAGTTCCAGAAAATGAATATCCAACCACAGCTTCAATATGCTATTGCATTAGGTCATTATTATGGCTGAAGTCTTAAGGGAGAGGTAAGTCCTTGCTGAAATCCACCCCTCTGCTCTTGACAGCTGGGAGGATGTACACATAGAAGGAAGGGCTTAGCAGAACATAGACCAGTTCCCAAATCCATGTACTGATGTTCTTCCTCTGTGCATTTACATATCAACCCAGGTAGATGTATCATAGTAGCTGCCCTGGCCCAGTGCTGGGTAAGGTCCTTACTTAGAGTCAGCCCTACCAAGAGGCAATTATGTTCAGTTTACTCAGACATTGTAGGTCACAGCATTGAGGCAATGTGCAACAGGGTGAGCTTAGCAGGGGGCCCTGTGTATCTGCAGTCAATTTAGAGAATTTCTTAGTTCCATTTCAGAGCTACTGGTCTATCCTAGCCTTGCTTTTGAGCTCCAGATCTGTGTACACAGCTGCCTCTCTGATACCCTCACTAAGGTGTTTCTTTCCTCTCAGTACCATGGGTTTCTGACTATCAGCCACCCAAAGAAAGGCAACATAACAGACAGTCAGAATTTGACCCTTTTCTCATTCCCAGGCAGGAAGTCACTGCAGCTAACTGTCAGAATCTTTTTGGTTATATTTTCAAGGATGATCTTCCATCTCTTTATCTCTCCCCATCTCCATTGCCTTCACGTGAGTCAACAAGTCATCATCTCTGCCTATAAAACAGCACCGAGTGATCTTCACTCTGTCTCCAATCCAATCAATCTTCTTCCTCAAAATATAGGCAGTTCTGGAGAACTGAAATTATATTATATTTGGGACTTCCTTAATATATATTAAATATCATTTTTCTTTTTTTTTATTGTGGCCCAAGGTGGCCAACTTGTCCCACTGTCCTGAGTCTTTCCTGGCTTTAGTACTGAAAGTCTGTTGTGTCCCAGAAAGTCCTGCATTACAACAGTCCAGGACAATAGCTCACCTAAACCTCCAATCAGACCTAGTTTCTCAACCTCATCCTGATCCTCTTGGGTCTTCAATTCCTAGAATTCAGCAGAGCTTTGTTATTGTATCCTGTAGTTGGGCTGTGCTCACTCTCAGATCTTTGACCTTGACTTTCCCTTCTTATGACTTCTGGTCCCCAGAAGTTCATGCTGATGTCGCTTGTCACATGTAAAACTTGTTGGATCATATTTTGATGGCAGTTCTCAGCCTGTGGGTGGTCACCCTTTTGGGAGATGCATATCAGATATTTACATTATGATCTATAACAGTAGCAAAGTCACAAGTAGAAAGTAGCAATAAAATAATTTATGCTTACAGATCACCACAATATGAAGGACTGTATTAAAGGATCACAGCATTAGGAAGACTGAGAATCATTGCTTTAAACTGTCCAGAACCGTGTGTGCCATCTGTTGTTCAGCAAATATTTATGGAAGGAACTTGACCAACACAGGGAGCTCAGGTGTCTTCCCATTAGTTTCAATTAAACCATTGAACTTTCTATCAGGTTGCACATTCTCAGCTTCAATTGTGTGACTCTAACACTGTAGTCACCTGCAAATTCTGTTTGGTGGGTGAGCCTCGGAGGCCAGGAGTTTACTTCTAACACTCTCCTCTAAAAAACCACAGAGGAAGTCTGTAGAACACATTTTGAGATGGGATGAACCCTGACTTTTAAAATACATTACCCTTTATACTGCCTCGTCTATATGGGGTTTATTGTCACTGAATAAATTAGTACCCTTGGCAGTTCACCTGCTTCCTTGACTTCTTCGTCAATCTTCAGGAAACTTCTCCTAGGTATATGAAATGAAAAGACTAAAGATATGCCCTTTTCCCTCTATTATATCTAGTTTTTTCTGATTATTTTCTCAGAACTGGTTCTTTTTTTTTTTTTTTTTTTGGTTTTTTGAGACCAGGCTGGCCTCAAACTCAGTAATCCGCCTGCCTCTGCCTCCCAAGTGCTGGAATTAAAGGCGCGCGCCACCACTGCCCGGCAGAACTGGTTCTTTAAATGTCTCTACAGAACGATTTTGACTATATTCTCTGCTACCAACTGTAGTTTCTTTGTGCTTGCTTTCTATTTCTTTCCTACTCCTCTTTCATTTTTCTCTCCTTGTTACATATTACTAATCCCAGTTTCAGTGAGGTTTTACAAGCAGAAAGAACAAGAATTTCCAAATTCTCTCTTTTTTCTTCTCTCTCTTCCCACACTCCACCTAGTTTGACTGTGTATCTCTGGCTGGTCTCTAACTATCGACCCTTCTGCTTTAACCTTTGGAGCACCGAGATTACAGGTATGTCCCACCATTCCTACTTTTTAAATTTCTCTTGGTCATTGTTGTCTTTGCATGTTTTAAATGGAATATGAGCTATATATCGTTATAGTCTTAATTCATGTAAAAATTATATTTTTAAGGAAAAACAACAACAACAACAACAACAACAACAACAACAACAAAATCCAGTCTTTTACATTGCCATTGTGCCTAAATGTAGTTAGACATATGTGCTCAACAAGTAATCAGAGTGGATGGGTGGGTCGATTGCAGGAATGAACAATGTAGTCACTAGCAGGCATAAACAGAGAATGAAGAGACAAGGAGGCACAATGTGATAGAATACACAGTTTATAAGAAAATAATTAACAATGTAGAGTGAGGGCATGTTTTGGAAACTCAGTAAGAAGAGATAGAATTTAGGATCCAGAGAAGAGTAAAGCCACTGATCCACTGGTGCTTTTTCTTCCACAGTGGCCTGCATTTTGAAGGTAGCCAGCAGGGAGAAAGTTTTCAGTGCAGTTTCAACTTGATTTATTTGTGTCCTGCAACTAAACTGCAATGAGTCTTCAGCAATGAGGTGCTACCATCTAGTTACATTTCTGGAAATGCATTGACAAATAACTCACAGGAGGGAGCCCACAGTGAGGACTAGGGGTTACCATTTAATGCTACAGTACTGACCTGTCAGGCAAGTATACCCATTTGTACAAAACAGGCATAAAAAATCAGGAGGGTGTCCTGCTTAGTTTTAATTGCCAACTTGATATAGCTTAGAGTCATCTGAGAGGAAAGCCTTGATTAAGGAATTGCCTAGATCATGTTGGCCTGTGGACATGTCATTGGAGGACTGCCATAATTGTATGTTGATATAGAAGGGCATAGCTCACTGTGAGTTTTACCATCAGTAGGAGGCTTTCTAAGAAAGCTGGTTGAGCATAAGCCCATAAGTGAGCCAATAAGCATTCCTTCATGGTTTCTGCTTGAATTCCAGCTCTAACTTCCTCCAATGATGAGCTATGATTTGCAGGTATAATCCAAGTAGATTCTTTTCTCTCCTAAGTTGCTTTTGGTCAAAATGTTTTATTATGGTAATAGGAATCAAACTTGGACAGGCAATGACCAACACTTTTCTGAAGGGTTTGGAGGCTCACTCTATAGAAGAGAATTCATATCTGATGTTGCAAAGCTGGTCATAAGCCTTAGAAGACAACCTATTATAGCATTTTCCTAAATTAACATATTGCCAAACTACCTTATAAATATTTATACTTATACCTATAGATTAATGCTGCTTTCCTATTTAGACAGATAGGCCTCGCTCTTCAATGGGCAGCCACGTAGAGACTCATGAGTGCTCAAAGTGACTGTTGAGGCTCATCCCTAAATAGGACATCTGTAGGCTTTGGGAATATTGCAAAATAGAAGACAGAAAGAATGTAAGAATGTAAGGAAGGTGAAGAATAGTGTGAAATGATATTTCTGAACATTGATATACTCAGAAACTCACTGCAATTTTGGTTATCTGAACAAGACTTGCACAAGACCAAGCCAACAGTGTCTATCAGCATCCTGTCAGGCAGCACAAACTGGACCTAGTGAGATGCCCACAGACAGTGGCATCCCAGCAGACAACACTAACTGGACCCCATGGGGTCCAAACACAGAAAAGACATGAATGGAGAAAAGGGGCTTGTTGCACCGTGTCTGGAGTGGTGGAAACTGTGAGAAGGGAGTTTGAAGTCGATATTATAAAGACATAAACAGATATTACATTGTCAAAGAATAAATACATGATATTCAAAAACAACAAAAAAGAGAAAAAGCAATATTTTTATGAATCTTAAAGTGATTTTGTGAAGCAAATGAGGGTAGAAGAATAGATACATCAAGGAGAAAGATAGGAGAGAATTCATAGTGAAGCAGCATGGATGAGAGAAGGGAGAACATTTATTAAGGACTGGAGAGATGGCTCAGTGGCTATAGGCCCTCGTTGTTCTTACAGAAGACTCACGTTAGATTCCCAGCACTCACAACCATCCAGTTCCAGGGGATCTGAAGTTTTCTTCTAAGTTCTATGAGTACTAAACACACACAGTATGTAGTCATATATGCAGGCAAAACACTTATACCCCCTAAATCAAATAAATATATCCAAATATATATATATACACACACACACACACACACACACACACACACATTTTTTTTTAAAAAAAAAAAACAATTCTTTAGCTTAATTTTAGGAGGTTAAATTCATTAAGTATATTGGCTTTGCCTGGTGTGGTCTTAGATGCATCAAAACGTGGTAGAGAAAGAAGCAAGAACATAAACAACCTCATGAAAAAATAAAATACACTGCAAGTGTGCAGCCCCATGTCATAAAAACCCACTTCCAAGCACCAGTCCCCAGAAAGGTGATGCTTCCAGTTACCTCCAATGAGACCCTAGTTCTTGAGAGGCTACCATCTTACTATCCTACCACTAAGAACCAAGCTTCCAGCATAGAGACCCCAGGCAGTCGCACAGGCCAACTCAGACAGTGAGTATGGAGGAGGATGTGGTAGACACAGGGATTTCTCACAAGACATCACTCCATGAAGCCTTAATCTGAAGACTACGGAAGGACAAGGGGGAATTAAGATTACAGATGGAATTAATATTCCTATCAGAGTAGATGCAGCATAGCCCCAGTGAAGCTTGAAAATGCAAGAGAAGGCAACAAACATGAGAGAGAGAGGAGAGGGAGAGAGAGAGAGAGAGAGAGAGAGAGAGAGAGAGAGAGAGAGAGAG
>JADRCH010000122.1:3127922-3147228 GCA_019843965.1 Rhynchomys soricoides
AGAGAGAGAGAGAGAGAGAGAGAGAGAGAGAGAGAGAGAGAGAGAGACTCGTCTTGGGGAAGAAGGCAGCATGAGGACACAGCCAGATCTTGCTGGCTCTGAGATGGAGAAGGGATCATGCTAGAAGGAGAGAACAGGTCATCTCTAGAAGCCAGAAAAACCCAGGGAATGGATGACTACCCAGAACTTCGGAAAGAGAGAGACAAGGTTTCTGTAGCACATCTTGAATGATATGACAAGTCCCCAATAAGGCTTGTCAGAACTGAGTTATTTCCAAATTTCTAAGCCATGGACATGTAACATAACAAACATGCATTGCATTTTTAAAAAGATTTATTTTGTAAGTGTGTTTGTGGGAGGGAGGGTATGAATGTAGGTGTCCGCCCACAAGAGGTCAGAAAATGGTGTCGGATGCCCTGGAACTGAAGTTCCAAAAGGCTAGCTGCTTGATGTGGGGGCTAGGAACAAAACTCCTGTCTCTGCAAGAGCAGCAAACATTTTACCCACCAATCTATCTCCTCATTCAAATACGCATAGTTGAAGCAAACATATTTGCTGTGATACATTATAGTAGTAATATAAATTAACATACAGACTTTATTTGAGAAACGCAGACAGTGACAAAGTGACAAACCAGCACTTAGAGGCCATTGCAGTTTTCTGGGCCAGAATTAATGAGATTTGATATCAGAGCAGTAGCATATGGGAAAAGAGGCAAAAGGTACTAGAATAGTTTGCAGATGCTGAGGGGCAATGACTTTGGGGTCTCTGGAGTGGGTGCAGGTAACTGAAGCAGAGAAGCAAAGAACTGCAGATCAGTTTCTGCAGCAACACAACTGTGAGTTACAGGCAGTCTTTGAGACTTCTGATATCAGATGAGGAATGAGGTTCCTCAGGGAGATGCTAAGAATGGGAGAATGAAGCTGAATGCAGGCTTGGGGGCAAATGATATTAGATCACCATGGAAACAAAGAGAAGCAAACAGAAATAAGGAGAGGCCAAAAAAGGTCAGAGATAAAGAAAAATCTGAGGAGCTCAATATCAATGGAGCTAAGAGAGAGGGGAAAGAATGATGATGTCAAGTGTGTCAGAGAGGCAAGCTAGGATGAGCCCAGTCCTACTGCTTGGGTACAAAATACCCTCCCCACTCAAGACTCAGGTATTGAATACATGGTCCTCAGCTGATCATGCTGTTTCAGGAGGTGACTGGGACTGTGGGGAATCAGACACCTGGAGAGGTAAGTTACTGTCCATTCCTCTCTCTGTTTCTTAGCTTCCCCATGGTAAACAGCCTTTTTACCTCCTGTTATCAGGAGCGCATTCTTTCTCACTATAGACCCATGTTCTTGGAATAAGCCAGCCTGGGATGCAAGCCTTTAAAGCCATGAGCCAGAACATAATTTTCCTCCTTGAGACTGTTTCTATTATTCCAACAGCCAAACCCTAACAGCCGCAGGTGAGGGATCTAGAGTGGCTTCTGGTGCTGGGCTGACACTCTAGGGAAGAAGAAATCTGCCCTGCCACTTTCCATTACCAGCAAGTATGTGTGACTTGAGACACTGGCCTTTTCCTATGTGACCTGAAAAACATTTGTTTCCCATAGCTCCTATTACAGGTGATCAGAAACTGAGTTGGTTAAATCAAGACCAATTTATATTTTGATAGTTCTGAAGTCTAGAAGTCAAACATCAAGGTGTTTGCTGGAGTGCTATCTATGGAGACTCCCTGGATAGGTCCGTTGTTTGCTTCTGCTTCTGTCTTCTGCAGCTAGTGAAGTTGTCTTTCTGCTTGACCACTGTGGTCACCTCACCTGCTGCTCTAGCTTTGGCAAGCTTCCCATATTTCTCTCCCATAAAGATCCTCATGCTTGGATTTAGTGCCCACTCTGATAAGCCAGGTTAAAAATCTTCTAGGTGTATTTAATAATATTTTATCAACATAAGGACATATTCACTCTTTCACCATATGCAGGAAATATTCACACCTTTTAGTACAAAGATTTTCCTTGTAATCTACCGCTTGCTTCCAATGGTTGGTAGATACTCAGACCAGATAATCTTTCATAGTCCATTTTGGCCTGAAAATTTTGTGATCAGATCAATAAGGTGAAAATCTCAATTATTACTTAGCACATGCTCAGTATAATGGACATCACAGATGAGTCTTTATTTGCAATCGTAATAGCAGCTTGTCTCTGTGTTATGTTTACTTTTGCTACTAGTCCACACCTGACTGTAGCCAGTACACCTTGGCACAGGCTGTGAACCACAGTGGGGTCTTTATGGTAAAGAGTATCCTTTCTTTCACTCACTGGGTTTTGCTGATTTTCCTATAGTTCATTTTGCAATTATAGAAGTTTCTCTAGGAAGTAAAATCAGGAGATCATGTGTCAAGAAAACAAAATTGGTTATAGATATTGAGTTATTTGATTTAATTACTTTAAGGTACATTATGTACACCCTGACAGCTGTTGACAGAGAGAACTGGAAACCCCTATATCAAGTAAATGCTTTAATAAATGGTTAATTTATGAGCATATTCAGTGTTTAGGAACAAAATTTACATATAAAGTGGTTTTCTAAATTGCCCTATAATGGTTGGAGCCGTACCCAGCTCCGTCCCTTATGTTGTTCAAGATTGCTTTGTGAGTTGCTCCTCTAACAGAAAGTACAAAGGTCCAGGCTGACCTTGTTAGTCTCTTATTTAAAAGTCTGATTTAGAAATGTCTTAAAAATTAATGAGGGTGTCTGTCACATTTAAGGGAAATAACGAAGTTTTGTTTGAATTTTGTGTCAAGCAAGACAGGAAAATTCCTCTTCCTCTGTTCAGCACTTCTTTTTCCTTTAGGGGTGTGGAGAAAAGCACTTTTCTTTTCTCATCTCATCTGCTTCCCTTTTTGGCTGAGATGATGGATTTTCCAAGGACAAGAGATACAAAGGAAAACTAGCCAGACAGGTCAGCCTGAACAGCTGCAAGCACCTTGAGGCTCACCACAGTTAACAGGAGTTTGTTTACAAAGTGTGGGAACAGCGCAGACTTTCCACCCGTGTTGCTGGCAATTTTCCTCCTGAGCTCTGTTGTAGAAACTAGATGTTTTTGATCACTGTGTTCCCAATATTTGGGATCTCTTCCCTGTGGGAAACAAGAGAGCCAAAGTTAAGAATTAGAAAAGTCTCCCAAGGCTAAGAAGTAGGCTGTAGCTCTTAAAGTTGGATGCTAAAACTCAAAACAACCCAAAATACAACCCTTGCATAATATCATCAATATAAATGGAAATTAACTGAAATTTTTTTAAAAAGTCACTGCTTTGAGGAAAATTACCAAATCTACAAAGAACTTCTGTCAAAAAAAAAAAAAAAAAGTTGAACCGAGGAAACACAATGAGACAGCAATGCTGGTCTCCAAGGTGCTTTTCTGCTCTTCAGGAAGAAGATACCATTGGCCCTGAATCCCCAAATAATAGTCTCCTCCACCAAACTCCCAACAAGCTTCTCAGAGCTGCCCTTCTGGCTGAACCTGTCCTTGGGCTCCTGAATCTGTCCTCATAAGGTTCAGTTCTAGCAATAAGCAGACCCTGCCAGCTTGACCAAAATCTTCTACCTTAGTATCTGATGGTCCATCGAGTCTGATCCAAGCCTTTGTCGAGGTCTCTTCCAAGTGAAGCCTGTCTCCCTGGCCTTCCTGCTCCGTCACTTTCAACAGAGCTGCTGTTTAAGTGGCTTCTATCCTCTCCACTTTGGTCATCGATGACCACTTGCTTGTGTTTGGAGTTGTGCCTAATCTGTTCTCACTACTGGGCAATGCACTTGCCTGCACACTGTCCCTCTTCAGTAACATTTCCAGCCAGCTTTTTAAAATAAAATTTCTCCCCAGAAAAATAGTGTCTGGTCACAGTTCCCCTCCCTCAACTTCCCACCCACCCAAATCCACACCCTTTCTTTCTCTCTCATTAGAATAAAATAGACATCTAAAAATAATAAAGAAAATGAAGATAAGATAAAAATAAGAATAAAGGAAATGAGATAGGATGAAACAAACAGAAGAAAAGGAACCTAAGTAAAAGCACAAGGAAAAATTAGGTTTTTTTTTTCCCCATTGCCATTTTCAACCTTTATGTTTCTTTATAGAACTTAGAACTCGTAGTGGTTACTGGAAGATATCTATGTCTGTCATCTTCCTATTTAAGGTCCAAACTCCTCACTTTGATTTGTAAGAATGTATGCTCTGTTTACCTACCCAATCATTTGCAGCCAGCTTTCTCCCAAGTCCTCCTGTTGCATCTCATTTGAGGGAGTCACTGTATTTGCTTTGCGGCTCTGTTCCATGTCTTTATTATCAACACTGCCATGGCTCATAAACTCATGCCCAACCTTCCTATCTCCTGGGTTCTCTGACCAGTTAATCAGCTAACTCTGGCCATTCTTGTCTTCTCTTTCTCATTTCTTGACCCTCGACAGAACATTCTGTTGGATGCTCTATCATTACATTTTTATTTACTACAACCAAATAACTGAGCCAGGCTAACATTCTTTACCAAAAAAGGAGGTTTATGAAACTCATCATTCTGGAGATTCAAACATATGGTGCCAGTATCAGCTCTGTTCTCATGAAAGACTCATAGAGGGTACTAGAAATTTGTGAGAAATGGAGAACCCACCAGTCAAATAGAGAGGACTGTATAATCCTTACTGAGGACATATTCTCAAGTAACCTAAAAATATCTCATGCAGCAAACCAAGGTAATCCTATAACACTGAAGAAAGAGCCTTCAACACATGATAAATTCAAGCCATATTCAAATGATAGAAGCCCTCTCTGAATGGCATCCTTGCTTAACACTTAATATCCCTTCCTCTGTGCCCTGACAAACCTACTTCATAGGACTTACCACCGCCTATATTTATTCTGATAATTTCATTTAGCTAATTTTCTAGATTACAAATGACTAAATTTAATGGTTTCTCCACAGATATTTGTTAAGGAAGATAGTGAAGGAGACCTTTTGTGGGTGGTAATGTGTTTTTGATAGCCTAGGAAGGGCATATGCTATGTTTCTTGTAAAGAAAGCACTTTCTTAGCACACTTTCAGTGTTTTCCTGGCCTAAACACTTATGACAGAAAACACCTCAGTTTTCTTATTTGTAGCAAAACATAATTGAGCTCAGAAACTCCCATTTCTTCTGATGGCAAACTTCATTTCTTTTACCCCTTTAAGATTATTCAGTCACTTTGCATTTGAGCACAGTCTTTGGAGTAATACTGAATTAAATTAGGAAGTTTCTCCCTTGTCTCTTCTCCCTGTGCAGTATGAACTCAGTATTCTGGGAGGAAGCCCCAGCTCTAGACACTCCCAGCTCTATTTTTTCCATCTGTGTAGGCACAATCTTGCAGATCTCTCCCAGGTTGCTTTCCTCTCTGCTTATAGTGTGTCCTGGTCTACTCAGCTCTGCTATCTCTGAAGCCACAGGACCAGGATATCAGGTTAGTGTCTCCTGCTAATTCTCCAGCAGCCAGTGCTGTCACCTCATTGTCTGCCTTACTGAGGACAGCAGTATCATCTCTCTGTATCCAAAAGAAGTCAGGGAAGTGTGAAGAATCATGACTTCTCTTTCTTTCTCTCTCCTGCCCTTTCACCTCAGCTCTCTCCACAAAACTCTTTCAGAGAGAAAGTACAGATGGCCATAAGTGACCAATACCTTAGAGCTTAGAATTTATGGCTTTAAATGAGTGTGAGTACTAATATCCCATAAGGCAAATTCATGGACTCCCTGTGTGAGCTCTGGCTCAGGTTATCGATTTAGACATTATTTGTAGGAGGAGTTTCTATGCATCACTTTCCAGTATGTCTAGAGTTTGAATTAAGAGGCAGTACTGCCCTGAGCCTAGAAGAGGAGAATTATTTGTGTACTACTTAGTGTTCCATTTAATGCCTAGTTTCCATCTAGATTGATGTCCAGGATGGAAGGATTCACTGCCATTCTCTTTCTAAAGAGTAGAGTTATTTTTTTTATTTTTTATTTTTTTTTGCTATGCAAACAATTCTTGCATATTCTGGTATTTGAGGTGAGAAGCCTACCATTTTCATTTTCCTTTATTATTTTTATTTATTCTTCTTTCATATATCATATATCAACCCCAGTCCACTCATTCTCTACTCCTCACAGTCCTCCCCACCACCACCTCCCCTCTCACCCAGATCCATTCACCTTCTGTTTCCTTTCAGAAAAGAATAGGCATCCCAAGTATAACAACCAAACATGGCATAACAAGTTATAATAAGACTAGGAGCATCCCCTCATAGTAAGGCTAGATGAGGCATTCTAGTAGGAGGAAAAGAGCTGCAAAAGAGTCAGAGACAACCCCAGCTCCCTCTGTTAGGAGCCTTGCAGGAATACCAAGCTACATAACCATAATATACCTGTAGAGGATCTACCTCAGACCTATGCAGGCTCCATGATCATGGCCTTAGTCTCTATAAGCCTGTGGGAGCCATGGTTAGTTGATTCTGTGAGCTGTGCTTTTGTATTGTCCTCTACCCCTCTCTCTCTTACAGTCCTTCCTCCCCCTCTTCTGTGAGGTTTCCTCAGGTCCACCTAATGTTTGACTTTGGGTCTGTGCATCTGTTCCCAACAGTAGCTGGATGACAACTGGGCTAGCTTCAGTCTGTAAATATATTAGCAGAATATCATTAGGAATCATTTTATTCAATTCACTGACCTATTTTTGGCAGTTGTGTTTGGTTCTAGCCTAGGTCACTGGGCTACCCATCCTCTGGTTCCTGGACATCCAGGCAGTATCAGATATTGGCTCCCTCTCCTGCTCTTAATTAATTTTCAATTAGTGATCAAGGGTGGGAGGGCCCATTGTGGGTGATGCCATCCCTGGACTGGTAGTCCTGGGTTTCATAAAAAAGCAAGCTGAGCAATCCAGGGGAAGCAAGCCAGTAAGTAACATCTCTCCATGGCTTCTGCACCAGCTCCTGCTTCCTGACCTGCTTGAGTTCCAGTCCTGACTTCCTTTGATGGTGAACAGCAATGTGAAAGTATAAGCTGAATAAATCTTTTCCACCCCAACTTGCTTTTTGGGGATGATGTTTTGTGCAGGAATAGAAACTCTGACTAAGACAGTAGCTCAAAGTAAATCAACATTTCAAAGTAAGTTGTTGTCTGTAAACTATTACTGAAAAGGCTTAGCCTTAGATAAGACTTAGCCTGAAAACTGAGGATGGTCTTCATCAGCTATAGCACAGGTACTTAGTAATGTTAATTTATTTCTTCATAATGACAAATGCTATGCATTAATAATTCCATAGATTAAGAAATGTTAATCTGGGCGCTGTCTTCAACCCCCTAAATATATTTAATAGGTAGATATTATTCAATTCTTTAAAGACCTTCAAAGCTTCATTAATATTTAATTCTTTAAAAACATCCTACATTTACTCAATTTTTCTGTCAAATGGTCATGGATTCACATTATTGCAGCTTTCCTGTTTCTAAAAATGTGTTAGGTCTTCAAGCCCAAAAATCTTATTAAACTCTTATTCTATTTTTATTATTATCTTAATTAAAATATAATTACATTGATTCTCCATTTTTATTCTACCTGCCATTCCTACCATGTCCCCCTTCTCTCTATCAAACTCATAGCCTTTTTAAAATTCAAAAAGTTTAAATTAGATATAAATATAATCTGCTCAGCTGGATTGGCATTGAGTGTATGCGTATGATTTCAGGACTAGCCAACCGGCATTGGATAACCAGTTAAGGAGTCCATCCCAAGGAAGACTACTTCTTCCACTCTCAGTATTTCTAAACTACTGATGCATCTATGTTTAGTGGTGGGGCCATATGAGAGTTCCCCTTTCCACATTAGCATGTCTATTAGGGTTGGCTTTGTTTCAATATTATTTAGGCAGTCATGTTTTGGGGGTGATGCTAGTCATGTTTTGGGGGTGATGCTAGATGACCCAGTTTCCCGGGAGACTGTACTGTATGGTCTTCTTTCTCTTATAGTCTTTCTGCCCTATATTGCACAATGTTCCCTGAGACTTAGCTGCAGAAATTGTGTTACAGGTGTATTCATTGGGGCTGGACTCCTCACTGCTAGTTGTTCTCTGCATTTTAACCAGTTGTGTAGTGGTCTCCATCTGTTGCAAAAAGAAAGAATTTTTGGATAAGCTGTGAGAACTGCACTTCTCTGTGGGCATAAGGCTAAGAATTTAGAATGCATTCTGGAATTCTGTTGGCTTAGCTAAGTGTCAGTTATAGGTTCTCCTCTAGGGTCCATGACTTCATTAGCTTTGGGTAGTTGGCCATCTTTTCAGTACCAGGCATGTTTTCCCTCCTGTTGAGAAGGCCTAATTTCAATTAAATGGCTGTTGGTTAATGTCCAGATATGAGTGATCTTGCTGGTTATGTTTATTGTTGAAGAGAAATAGTATATATACATACACTATTTTTCTATATATATATTCAAATTATTAGCTACACAAAAGCAGAAAACAGACAAATTCAATTTTCCACCACAAATAGAAGAATTCTTATTGAACACTGACAAACTTCAGTGCCTATTTATTCAACAAATGAGAGAGTATAATTGCCAATGAGATGAAACTTTATTTTCTTTGAAAGAGACGTCTATAGAGTTGAGCTGGGTGACATTGCTTAGTAAGAGTATTTAAGCTGCATTTAAAAAATGGCAACACCATATTTAGACTCCTCAATTGCAATGTTTCATACACTGGTAAATCGGGGCATTCATTCTGAAAAATAACTAAGAATATATTTTCTGCTTATTCTTTTCATCAGTGAATGGAACTCATAAACCATCTCTTGTCAAAAAGAGCACTGCAACGATTTTATATACCTTTCTAATCAAAGCTTGCCCTCCTGCAAATGATGACCATAGTTTTAATTTGTGGGACTATTAGGTCAAGGTAAAATTGGACATATAGAGCCTTTGGTATAGATCTCTGTTCCATATTTTAATGTGATTTAAATACGTGATTTAAAACTCATATTTAAATATGAGTTGGGCACTTAAGCAAGGATTGGAGTCATCCACCACCAGGGACTAGTTACCTCAAGGTGTCTAAGCTTCTGCTTAAAGGGCTTTTAACAAAACTATGATGATATTGGTATTGGAAAGCTTTCTGGTACCAAGACAAAATACTTGTAACAAGCTATTTTAAAAGTGGAAAAAAAGGATTACTTTGGCTCATGGTTTCTAAGGTTTCAGTCCATAGTTGTGTTCTCGTGTTGCTTTTGGACCTTTGGTGAGGCAGCACATGAAAGAGGCAGAGGTAATCCTCTATGTCATATTGTCCAGGAAGTAAAAAGACAGAAAGGAATGGACCAGGGCACACCTACAATAACCCAACTGCCTTCTAGTAGTTTTGACTCCCCTAAAGGTTCAATGCCATCTACTTTCAAGTAACATCACTGGCCCTTTGGGCCACATTTGAGATCCAACCTATAACCCAAACTGAACATGAAAAAATTGTCTCATCTAAATTTTCACAGCAGGCAAATACTTATCTGTTAAACAATTAGGCTGAAAAATAGATGTCAATAAGTGTTTGGTATTTTTTTTTCCAGTTTTCCTGAAAGAAGAATCATGATTTTGAAGTTAGTCTAGACTATACAGTGCTCAAAAATGTTCTTTTCTTAAAAGAAAACAAGTACCTGGAACACACCTAAAAATGAGTGAAGAGATACAGATAAATGGCACCAAGAATATTTTACTTCCAACCATTTGGAAAAATATTTGTAAATTTAGCAGAAAACTCCAATGATATTTATGAAGAAAATAACAAAAATTTGCTAAATAAATTTAAAAAACAAAATCAGTGTGAGAAAATCTGTGTGAGAAGACTAGGGCTACTGGACGTGATGTCATTTCCACATTCTCAGGCGTGGTCTCACTATACAGGCCAAGATGGCCTCCGTCTCGATGTCTGCCCTCTTTGGTCTCCAGGGCACTGGGACTACCAGCACTATTGGCTTCTCCAAACCCACTTAAATTTAACATGTATTTAATGTATAGTTAACTAAGTTTTAGTACAAAATTTGATGAAAATATAAACGTGACTACAGAATGATTCTGAACAATTTTAAAGAAAGAAATAAGTGAATAAATATCCTATTATCTTTTTATTTAAATACCTATTATAAAATATAATACAGAACTATATAATAGACTTTGAACTTATATATATATATGTATATATATATATATATATATATATATATATATATATATATACACATTACCATATCTATCAATCTATCTATCTATATCTATATGGTAAAACATAAATGTAATTTATGGAACAATAGATCATTTAATTTTTAAATTAATAAAAGTCCAAGATATAAAGAGAAAAAACTGTGAATATATATGTGAAACAAACAAACAAACAAAACAAGATGTTTAGTCTCCAATATAAGCCAAAATAAAAAATTTAAAAATACATAGGATATTTAACTTAGAAATACTCATCAAGAATATATCACCTTACCTATATATTTCACAAAATATCATATATAGAAGACAAAATAATAATGAAAAATATCTTTATCCAATAAAATATAAAACATTCATTTCTCTGGGTGTTGGGCTAATTATTTATTGTCTGGCTTCCTTGTGCTATCATGCCTTTCCACAGCCAACATTGATTCTTTTTAACAACTAAGGATATTTCAATTTCAGCATCAGGAAGAGTATGTCCTACTTGTTACTATCTATGGTGGTCATCTCTAAGTTCTTCTGAATTTGAATCCTCACAGCGCCTGACCTGTGCTTCCTCCCATTATTCTCTTTGTAGCTAACCTTCCCCTGTCTTTTAACAGGAGCATAATACAGTTAGTAGATACTTGTCTCATTAAAACTACTTCAGTGATCAAGGCATTTCTTGAGACAAGGCAGATGTTTCTCATTAATTTATTTTACTTGATTAGATCAAACTATGAAATGGAAATATTTATCCAAGTTGAAATCAGCCTGGCCTGAATTAGTCATGCTGATAACTAGATAAGCCCCAAACTGTGGTGGTTAGGTAGATTTCTCTATATTGGCTGTTGTTGTTTGGTTTTTGCTCTCATTTCTTTAAAAATTTGTTGATAATATCATGTCTTGTCATAAAAAAATACTACCGTGGTAGAAGCTGAATGATCTTTGTGTCACTTTCATTTTTGGTTGTATTTAAGTGTCTTTAATTCTTATTTTTTTCTTCCAGATAGAACACCATTTTCATACTTTGGTGGGGACCGTATACTGTATCTGTTACCTGTTAGGATTGGGCATTGAGAAGCTCATTTATGTGCTTATGGGAACACAGATAGGGACCTCTAGACAGAGGTGCAGTTTGAACAATGACAAGAGAAAAACACAATATATGTGTTCAGGAATCATCAAACTGAGGACATGGTAGGACTCCAGAGTCTACTGAAAGTATCAAAATAGATCTAGATTTTAAAACTAAAATCAAGGTGCTACTTAAGAACTATGAGATTTGTCCTTTATTCAGCTAGCAGCGGAGTGTTTTCACTAAGGGAATTAACATGAAGAGAGGCCAGTGAGATTCTTTTGTGTATGTGGAGATGATGACAGTGTTCAGAAAACCATTAGAAACAGTGAGTATATGTGAGCTGGCAACTCTGGACCCAGGCTCTGCTTAAAGGGGAAGATTGAAGAAGGGGTAAGGGAAGATGAAAGACACAATCAAGGAGATCGAGAAAAGATCTTCACAAAAGCAAAGCAAAAGTCCACTAGTGAATGATCCATAAATACTTATCAAGACCTTGCAACATGGCTGAGGATGGAGAGTGAAGAAGGCAGTGACTCTCCTGATGTCATTGGACTGAGACCCTGGGGAGAGAAAGACAGATAACACAGGGACAGTAGTAGCAACTTCAGAGTGCATCAAGCCCTCTGGCTCAAGGATACATTGCCTAGGGCCTGCTACTTTGGACCACCAGAAGATGGTTTGATTTATTTTTAAGTTGAAGAAAATGGTTTAATACATGATACTTGTCACCTGTCAATGCCTTTGTAAAATATTGTATAAAATGTTTTTAAATAAGGGAAGGAGCCAGCAACAACTAAAGTACTCAGAGCCACGAAGCTCAGAGGACATTGTCTCCTGAAAGGGTTGGATTTGAAGAAGCTGAAGCTGGTTGTTATCATCCAGAAGAGACTAAATAAATGAACATTGTAGGGAATGGTACAGAGCGTGCAGTTTGCAGACTCTTGGTATTTGTCAATGAGAGAACAGTAGAGAGTTAGGAGCAAGGCCAAGTGAAATGAAAAAAATCAGACTGTCATGAGAGCTACAGCAACAACAGGAAGGGACAGTGGACAAAGCAGCCAAGTTATATGAGTCTTTCCTGTTAGTTTTCTCTCAGCTCTGTTTCGTTTGTGCACCTTGACTGAACACCACTGCTGTAATACTGTTATAGAGGGACAAATTATGGATGGTAACAAACAGGTGAATCCTGTCCAAACAGCCCCAGAACCAAAGATAATGCCTGCCAGTGCTCAGGAGATCATTTGTAAAGTAATGTGTTTTAATGAAATGAATATATAAACTATTCAGTACTGTTTTCTACTTTCCTAGTCCTTACAATGAGACCTAAGTGACAGGATGTAGGCGATCTGTCATATTTACCTAAATGATTGGCTTCTTCTAGTCTTTCCTTGCATTTTATTTAATATAGAGGGCTGATAGTTAAAGAGGGGATTTGGACTTTCAGCATGTGGCTTCTGTGACTCTGGTCACCACAATTAGCTTTTAACCTTCATTATCTCAGAGCTATGACTCATGCAGATTTATCCAGCCATCACAGGCAAACTGAAGAGGAAAGTCTCGGTCCACTTTGTCTTCCATTTCTTCCAGTTGTATAGCTCTAAAAATGGTGCTTACATAAATAGGTTTATGTAATAAAAAGGTGATCTCCTTAATGTAGACACCTGCCTGTCATCTGTGGACTCATTTTTAAAAAGAGGATCTAATGGTCCTCTTCCAGTGAACAGTCTCAGAAGACAGTATCTCATTCCTGCTAAAACATGATTCCTTATCACTTCAGTCACAGTGGGTAGAGTAAGAACCCCAGAGAGAGCCTGTTTGACTTCTTCCTATCTCAGTTTCCTCAAATATAAATGAACTAATCTCATAAACTGATTTTTTGAGACCATTTTAATAACCAAATGGATTAACACCTGCAAAATTCCCAGAGCTTACTGAATGTTCAGTCCATATTAGTGATTTCAAAAACACATGATTTTCCTTTTGCTAATCACCTACTTTCAGTGCTTGTGCAGGTATTACAACCCCAGGATATGATTTATTTTTAAAAAATGTATACAATAGAAGAAGGACTCTCAAAGGAAGTGTTCTCTGTTCCTCACTCACCTCTTCAGTATGCCCTGAGTCCTGTGGTGCTTTGAATAAAAAGTGTTCCCCATCATCCCAGGCATTTGAACTCTTGATGCCCAGTTGGTGGTGTATGGGGGAGGTTTAGGTGATACAGCTTTACTGGAGGAAGTACATCACTGGGCGCGAACTTTGAGTATTTAAATCTTCTAGTAGCAGTGGTTCTTAACAAGTGGGTGGTGACCTCTTCGGAGGTTGCATATCAGATATCCTGCACATGAGATATTTACATACAATTCATAACAGTAGCAAAATTACAGCAACAAAATACCTTAATGTTTGGGGGTCACCACAACATGAGGAACTCTATTAAGTGGTTGTAGCACTAGGAAGGTTGGGAATCACTGCTCTAGACTCTTCCCGTTTGCTCTCTGTCTGCTTCATGATTGTGTTTCAAGGTATGAGTTCTCAGCTGCTTGAATCAGCCATCACACCTGGTGTTGCCGTTGTGGATACTGATACTCTGGACCTTAAGCCAGAATGAACTCTTCTTTCTACAAGCTGCCTCAGTCATGCTGTTTTAACATGGACACATAAAAAACAAACAAACAAACAAAAACACAGTACCTAGGACTGTCTTCTCTTATCCAGCCACCACTGCCTTGCTCCCTAACTGACTTTCATCTCTATTAGCAGTTATCACTCTGCATAAAGCCTGAGTAAAGTCTGGAGAAATAAAAGGTATTATGTATTGGTTTGGGTCTAAGAGCACTCAGAGACCTTTTTTACACCTAGTAAAGACTTTGTCTGTTTTACTGGGATGGCACCACCTCTGTCACGACTATCCTAAACACCTCTCTGCACTTCTGAATACACTAGCCTGGTTCCTGGCCTCCCACCCACCTGTGAGGGTGTGAAATGAGCCTATGCTTTCTTAGTCTGTCTCATATACATCTAAGAGCTGAGTATGTATTGCATCTACTGTACAACAGGTACACAATGAACATCAGTCGAATAAAAGTGATTGAAATGATGTATTTGACATTTAGAAATAGCTAGTTATTAAACTAAAACTTTAGATCTTAAGCACGTTGGATACAGGAAGAAAGAAAGTGAGCATGTCAACACCTACTCCATGACAATCAAAGATGACAGCATCAAAGAAGCTGCTGTTCCAGGCCCAGCATGTGCTAGGTGTCGAATAAAGATTTTTCCCTCACTTGATTCTTCTTTTTTTTAAAGAAATATTATTGGAGAAGGGTAGCATGGAGGTATAGTTCTGCTGTATTTTCCCATGCTATCTCTGAATGCCTGGAATCCCAAATACCTATGAGCACAGGCATATGCACCAAGCTTCGTCTCCTTCCCTCTTATTGCCTGATTTCTGAGCATGAGAACTGAAGTGATACAAGCTTATCAAGAAAACTTCGTGAAGTCATTGTTTTTAATAACTGAGTAGTATTCCATTGTGTAAATGTACCACATTATCTGTATCCATTCCTCTGTTGAGGGTCATCTGGGTTGTTTCCAGTTTCTGGCTATTATAAATATGGCTGCTATGAACATAGTGGAATATGTGTCTTTATTACATGTTGGAGCATCTTCTGGGTATATACCCAGGAATGGAATAGCTAGGTCCTCAGGTAGTATTATGTTCATTTCTGAGGGTCTGCCAAACTGATTTCCAGAGAGGTTGTATCAGCTTGCATTCCCACCAGCAATGGAGGAGTGTTCCTCTTTCTCCACATCCTCGCCAACATCTGCTGTCACATGAGTTTTTGATCTTAGCCATTCTGACTGGTGTGAGGTGGAATCTCAGGGTTGTTTTGATTTGCATTTCCCTGATGACTAAGGATGTTAAAACCGACTTTGAAATTCTTAGGCAAATAGATGAACTTGAAAATATCATCCTGAGTGAGGTAACACAGTCACAGAAGAATGAACACGGTATGTACTCACTGATAAGTGGTTATTAGCCCAAAAGTTCAGAATACCCAAGAGTCACTTCCCAGCAACCATTGGGCTAAGTGTAAGGTCCCAGATGGAGGGGTTGGAGAAGGGACTGAAGGAGCTGAGGGAGTTTTCAGCCCCATGGAGGGAGCAACAGTGTCCAGTAGCCTGACCTCCCGATGCTCCCGGAGACTGGATCACCAACCAAAGAATACACCTGGAGGGACCCATGGTGCTGGCCACATATGTGGCAGAGAAAGGTCTTGTTAGCCATCAGGGGAGGAGAGGCCCTTGGCCCAGAAGGTGTTAGATGCCCCAATATAGGAGAATGCCAAGGAGGGAAGCCAAGAGTGAGTGGGTGAGGGAATACCCCCATAGAGGCAGGGGAAGGGCGAGGGAATAGGGAGGTTCCAAAGGGGAGATCTGGAAATGGGGAAACATTTGAAATGTAAATAAAGTATCAAGAAAAATAAAAAAATAAAAAAAGAAAGAAAACTTTGATCTTATCAACTTCTTTTTGGCAGGAAATTCCAGGAGTAGTGACTACAATTCTACAACAGCAACTGCTGCATGCCTTAGCCCTGCATACTTAGGGCAGGTGCAGTAGCAGGAGAAGAGAGATGATTTATAAAATAATAATTAATCCTTCTTATCCTCCTCACAGGATCTCTCCATTTTCTCTTGGGGTATTGTCCTGAATCTACAATGAGACAATTCCTATCTTATCACTGTGTGAACTGAACCTTATAGCATCGAGATGAGAAAAAGAGCTACCTCTATGGATTTTTGAATTGTGATAACATATCTACTGCATTTAAAGTGGGAGACACAGAATTAGGGGCTAGAGATTTTGTGTAAATCTCCACTTACTTTACACAATCCCTGAACTCTAGCAGCCTGTATACTAGAAAATCATTTCTTGGCTGCAGAGGTTTGGGGATAGCACAGAAACAGAAAGAAATACAGATAATACAGACACACAGAAACATAGACACAGATAGACACAGGCACAGACACAGGCAAAGATGCCAACTGACAGAGACACAAACTCAGGCACAGACATAGGCAGGGAAATAGACACGGGAAGAGACACACACATAGAGACACTGACAGAGACACAAACACAGATACAGAAACAGAGAATGGCATAGATACAAACACAGGCACAGGCATCTACACACACACAGTGACCCAGGTATAAACAGAGGCTCATAAACATACAAGGACAAAGATAAGTCACAGCTACAGTCACAGACAAAGAAATAGACACAGACCAACAAATACACAGATACAGGCAGAGGTACACACATACACAAACAGGCACAGGAACAGACAGATACACAAAAATAGACACAGACAAAGGCACAGAGATAAATGCAGATACATACACAGACACAGACATGGAAATAGGCAGAGACAAAGACACAGAAATACAAAGAGACAAGGGCTTAGACACAGACACAGAGATAGACACAGATAGATAAAACAGACACAGACACAGGCACAGGTACAAACAGTCACAGGCACACACAGAGACACAGGTACACACAGACATAGACATAGACATAGGCACAGATACAAACAGGCACAGACACAGATACAAATAGACACAGATACAACACAGGCACAAGCATAGGCACAGACAAAAGAACAGAGGCAGACACAGTCAGAAATAGACAAACAGACACAAGAAAAGGCACATATATAGACCCAGGCACAGGCACAGACACAGACATAGACAGACATAGACATAGACAGACACAGGCACATACAGATGCAGATATAGACACAAGCAAAAACACAGAGAAACACACAGAGAGATAGACAGACAGGGGAAGAAACACTGACACAGATATAGACATAGACAGACAGAGACCAAAACACGGTACAAACAGAGGCATAGTAAACAGTCACAGTCACAGAAACAGGAAGAGGCACAGGTACAGGCACAGTCATAGAAATAAGCAGGAACAAAGACATGTACACACATACAGACACAGAAACAGACACACAAGTGGACGCAGACATGGAAACAGACAAGCAGTGATACAGACATATACACAAACAGACAAAAACAGTGACCAATACAGACACAAATACAGATAGACACAGACACAGTCAAGCAGACACAGTCAAAAGAACAGATACAGAAACAGAGAAACAAAGACACTGGCATAGACAGATACAGTTGCATATGTACAGATATGTACATATGCAAACATAGATTCAAACACAGGCACAGACACATACATAGGCATGGATACAGACAGACTCAGGCAGAGACACAGGCACAGGCACCATCATAGAGAGAGACACAGACATAGACATATGCACAGATGCAGAAACAAATACAGACACAGGTACAAAGAGAGGTGTAGAAAGACAAAGACATAAACTCAGGCACAGTGATAGGCAGAGAAGGAGATACAGACACAGTCACAGACACACATTCAGAAACAGACATAGACATAGGAACAAATACAGATAAAGGCACAAACACAGATGCAGAAACATACAGAGACATGAGCACAGACACAGACAAAGCCAGAGAGAGAGAGAAACAAACAAAGACAGAGGCACAGAAACAGGTACTGACATAGGCACAGGTACAGAACAAAACAGATAGACATCCTCACAGACACGGACACAGACACATGCACAAATATTAGGCACAGACAGGGGTACAGACAGGCACAAACACACAGGCATAGACACAGAGAAAAACAGGCACAGAGACAGAGACAGTCAAATACATACATAGGAACACTCACAGGCACAGATAAAGACACAGACACAGATTCAGGGAAGTATACAGGCACAGACACCAACACAAATGGGCAGAGAAAAAAACAGACAATGACACAGTCACAGATGCAGACAGACATACATACAAACTCATATACAGATATAGGCAGAGTAACAGACACAGACACAGAGAGCGGCACAGATAAGAGCATAGGCTCAGACACTAACACAGACACAGATGAAGACAGACAGAGCTACAAACTCAGGCAGAGACAGAGACAAGGCATAGACACAAAAACAGGTAGAGAAACAGAGACACAGACATGGACATACAGACACACAGACACAAAAACAGTCATAAACACAGGCACAGACAGACACAGACAGGCACAAAAGTGACATGTACAAAGACAGGGATATACACACAGATAACAAGACTGACTGACAGACATAGTCAAAGATGAGGGACAATCACAGACAAACATACACATAGAAAGAGACAGAAAAACAGGCACAGACATAAGCAGAGGCACAGATAACAGCACAAAAATGGACACCAACTCACATACAGATACAGGCAAATGCACAGACACAGTCACAGGGACAGACACAGACACAATCACAGACACAGACACAGTCACAGACACAGTCACAGTCACAGAAACAGAAACAGACACATACACAGACACAGACACAATCACAGACACAGACACAGTCACAGGCACAGTCACAGTCACAGAAACAGAAACAGACACATACACAGACACAGACACAGTCACAGACACAGTCACAGTCACAGGAACAGGCTGTTGTGTTCAGTGTCATAGTGTGGATCACTGAAAGAGAACCAGGTAAGAGGACAAGAAAATTATAAGTTAGATTTAATACTAAACAATGAGAATGTGCTTGCTATGAACCAACTGTTACCTGAAACTTGGGGAAATTCAGTCACTTTGGATTTTCTAACACAGACAAAAGGGTGTCATGGGCATAATCAGATGTGTTGGCACGCTACACTTTGGGAAAACAAATTGCTCTAAAATTCACTAAGATTCTGGCATAGTTTCATGGTAGAGATTTAAAATGGCAATACCAAGGGTAAAGCTATATTAAAGGAATATAGAAATAAATATATAGGTCTCTAAGATATCTTAGAAAAGGGTAAAACTGGAGATGGGTATAGATAGATAGATAGATAGATAGATAGATAGATAGATAGATAGATAGATAGATAGA